>QKRW01000018.1:290000-785386 GCA_003260565.1 Monilinia fructigena
TTCTCGAGAAGAACAATGTCCAGTATTTTAAGGTCGTTGAGAAATGGATTAAGAAGACAGCGAATGGAATCGGTTCAAATAACTCCCGAAGACATTTCGACGAGTAAGAGAGTTCTGTAAAAATATAATTAGTTCCCCTCGGGGTTGTACATATTCACATTCACTATAGTAATGTCTCTATTTTCAGATGGCATCTGGGGGAAACAATAGAATAATGTTTGGTGCTATCAATCTTCAGCTAGTCTCACCCGCATCACATGTAGTTGATATTGTGAGAACTGATGTCGTAGTGCGACAATGAGGTTTTGAGCGACAAATTTCCTATCAATACCTACCTACTTACCTACCTACCTAGGTACCAGTAGCAGACCATGACAGATGCTAGCCTTTATTAGTTGGATGAAAGCCATCAGCCACCATCTTCAACAACTCCTCGTCTAGTATCACGAAAATCATAATCGTGAAGACGTCGGACATGACTAGTGATCCAGGCTATCAAGATACCACAATAGCATAAGCTTGGCGTTGATGTGAATGCAAACATCTCACTGACCATCACCATACACATCAATGCAGATATCGATACTACCGCCACCAGCAAATTCATTCCAAACAAACCACCATTACAATAGCCGGAAAGCCCCTCTTTACAACCGAGAAATGGAACATGAGATTGAAAGGTAGGATATCCTTTGGGCAACAAGGAAGTAGGCGATGTACATATGCGTTGAAGTCACGACTATGGCTATGGTGGGTGGCACCGCATGGTATCAGATGGATGGTAGGCTGGACATTGTGTTCAGAGAAAATGGCCTAGGCCGCATTGACTAATTAGTGGGCAAGTGATACAGGTAAAAAGTTGGCCAGATGTTGTTATTCTTGGGCTGGGTGTCGGCTGTCCATTCACTGGAAGCATATAAAGCGTAGGCTAAGGATTGATGACTGACCACCTTTCCTTGATGCGCGTTTCACACGAGTTTGCATATTTCGCGTTTCTTGTTCCTTGATTTTGTGGAAGATTTGGAATTTCTCAGTTCGGATCTGGCTGCGTGCTATTTTTCCGCATACTGACTTGGCGCACTGTTGTAGGCTTTCAGTATTTGCTTCGTGTTTAGCTCTGCTTGCGCGCGTTCTCATGGATCATGGGTTCAGCTCCATGCGCATGCATTATCTGGATCGCTAGGAGATTTGGTATGCTTTCTGGAAATAGGACATAACCACATTCATGGCTGGTTGAGGTTCTCGCGATGAGTCTTTCCCAAGTTGGAACATAATTTTGGTTGTAGGTTGAGTCTTCTTCCGGAATCAACATAAGTAAAGCTCTATCCGTCCGGCCGATGCATACACGTTGCGCTCAGTCTTGAATCTATTTATTCTATCTATCTATCTGCTATCTCGCTCAACCTTCTTCATTCACTACAAAGATAATAAACCATACGCCAGTCACACACATACACACATCTTGCCTGCACCACCCACCCACTCCCGTCGTTCTGCCCAGAACCCCACGTTATAAAAAATGATACACACATTTTCCAAGGAAAGAGATACAGAAAGGCTGATGATAATAAATATATATCCTCCCTCCCTCCTCCCCCTTCCCACCTCCAAATTCAAAAAAATGCAAAAGAATCAATTCTCCCATCTCCCCGAGGATACGGCCAAACAGGCTTTTTCGTAACTTATTTGTGCCTGACTGGGCTATTAAACGCCTTCCCGACCGAAGTCAAGCTCTTGCCTACCGAACTAATTCGCCTATTTGGTTGAAGTGTTTGTTGTATCTTAGATATATATATATAGGCGAGAGCACGAAAGTGATGAGCCATCGATTTTTTTGCCTCGTGTGATATTGGATCATCGTTTGAACTGTGAATATGTAGGTAGTCGAAGTTACTGGATCGATTGGGTTTTATTATTCATGTGTATATTGATGATTGCCATTATATGGGGAGTTTCGTTATGCTAGACTCCTCGGTTCCACGAGAAGGGTAATGAACCATTTCAAAAATAATTATCCCGCTGGCGCAATAGGAATTAGATAGCTAGGATTTGATATCCTCAGATTTACCTTTTCTGCGATTCTTCTGCAGAAATACTATCAGTGTCTTCTATCCCATAAGTATGAACCGCTGAAGGCCAACTCTATCTATATACTTCATTCATAGACCCTCTTTCTTGTATGTTGCGATTGACCGCAACTTCTCTGTCTGGATTTACATATGCTTATGAGAATTACAAGTATCATAACTCTCCTATACGGCATTCAAAAAATCAAAAATACATTTGTGTATTCTTATTCAGACACTGAACATTATGTTATTTAATTGGCGAGAAGGTGGATTATTTGAATTTGAAAAGGGTTGACTTGGGTAATCAGAGATTCAATGAGAGTTAGCACTGGGTGAATGATGACATGTTATCTTTGTATTCTTGAAATGACAAACACAACTTGGATAGATTAAAGGAGTTTTCCCTGTTTGGAAGTAGGAACTATGCAGAGATTGAGATTCATACATCTTGCAGTGAGCTCTTCATATTAGCTAACCTCATCATCATTTTTCACCAATTTTTTATCAGCCAGTTCGCCCCAGATACTATTTCTTGTATGCCTGTAATATTCTCTCCCGATTCCCATCTTTCACCACAGCTCTCACCACACCACCTGCCATCACATCTCCCTCCGTCTTTTCATGTTCCCTCGTCATTCATTTTCCTCTCCACCTCTTTGACCTCACTTCACACCTCCCGATTGAGTGCCTTTCCTGCCTTGAGTAAGATCCCAATACAACAAACATTCCCCCACCACCAAAAAATAGACCTCAATACGCTCGTATTTTTTCGTCTCCATGAACGTATACGCAAATCCATATCCAACCCTGGCTAGATTATAGAATAATCCGAATTTGTTGATCGTTTCAACCTGAAGTCCGGCTTGTTGAGCCAGGAGCTAATGTCCAATCAGTTCAATACATTATACATCATCCTACTCTCTCCACGACCCTCCCGCCGCCGGCATAAAACCAAGCTTCAAGAAAACAAACCCAAAAAAAGAAAGACAATGAACTTACAACACACCCCACAAAAAACCCGAAATGCTCAATGCTATTACTCTGCGCACTCTGCACCCTCTTCACTCTAGCCAACTGTCTCCTCGTCAATTTTCCCTCATGAACCATCCGTTCCCCATACTCTTCAATGTCATAACGTGGCGATTCATTATGATCGAACCCGTAATATTGTTTCCAATGGCGAGGGGCGAGGACGAGGTACGAGAGTGTCCAGTTTTGTGAGGATGTAGGGGACTGCGTGGTTGATGGTTGCAGAGAGGGGTGAGGTGAGGAAGCCTATGAAGGTTGTCATTCTGGGGGGTTGGGGTTGAGAGTGGTGTTTTTGTTCTGGGAGGTAGGCGATATGTAGAGAGATGTGGTGAAATGTGGTCAGAGAGGGGAAATGAAGATAGAGTCAGATTCTGACGGTCAGCGATGTGATTTTTATATGTAACATTAGCCCCCAAACTCGGAAACTTTTCGGATACTAAGTCTGAGTCAGCGATTACTGTTTGGAAAGAAGGTCTCCTATAGGATAATTACTTACGAAACTCATGTAAGACTAGAGTGGAATGGTAATATAATATATAGCTATGTTGGTGGTTGTTTCCTTATATAATATTGGAGGGGTAAAATTAACTGGTATTGAGATTTCAGCTGCCAAAATAGGGAACTCGGTATCTATTTTTTTTGGTACGCGGTGAACAATTCATTTAGTGTTTTATTGTACTATGGGTTAAAGAAGCTCGGCAAAGAGATGGAAAAAAAGACGAAGCATTGATACGTGTGATGTACTTGAAAAAGACCCGGCAAACCAAATACCATAGAATTCCTCCCTACAACTTCTACAGAAAGAGATACATATTGCATAGATCGCAAATTTCCACCTAACTCATATTTCAATATCATAGCAGTCCAAAAATTCAAAACTCAAGACCACCCTTTCAACAACTTCTTAGGTTGAGGATTTTCTGGAGGTAAGGACCCAAAATTTTGTTTCTTTGAGGAGCCCAATAATTTCCCTTTGCTTTGCCTTAGCTTTTCAAGTATTTCCATTGAAACCATTGAAACCATCAATACCACCAAAGCCCTTCTTGACAAGTTTAGATGGGGGAGGAGCCCAGGTGGTTACAAATTGAACTGATGGGTTATAACATGTACTCCCACAGCAAGTATTGGTAAGGCAGATTCCAGAGGGACAGTCCGAATTACGTCCACAAGGGACACCGCAATTTCCCGCATCGATACAGAAACCGGTATCATCATCACCACCAGCAGGGATACAAATACCAGCGCCGCCACCACAAGCAGCATTGCTATATCCTTGCGCACACGTTGCCGGGTTACCACAGAGAGGAAGTTTGTCAAAAAGATAAGTGGTTGGAGTTGGAGCCACGACTGTTGATGTCGTAAATGCTGCACAACCACAAGCAGATGCATAATCAGCGCTGGCGGCACATGCTGATGCGTAAGTGGGAATTGATCCTGGTTCCGTAGTGCTTGAGCGGGGACACGAGGATAATCTTCCATGTTTGCACTCGTGGTAATCAAAGCTATCCTACATAAAATTAGTCAGGAATACCAAGGGGGCTAGAGTTGACTAACGAAGCACTGGTGTAACAGTTGTTGCAAGAAATTGGGCGCAATCATGTGAACGACTCTGAAGACCGATGTTGATCTCACCAATTGCTGTAATAGCTGCTGCACAGGCATCGTCACATTCACCCAAAACACTTATGGCAGAAGCCAGAAGAATCAATAAGCTTGCAGTCCTCATGTTGAAGATAAGGTCTTGATGGTAAAAGCAGAGTGTGAGGACGTGCAGAAAAGAAAGAAATAAGAGTATGAGAAAGACTTATACTTGTAAGTTTTGTTGTGCATATCAACAGATGTGAAGAATGTGGAGGCTTGGAATATGAGACCACTGGTGGACCTAGAATGAAGCCAAGGAGATTTTGGCATCTATTCGCGTCTGCGAATTGGTAGCTAGAAACTGCCTGGAAAAGATGCAACTTGTTGCTGATTAACGATAAAAACACATATTCAGCTCCAAGAAGTCCTTGTATATCTGTACGCGGAAATGGCTTCAACTCTGCCTTTCATCGAGTCGCATCATCTCGTACAGCAACTTTACCGGTACCGTGAATGCCGCTGTCGGTGGCACCGTCCACTCCCTCTTCACCTAACATGTAAAGTCAATCAATCTATCGTTTCAGCTTTTGAATAAAGGATGTTTGCACTTCTCGATTTATTCAAGCTGGGACACTACACAGAAATTCTTCGAATTCATCGCGCGCGGCTTCAGCCCTCTCCATCCAACTATTGTCAAGCACGGTATGATCTCATTCGATGCGCTCTCTGGGGCCATATATAAAGCCATATTGGCCATTCCTATTCAAAAGTTATATCTTCGGATCTTTTTGAGCGCGTTATTTTCAAAATTCTGTTTCTTCACTGTTACATCCTTTCAGGTTATTTGTGCTTGTTGGTTTGTAGGTACTTATTACTAGGTGCAGGGTGGTTCATGCGGGCATATTACTGTGGCGCTAGCAATATGGAACTATTCCCAGTTAAGAATAGCGCAGCACGGGGTATCGCATGTTGACTTTCTTCTGAGTTCTCTAACTTCACACCAAGTGAAGCTTCAATGCTCACCAATCTTGCCACATAAAACGTAACATTGATAAAGACCTAACTGCCTTCAAGATGTTGCTGATCATGTTCTTGTCAGAAAAGCAAGGCTTTGCCAGTTGTCTTGAAAAAGTTTCGAAAGCAACATTTACCATGAATTCGAATTCATTCTGCGGTTCAGCCAAAGAAACACTCTTACTGGTCTACCAAGCCAAAAGGGTGTGGTGCAGATCGGCAGAGCACTTGGGTAATTGCAGATGAGAATATGCAAGCTTAAGAGATAACAAGTCAAAAACCAATACGTTAAGCTACTTTTTATTGGTAGGAAACACGGAATTTCATGCCGAATCGCTTATTTTGCTGTGTTTGCCCTTGCAAACATTGCTCCTTTACAAACTAGCAACTCCTGTGTCCCCCCCCAGTTATTTATAGGACCTTCCCAAACGCATGAGAGCTTCTTAACCACCATTCAAGCGAGGTGCTCAACAATTGGCGGTGATTCTTCAATGTTACTCTCGAGCACAGCAAACATAGGCATCGGCTTCTGAGCATCAGCTCTATCTATCATACTTCGACAAGTGCAATAGATAGTATCTCTCGTTGTGGATATGCTCTAAAAAGCTGGATGCTCAATATTCTCCATTATCTTCCAGGGAAAGTGAACATCGGCGAGACCAAGCTACCGCAAGTTTTTTTTTACAATCAAAGCAATAGCACAAACAATTCCACTCAACTCCTATTTTGCTACTTCCTCAATATTTTCTTTCCTTATGGTAGAAGAGCCGTACGATTTAAACATGATTTCCAAACCAGCTTTGGAATATATCTTTCACCATGTTTTTCTTCCACCAAAACTACCCCACAAGGAAGATTATCGAACAAAACACGATTTAGCATTGACACAACTCTGCCGAGAGGAGCTTCAAAACTTCCACGATAGTCTACCACTTCCCCTCAAACCACAATTCAAGCGGATGATTCAGATGGTAAAAAATCTAGTCTCTGATGCAAATGATACTACAACGCTGGCTTCGAAAGTGATCAGCAGTCTCAAGAAAATGAAAAACTGAAGCTAAAACTCTGCTCTCATCAAACTCATTTTTACTAATCATAAAAAAAATCCAGATGTCTACGCCATTCATGTTGAACAACAAAATGCGTGCATAGTTATTCGACGGTTCTCCACGGAATACTCTTTTGAGACTTTCGAGCTATCGCCAAAGAATGAAGATGTAATGACGACAATAGGGCGACTACGAAGATACTTTCCAGGCCCAGCAGTGGCTGTTCCTCATAGTCGTGTTAATGAAGGTGCATTCCAGGAAGTTCTACATCAGTGTATCGAGGAATTGCTCCGACAGACGCCAATCATTGTTCATTCGAGATCATTCAAAGCAAACTCAGAAGACATTGAGATCCGAAATACTGTTAATCCTGCGCTTGTCACTAGCATGCTAACAGAATTTCTGCATGCTCTTGGACGCTTTCATGATGTCAATCGGATTCAAAAAACGAAACCCGTGACGTCATTCAATGGGATAATTGCTATGATCCATGGCGAAGATCACCTCGCTGGCTTTTACTTCGAGTTTGTCTTCAAACTGGGCTAGTGGAGGAGAGGAATGATCAGCTTTCTCATATCCAGTACAAATCTTTCATGATTTTTTTCATGTGCAGGATCTTGAGGCATGCTTTGCAACTTTCTACATCCAGGGAAATGTTATTCATTATGTCAATGAAGATTCAACGACGCTTGTTCAAACTTGACACGTTTATAAACTCTAAAATGCAGTCGGAAGTTCAAAATTTATTGTTAAGCGTGTCATGTCACTTGAAAATGAGTGTTCCAAAGCCTCGGCTCCTATTATACCCCAATGTTGCTGCTCTTAGCCCGCAGCAAGACACAGAACTCAGTATGCAATCCCTGGGACCTTATATTAACGATCTATTGACGCGCTACAAGTCCAAATTGAAACTAACATCCGTGGAACCTCAATGCCATATGCGAGTGGATCAAACCAGTACTGAACTTCCAAACTTCCAATGCCTGTCTCGGGTCCCAGAAACGAACAGAGAGGAGACCTTACTGGCTTTAGCGGATTTAGAATTGTGGGTCACAGATCACCTTTACTGCTGGCTGAAGATACATCAGAAATTAGAATCGTCTTGCGTCGCATTGGCAAGTTTTATTTCTCTCTACCAAGAAGTGTCCGGAAAGATTATATGACGGGATTCCCGAGGATCAATCAATTAGGATACTAACCCTGTTGGACTTGTGGGTCGCATTAGACAAATGCGCGACATATCAGGAACCGCTACTAAAGGATTATCGCTGTGGATTCACGCCAAATTTGTTCTCTCCTCTCTTGTTGTCCAAAAATCAACAAATGCTAAGACTAAAATCCACCGAAAGGCACATTTCTGATAGAAATTCTGCTTCCTCCACCACAATGCCGTGCGTCTTCTCGGAGGCTAATACTTCAACGAGCTTTTCTGTGCGTTACTTTGACCAATCCCCCCGACACCAGAGCCTACGGGAGAGAATCACTTCCAATGCTGTTACCGAACGCAATGAAAAAAAGTCTGAGCTAGAAGCCAAGCTTCAAAAATTTGCAGCTTGGAAAGAAGTGGATCGATCATCTGTATGCGCACAAAAAATGATCACTCGGGGCAAAGGACGTGATCGCTACGAAGTAATGACTCATGCGAATTATTGTTCAAAATGTGTTGCCAAACATAATGCTCGAAGCGTTCAGGTCATTGTGCATGAGTGGCCCATCTCAACAAACGATTTAGAGGCAAAATCTGTAGTCTTCGAACTTGATGTACCCAAAGTAATTTCAGCTTGGCGAGATCGCACTTATAGCCTACTAATTGATGTATTTTCTCCAATTTCGAAAGAGCCTAGACCCGACATCAATTATTATAATTACGAAAAGACTGCTTTGTTGCATTATGTTCAAAATGACCTCGGAAGAATTCGTCTGGGATCTGTAACGAAACCATTTATGGTTACTCACTACAAGCAGAAGCTCATACATGAAGCCACAGAAGAAAACATCCTGAAGCCAAGTGGCCTGAACTACATCTTTGTGGATTGTCACGCATCGCAGCAAACTGCAATTACAAAGCTACTATATCCAGTCTCGATATTCAAACCCTATGTACCATTCAATTCGCGCCAGCTTTCATAAAGTTACAGACTTTTCTAGATTGCACAGAGCGTACCACCAACGAGGTTCTTGCGAAACAAACAGATTGCCCGGCTACACTGACTTTACACGAATTTTACCAATTTGCATCACTCAGATGTGGATATAATCTCCAGTGGATGAACATTCTGCGCGAAATGGAGACGCGGATACTCGACTTGAATCGCGATGAAGCTTTTCAATTGATAAATCAGGCAGCTTGGCAAGCGGGTTCCTCAGTCTGCAACCTAGTATGTCGAGATTCTCACCAAGATCTTGGTAAAGAATATTTTGGGATACATCTTCTGAAGGCTTTGGATACAGTAACTTCGACAGTGGAGTCTAATTGGCAGGGTGCAGGAGCTGTTCGTATTGTTGCGAAGCTTACCACTCGACTACTTGTATCTCATCTCATGGTAATGTCCACCAAGGATGTCTTCAGCTACTTCTGCGTATCCGACTCATTACGATCGCGTGGACCAGAGATGTTGTCAATATGCATCATGATTGCCAAGATAAAGATGAACTTGAATTACTCAAAATTCGCGCACTTGAGTTGGTGTTGACTTGTAATGGCACTTTCGATGTCGAGATCTGCCATCTTGTAACCATACTGGATTTCATTCGAAGTCAACAAATCTTTATCGAAACTCTAATTACAATTCATGATCGATGTCCTGCGTCTACTAACAACCTTTCTCCCGTTACTCGGATGTGCTTGAGGCGTTTCGAGAGGATAGCTCACCGTGCTGAGAAAATACTGCATGACATTGTCCTCAAGAATAATGAGGGCATTAACTCGACTATTCGTTATCTCTGGCCTGGTTACAAGGCTGGCATTTCCTGGATAGCTCTAGATCCTCCGAACGAGCGATGGTTGAAGACAAGCACTACTAAATCCGGTGGCCAAAAATCTCTCTCTGTTTTTCTCAACATCCTGAATGGGGAATTACTAATAAATGGATGTCCCCTTACCCGTCTACCTCGCAGTTATGAGGCTCACGCTACCTATCGGCAAACTTTTGAAGAGGTTAGTACGCGACTCGTAATTTATCTCCTTTTCTGACCATTTGGACACAGAAAATTTTGGATGTCATTCCATCCACAATGCCCGGGATGGTTTTTGAGACCAGGAAATCCATTTTCAATCAACAGGTGCGGTTAATCAGCCAGAGATGGACTGCCCCGAATACGCACTAACTAATTTAGGTTCACTTTAACATGGTTGGCGGTGAATTGATTATTCGAACATGTAAAGGACGTGAATGCTTTGAGGTTATCCCGAAGCATGTCCTAGAAAATGACTTCTCCAATTCGTTCGTAGATAACTACATTTTCATGCGAAATGATAAATCTAGAATCATACAATTGAGGCCATTAGATTTGCCGTGGGTATCGTCACACAGTGGATGGCAAATCAAGCCTTTCCTACACAAGCGTTCCTGTTTGTCTAAGGGCTCGACTGCAGTGATTGATATTAGAAGTCCAACAGCTATTGCCATATCAGCAGTCTTAAATCCTTTGGAAAATTTGAGCCATATCGACATTATATTCAATGGATACGATAAACAATTGGAAATACGCCTTCCACGGTTTAATTTAGATTTCTACAACAACTTGAAGGACTCAAAGCTGGTCTCGAAACAGTTTCGAGGAATTTTCGTGGACAAAGATCAAAATATAGATACCTTCAATGGCTTGGTCAACAAACTTGTGCTGCGCAATAGTGACAATTCATCGCGAATAGTGGTCATCCCGGATGGAGAGGTCTCCTGTAAGCCACACAACGACCACGTCGAAGTGAATATTAACACTGGATCGAGAAAGTACTGTGCTTATCATGATTACCGAATCGACAATCAACTTGGCCGTTTAGCTGATAATGGGAGCCTTCTGACAAAGCTTTACAAGTTGCAACTGCACGCATTGACATCGGATATCATTCCAGATACCCTAACTGGCAGAACCGGTACTGAAGAGGCGCTAGAAGGACTATCTTCTGCAAGTTTACTGTCATTTTATACACTTTCCTCAAGCGAGGTAGAAATTCTTCTGAAGTTGAGGGATTTAACTCCGAAATTTGTCTACTATCCGCCAGACAAAAAGTCTATGCAAAATATTTCATAGGACCAATTACCGACCCTGTCTCAGCATGAAGCCTTTGGCGAAAAAGTCGACTGCATTTTAAACTATGCTAGATCTTTAGCACCATTTCAAGAAGAGCTTAGCCATAAGCAGGAAATCCCAAAACCAAATAATCGCAGTGTTGCTAGGTTAATTTCCAAGGCCATGATTCGGAATGCCGTCAATCGTGTTGACGGTTTTGGGGCTGAAAGATTCACCACCGGCCAAGATAAAGAATATCAGGCTCGTGATGGAAGCTGTGATGCAAGCCGACGTGAAGCTGTATACAATATCGCCAAATTAGTGTATTCATGGCCCCGATGTTTGAATGTCTGCAAGGACTTACAAGGGATCATAGATTCTTTGCCATCAGCCATCAGCGGACCAAGTACAAACCTCACGAGTGTCATCGGTTATGATAGTAAATGGTTAAATTCACCCGAGGAATTTCTGCCTAATAACTGGTATGCTATTTATCAAACATTATCAGCTAGTAATGAAAGTCGAGATAAATATAGGATCATGATCTTCTTGTCAACGTTGGCTTTTTCGCAGAAAGTGGATCAAGTATTCATCCATTCACTTCTAGCATTTGCTACGAATTCTTCGTTTCGGGGTATACAATTTCCACAATATGAATGCTTTGACCTGTCAAAAGGATCAGAGCCTAATAAAGACACTCTGACTTGTATCTTCAATTTGGAAACCTATAGTTATCACAAAACCCCTGCAAGCAGGCTTGTTAAGGGCCAGTCTGAGACTGAGTTGGAAGCAGAGGCTCGCAGGGAACAGGTGTACATCGACTGCAAAGAGCGCGCTGTTGAAACAGCTGTCAAATCTCTTGTGATTCAATGGCCAACTGACACCCTATTTGCTTCTACAGATACAAATTGCTGGTCATACATCGATGTTCAGAATGCCACGGATACAGCTCAACTTAGTTTTACGGCTTGGTTTCGAAACAAGGAATTTAAGAAGCATATTATGCTAATACAGGCAGTTCTGAACAATATATCTCCTATCGATTGTACTGCCGCTCATAAATGGATTGACTATATGAATTCTACAAGCAAATATAATCCGGTACCAACTTACATAGCGCTCACGGACCTTCTTCAAAACCAGCCACCATCATTCATGGATAGTGAAAAGTTATTGCAGTTCAGATCACTCCTGATTAGAAAGATTCCACCTCCTACCGACAATGATAACCAAAGGAGAGTATCGGAACTCTTATTACAACTTATTCAGCACACTTCTGGCAGCTTCGAGTCTCAGTATTGCAGTCACTTCAAAGAAAGTGTGAATGCTTTAAAAGAAGTCCCATATGCTCAATTAGCTCATTTGGCATCATCTTATGCCTTCTCAGATTGCTTGGAACAATGCCAGACACTGGTAAGAAAGATGTATCTCAGAATTCAAGAGCAATTAATGTCTTCAATCGACGTTTTCGGGAAAATAGAGAGCACGACTATGCTTCCGCGCCTGACTCACATCACAATTCTTTCTCTCCTCGCAGAATCACATCCAATTCAGCTCTCGTGGGAATGGAGGCATGCAATTGTATGTTTTGGTATCGTTTTCAGTACCCTACAACATTTAGAGCGTCTGATAGCTTGTGAAGGCAATAACGCAGAGCTTCTCATGGAGCTGTCTAATCCAGGACACGAAGGGTGGGATCCATTCAAGTATCCCGACTGGTTACTTCTCGAATTAGAGAATGGAATACTGATACGCCAAGATCAAGCCCATATCAGCAAGGAAATGATGGACCCATCATCTGGTGCAAATTCGGCAATGCAGTTAAATATGGGGCTTGGCAAGTCTTCTGTCATTATTCCAATTGTAGCATGTGCACTGGCAGACAAGACAAAGTTATGTCGTGTGGTGGTTCTACGTGCATTATCCAAGCAGATGATGGGGTTGCTAGTGAATAAGCTTGGAGGTATGATCAATCGTCATATCTTTTTCCTTCCGATCTCACGTGCCCTTCAAATGAATGTCGAGGAGGCAAAACAGCTGCGAGAGATCTATGAGACTTGCATGTACTCTGGTGGTGTGCTACTAGTGCAACCAGAACATCTACTGTCACTCGAGTTGATGGGCCTTGAGATGGTGCTTTCAGGAGGTAAAGGCGCCGATGTTGGTAGGGTCATCAATGATACTCAAGCATGGCTGTTCAAAAACTCGCGGGATCTTTTAGACGAGAGTGATGAGATATTGAATGTGCGCTATGAGCTGATCTATACCGTCGGTCGACAAAAACCTATTGACCTTGCTCATAAGCGCTGGATGTTGGTTCAGCGGGTGTTGGCGGTAATGAGTGACTACGTTCACGCTATTTCTAAGCGATATGAAGATGGTATTGAGTTAGAAAGTTTGCCTCAAAATGGTGAATTTGCACGTCTACGAATTTTGCGACCTACGGTCGGCAATATACTTATCGAGCAGATGGCGAAACAATATTCTTGACCAAGGGCTTCCTACCTTATCTTTCTTTCGCTTTATCAAGACCGATAGAAATAAACTTTTTAGATTCATAATGGATCCAAAGGTAAACGAGAAAGAATCCTTGGGCGTTATGCAAATGGCACTCGCTACTAAATCTGTAGAGAAAGATACTACTTATGATGACATAAAGAAGAGCCTGCTACTTCTCAGAGGTCTTTTCGCACATGGCGCTCTACAGTTTGCTTTTTCAAAAAGATTTCGCGTGGATTTTGGTCTAGACTCAAAACGATCATCTCTGGCAGTTCCATACCACGGGAAAGATGTTCCTGCAGCTCGATCCGAGTTCAGTCACCCTGAAACGACCATTATTCTGACTTGTCTTTGTTATTATTACCAGGGTCTATCTGAAAGTCAAGCAATGGAATGCTTCAGACAACTTTTGAAATCGGATAACAGCCAAGGTGAATACGAGAAATGGACCAGAAATTGCCCCAATGTTGGATCTAGATTTAAGCAATTAAGTGGTGTTAATCTCAGCGACCTCGGTCAGTGGTCCGACAATGTATACTCACATTTGAGAAGATCCAAAGAAATGATCGATTTCTATCTTTTTCGTTTAGTTTTTCCTAAAGAGATGAAGGAATTCCCAAAGAAAATTTCTTCATCGGGTTGGGATATTGCTCAGACCAAGACGCACCCACTCACTGGCTTCAGTGGAACGAATGATAGCAAGTATGTTTTGCCACTCTCTATACAACAACGAGACCTCCCCCAACAACTTTCAACAAATTCAGAAGTTCTTTCATGCTTGTTGCGATCCGAAAATACATTCGATTTCACCATCAAGAGCGAGAAGTTCAACGCGGAAGTTCTCATTGATTTGGCGGTTACGTCAAAGCCTACAGTGAGAGTGATACTTGATGTGGGTGCACAAGTGTTGGAATTAAGAAATGAAGAAGTTGCTAGAAGATGGTTATCAAAACTTCGAGGTACTGAAGTTCAAGCAGCTGTATTTGTTGACTCTTCGGATGAACTTTGTGTCCTGAATCATGATGGAACAACAGAGCCACTCACTGTCTCACCATTTGCCAAACAGATGGACCGATGTGTGATTTATCTCGATGAGGCCCATACTAGAGGAACAGACTTGAAGTTGCCAGTTGATTATCGTGCTATTGTTACTCTTGGGCCCGATCTGAATAAAGATCGACTCACACAAGGTAAGTTCTGTTTTATGCTACAAATGGGAACATGTCTGACAAATTCACAGCATGTATGCGGATGAGAAAATTAGGAAAGGGTCAGTCTGTTGTATTCTGTGCGCCAAAAGACATTCAACGGAGAATCCTAGAATGCATCCACTTAACTCAGTCTGACCAAATCGAAGTCAAGCATGTACTTTTGTGGTCTATCAAAAATACCCTAAAAAATATCCATAAATGTGTTGTACCTTGGGCAATTCAAGGAAAGCGTCATTATGAAAGACTTAGGGCTTTAAACGCAAGCCCCGGTACCATACCAGAGTCTATCCAGGAACCCGAAGCACAAAGTTTGGAAGAAAGATGCGGACTGGGGAAAGAAGAATCTGATGAGAGTTGGCTGGTCAATGAAACGCCTAGCACAAGTATGGAATATGCTACTGAACTTTCAAATATTCGAGACAAATTTTACGAGTTTGGCTTTGCTTCTTTTGCAGGAGCCAATTTGCATGAGGAGCAAGAACGTGAATTGCAGCCCGAGAAAGAAGTGGAGGTACAACCTGAGCATGCACCTTGTGTCCCAGCTCTTATTCATACTTTACACCCTGAAGTTGAAGCACTGGTTTTGACAGGCATTATGTATCAAAGCCTCTCGAGCGGGTTTCTACCCGCTTTTGCCCTTTTCAAGTCTACGTCTGCAAATAATAATTTTGATATTTCCAAGTGGCCAGGAGGTCTGTGGATAACCAGTGACTATAAAAAGACAGTGGAAATGGGTCGATTTGATGATCAAGATTCCTTTCTACGTCCTGCTCATTGGATCGTGACTTTTAAACAAAAGTATGAAACTTGCTGTGTAATTTTTCAGTCCCTTCGAAGTTCAAAAACTACGTCCTCTAATTGAACAGTACAAGGCAGTCACGCTGAGCATCTACTATCCACGCCTGAGCCTCTCTTTGAGATCATTTGAGGGCCTCGATGCTCATACAGTTCCGCCCTTACCATCATCATGGACCGTTCCTCCCACTATTATGCAGCTCAACCTTTTTGCTGGACAATTATATCTTCGAAGTTATAATGAGTATATTCGTCTCTGTCAATTCCTGGGACTTTGCTATCGTGCAGTCCAAAATGACAATATCAAAGTTGCCTGCGATAATTTTGTGCCTATTTCAAGTCGTGCTGCATTTGATCCAGTCATGAAGAAGGTGTGTCCTTTCGAAGAAAGTCCAGTTGGGTTCCTACAAAGTGTGTTTGCGTTAAGACGAAGAGGACAAAGCTTCGAGGACTCCCATATGGGTAAGATCTTGAATGGAGATTTGCTGATGAGGAAGGATTTCGAGGAAGTAGAAGACTAGAAGTTAATTTGGCAGTTCGTCAAAGGGTGGCCTTCAATTCGGAAACTCTGGGTGTTATACCTCGAAGAAAACTTGACGAGTTGATATTAGAATGCTATGGCCGTGAAAAGCTGATGGCTTTCCGATATGCAATTACCACAATGACCCAGCGATCCAGAAACATAAATTCTCAATATGTAAAAAAGAAACTGTACCCAGACAAATGTCCTATCTCAAAGTCACTTAACTTTCTCCTTACCTCTTTCTACAATCGTATAGAAAGCACTCTATCTATCAGATCTGACTATATGCAAAATCCCCAATTGTTCACTCCACAACGATATCAATAGTAGACACAATCAGCCATAGAGTCGGGAGTTCCCAGTGCCAACCTCAAAAACATGATGACGGAAATCCACTCTAGCACCCAACATATCCATCCCATTCCCAAAAACACCATCTTGCTGCTCAAACATCCAATGTTCACCACACCCAAAAAATATCATGGCTCTCCGATTAATTCTAACTCTTTCTATAAAATGTATGCCCCGACAAATTCTTCACATATCCCCATCCCCATCCACATCACCACCCCCTCTTTTCACCTGAGTTAACACCCTAACTCACAACTCTGATCTTCCATCCCTACCCTTAACACTACCTCTAACCCCCTCTCTACTCGATATCCATACATTTCAATCCTCTCAAATACATCTCCGTCAATGAGTCCGTCAATTTATCCCCATAACAACGTTAACCCGCACGAATCAAACCCAAACTTATGGAGTTACATGAATTCTTTTCTATTCTATATGACTTGTATTCTGTATTATTGTTTATATTAGCTAGTCTTCTCTTGAACTTTTGTTTTTGAGGTTATGTATGTATGTATACATACATACATACATACATATAACTGCACACCATACATCTGCATAATATAAGAGAATAGTAATACCATACATCAATAATACATGCACATTAAATCCCTTCTCCTGAATACACAGTCGACGTGCAAAAACCCACCACAACTATCTAAAACCAGCCAACCATCCAAACAACAAAAAGAAAAAGAAAAACAATATCTAACCCCCTTCTATGTCCACCACCAAAAAAACATCATCAACACAACAACAACAACAACAACAACAACAACAACAACAACAACAACAACAACAACAACAACAACAACAACAACAACAACAACAAACAACCCATCCAACATCGTTTCCACCGCCATTATCATTCTCTGACTCTCATTCTTCCTCCCACATTTACTCTATACTTGTCCTTCCAAATCCAACCATTTCACAATCCTATACCCGCAATGCACTATTCTCAACACAAACTGCATTTTTTCCCCCTTCCCTTCCCTCACCTCACCTCACCTTCTTTCTAGATTCTAGATCCTATATCCTGTATCGCCTATTTCTCTATGCGCAACTCTTACAGCATACCACCTAACCAGTACCTAACACCCAATACTCAACACCCAAGAAAATAAATTGATACACAGTACCTACACCGACAATTACATTTACATTCACATCTATTAGATATAGATCATGGTTTAATAACTTTCAACACTATATCTACTTTGATACATTCCATGTCATGTGTTCTGCATTATAATATGTATCATATAACTATCATGTGCCATACAAGGTTGGTTAATCTTACACTATCACATAACAAACAACAATAACAACAACACACGATTTAAAAACTCGAAACTCAAAAGACAACTTGACATCGCAAAGACTTCGCGATCATACCATTTAGATTATTATTCTGTGTATATTTCCGATTTATTTATTGATTTATCGGTGTAGGATGTAGGATGTAGGATGTATGATGCGGACCCACGCGGGAAAAGGTTGGGTTTGTATTACCCAGTCTCCATCCGTGTGATTGAAAGAAGTATGATTGAAAGGAATGGATTTGGATTTTAAAAAGAAAAAAAAGAATTAAAAAAAATATTTAGTATCAATATCAATGCAAGAAAATGCAAGTACAACCCCATATGTAAATGTAAATGTAAGTGCAAATGCAGTGTTTAAGATTTCAAAGCTATTGAAATATGTACATGTGCATCATCTACCTGAATGTATCCGCAAAGTAAAAAAAATGATGAATGGAGTTAAAACTCTTTCACGAGAACGGTATCTCGCAAAATGACATCGAAACTCCTGAATGCCCTCCCCCCAAAAAGAAAATATCTCCCATGATCCCGTTAATTATTTTTGCCGTGCTCTATGCATTGTCGTGGTCTCTTCACATCTATGCGTTGAATCTAACGGTCGTACTTGCATCCTCTGTGTCGCACGTGGCGTCACATCTAAAATTACATCTGGCTTTGCATTCAATATCACTTTGTGGTAGTGACATTGCTGGTAACGGGCGAGCCATCAATTGCTAAAAGAGCGAAATGGCCACCAACAACTGGACGAGCAATGAAGGGGCCTGACCAAAAGCTGTGTGACATTGTTAGTACATTCTGTACAATAAATGATTGAGAGTTAGGAATAAGTATGGAATTAACTTACTCGGAGGTTTGAGTGTTGTAAAGATCCGTAAAGGCCCGAGTGGTGGGGGTGGTACTAATCCATTTTGCAAGCTTGGAGATGAACATGGATTTTGTAGAGGGAGATGAGATAGCTGCTACCCACATTTCCCAGTCGGCTTTTTAGGTATATTGTTAGTGATTGCATCGTAGAATAAGATAATCTTGCAGTGAGAAGCTTACATTTGGTACCAACATTTCTCGAGTCAAGTTGAACACCATATACATTAGCAATGGTTGGATAATATGCGCTCTGCATATCATAGATTCGCTTTGGAACAAAATTGAGCTTCAAAAGTGTATCTGCGTAGAGATTATACAGAAAGACCATGCCCAGTGGAATCTTGGTATGCTAACTTGGTATGTGCCGGAACAGCTGAAGTTGCTGGGACTACTGCCATTGTCTCCCATTTAGTGAGATAGTCGTGTGCGGTTTTGGTATAGTTCAATGCATCGCCTGAGTTTCCAGTCACGTTTGCGATCACCGACATAGCTTGAATTGCAATGATGCCTTTGAGAGCAAGATTGGTCTGATTTGCGAGTGAACCCTGGAAGTCATCGGTAGAAAGTTGATTTGCTGGGATAAGAGCCTCAGCAACGAGGAAACTAGTCCATTGTTTGAGTATATTGTAATGTTGCTTCAAATATTCCGTGTCGGAAGCATGTTGCGAGTAAGCGAGAGTCATGATAATCATGTTCCCACATTCTTCAAGAGGCATAGGTTCTGTATATTGTTAGCTGACAATCACATTACATATGTCACGAGAGGAAAAATACCTCCATCACCAGTTGGATGTCCAATAGCACGTGGATAATTAGCGCCTAAATCATGTATAGCATATTGTTGAGGGAAGTGACCAGCTTCTTGATTCTCAAAAAGAGGGTCAAGCATATACTTCAGAAGAACAGGATTTGAGTAAAGGAAGATAGGCATGGCTGGGAAGATAACGTCAACAGTTTGCGTGTTTCCATCCGAACTAATTTCCTTGAGAAAGTAATATGGTTTGTCTGGGGTTCCACAGAGTTTGAACGGCTCCGAAAGCTTGGCGAGCGGAAAGGGAAGTGATTGTTAGGTAATCCTGACCGCCAGCTGCAAGCGAATCAACGGCGAATTTGTGATCCCAAACACCCCATTTGTTGACCCAATCATTATAAAAGTCGTTGACCTAGTCGGAATTAGAATAATGAGATGGAAAATTGATGTGATACACATACCAAAGAGATATCCGAATTCCAGTAACTTGTCCATAAGGATGGAATATTCTTCAATCCACCATCTCCAAGAAAATAGATGGCATTTTTTTGAGCATGAACAATGGTGTAAAGAGTTTCAACGGGTGTGCTGCCAACGTTGCCGAGATTGTTGGAAAATGCGAACACTGGCCAAGCATCTTGGATAGCTCTGTAGACTGTATCCTGGGTGTTTGGAAGAGCACCATTAGTTAAGAAGTTTTGACGAACGATAATATCCTGTCCTGATTGATACGTCATTCCATTGACAGCTTTAGTAGACCATAGCCAATATCCCCAGTGAGCTTGATCATCTGCATAATCGGCGTTGAATTCACTTTGATTTTGTCTCCAACTTCTGTGAGAGGCGATCCCATCATTGACAGTGTAACTACAGAAATCAATATGGAATTCCTTAAAGTGAGATTGAGCTTGGGGATACTAACTTCCATTGTGCGGCATCAGTGTTGTGTATGGATGTCCATTCTGTATTATTCGTGAGCAATCATTTTCATCCATGTGGGATTAAACTTACCGGCAGATGTGTCACAATATAACTTAACCGCATGGGTAGAGCCATCCAATGATTTTACGGAAACATAAAGATATGAACCGATGACTGATTGTCGTCTAATATCATCTGGTGTAAGTGGGGACAAGAAGGTTACATTCATTGATACTTTTCCAGCTACAGTCATTAAAAACGTGGATCTAGTAGAAGTATACTCCATATGATCTTGAGTAACACTTGGGGGAGAGGAGCCATTGATGGCTGGAGCGCCCATCCATGTGTAAGTTGTGTTGTCCCTATGCAAATTTCATGAGTCCTTCACTTCGAAAAAATAGAAGGATATTTGGATGAAGATACATCTGACAAAATCTAAAACAACTTACACTTTAATGAGACCAGCCCAAGCTGTTACGGATCCAGAACTACCTGCAACACCACCAGGTTGAGGCCCGCTATTCACTTTGTTAAAAACGTATGTCATTTGATTATGCCAGTCTACGACTTACGCCCAGAAACGACTATATCAATGTTAGTTTTAGTTCCAGATGTTCTATGAGATAAACCTACGGCCAATAGCCCGGGAGAATGCCACCACTACCACCAACACTTCCAGACTCCAACCATGTATTCATGTATGGTGATTTGACTGCTTGATGTTAGAGCAACTGTAAGAACAAAAAAAAAGTAATACATACCAGCTAGAGGTATTGCTGGTGGTCTGACTGGGCTGAATGTTGAACCAGAGACGAAACTAACAACAGTGCCTAGCACTCCCGTCAAATAAGAAGTCTTCATGTTGATAGTTTTCATAGAATATTTGAACACTAATCAAAGCTTGAAGGGAAGGCAGTGCAGGATATTTGAAGGGAAAGTTATGTTTATGAATCAAGAATAGGAAAAAAATGGTCGTTATGTATGTAGTTGTAGAAAGTACGGGGACGAAGGGAGTTACGAAGCTCTTTTGTAGAACCAGGTAGGGAGTTGATGGGCTCAAAGGAGGGGTATTGTTGGTAATTTGTGAATGATACTTTCAAATATTGGCTGCAAAAACATGCGAATGATAGGTTCCATTCAGGGGTTGAGGAATGTGCGAATGATCTATCTAAGGGGCTGCACTGGTGTCCACTTCAAAGACGAGACGATATGAGATGAGCCTACAAATGAGGCATGAGAGGGAGTGCTATCATATATAATATAAACTAAGTAGATTCACTTTTCTTTAGCTCAAAAGGCCCGAAGTTCAAGAAAAGAGTTCTACCTGGAAACTTGGCTGGTCATCACAAGATAAATTAGATTTGAGTTCAAAATGCAATTAGGTGCAAACTATTTTGATGTTCATGGTCATGTTGCGCCCCAAGCCCCTGATGAGATCTGATCGCATCCCAGAATATGTGGGTGATGAAAAGCATATCCCTTGACCCTGTATCACGCTACATTATTAGTTAGTTCTAGCAAATAGCCTATGACAAGGGTTGACTCTTGAATCGCGTAAGATAGAGAGCCAAATAACATAAAGAAACTGTCCAAACGAAAAATAAAAATATAGGTTTATTGATCATCTCAAGCTCAATTGACAATTAATCAAAGTCGAAAACCTAAAAAATTCCGTGAACTCAAACAAACATAAGGCTTCCCATAGCTAATATGCATCGTAATCACCTGTTCCTTAACAGGATTTCGGGATCATTATAACGTGGCATTCATGAGCTATGAGAGTTTGCTTAAAAAATCTAAAATGTTCCGAAGGAAGCTGGTGTGTGGAGCAATGAAATTTATGAATCAATAATTATACCATTTATAAAGGAAATGATCCACAACGCCGCTAGGTTTTAAGTCAACTGGCTTTCTCGTCTTGTCGAGTCGCGACTTAATACATATTGGTATCACGAAAAAAAGAAGTTTTCTACCAAACCTCGGAATTCGGAAGATCTACCGACCTCAAATTCACTACCGGGGACTTGCGGGTATAGGGCGATGATTGGGTCTGATTCGTGTTAAAGAAATGATAATCTCCGCGTGAGGTTACCTGTGTTTATATGTACTCGGAGACCGACTACAATGTGGTCGCTTGACCGAAGCATGTGCAAAATAAGTGATTGAGACTCATTATTGTGATACATGTGTAATCATATATTATCACCATCATTCAACAACCTTAAGATGAAGAAATACGTAAAGTAAAATTTTAGCAGTAATACTTACTGCTTTTGATTCTGATGATGAGTACAAATCCTTGCAAATTAAGAAATAAAAACAGATTGGGACCTGCAAGATGAGGTTTGCAGAGATGAACGGAGATCATATCATTTCTGACTATAGCCAACTACTAGGCACTTTTGAACGTCAAGCCCAATGCAGTGGTCACTAATACACCACACCAGGTACGAAATTGAAGATTTAGCCTGAAGTTGGAATTATGATTGCTGCGCAGGTACTCCCGGCAAATACTGCATCTGAGCGAGAGTTAATTGGATGATGGAGAAAACTTGAGACGAATGATAGGTAAAACAATGACAAAAACAATGATAATAACAATAACAAGGACTGTAGCTGTGACTGTGACTGTGACTGTGACTGTGACTGTGACTGATCAGTGCAGTGATAATGAAAAGATATGCATCATAAATGTCCGAACAGCATGAATCCCGAATCCAACAGTAACTTTAAGGGTTATTGTAAACTTTGCCAAAACTTTGTTAAATTTGGTGAAGAAAATTTCTTCATTCGTATTACAATTTGTTGAATCCTATCAAACCCTTTTGAAAAGACTTCATTAAACTTTGATGATCTTAATGAATTTTACGAGTTTGTTTGCTGTAGAGTTGAAGTATCAAGCAAGAAAGAGGCATTGTAGCCAGCATTGACGGATTGAAGCATTGAAGAATCAAGCAAAGAGAAAGAAAAACCACAACACCAGTAAGCTTATGATTATGTAAACTTATGATTATATAATCGAAGGTTATGTAAGCTTAAGATTAATACAGTTTAGCTTACAAAACAACATCCGCCTCATTCCTCATTCCACATTCCACATATATCGTATAAATTATAATACACCATCTAGAGTCTCCAGCTACTATCTACCATTCAGCTTCCTCTCAAGCAAGGGATTCGATGGCGAAGGTATTATGGCTAAGGCAATTCGTTTTTGTTGTCCGTTCGGTCTTCCATCAGAGATAACCCTTCAGTCAATTTATCATCGTGTAAGAGGATAACCTTATCACACAGTCAAACTCCTTGCCTCAAGATGATCGACTGGTGGAATGGCTCACAGGCATATTACCCTTATTCTAACGATTGAAATATATCATTGGATACTTCCGCCTCATCCATCAAACTTGAGCAAGCAATAGCTGTTACTGCGAGATAATTTGAGAATGGAGTTGTACCTACTCATGGCTCATCATCGAAATGACACCGAGTTATTCACAAGTTTTACTAAATGTCTATGCTTTACTTTTCGAGTCCCAGATTCCAAAATGTATGCTGGGAATATGAATCTAGATATGGAGAAGTGAAAGATTGAAATTCTATCGGCGGAAGATAGTGATGATATGTATCAGTATCTCGAGACTCTAGACTCAAGATACCCGACTTGAGAAAGATCTAAGAGATGGCTGACTATCGTATTGATGGAGCATCCCGGATTGGGTATCTAGGTAGGTAGGTACGGATAGAATTCATACTTCTGCCGGTGTAAATTACCATGCGGTGTAATTCCGAGCAAAAGAGCTTCGATAACTGACATGTCAATATTGCTGAATTGATGATCTGCTCTCAGTATCTGTTCAACTACATCGATTTCAATGCAAATCATTGGACCCGCCCAGTTATCATGTGGAATGAACTTCGCATTCCTAGAAGATGGTTGGGATACTGGTGCGAGGTGTTATGGACTTCATAATATAACATAAACTAGTATCAAGATGCATCATTCTTTACACATCTTTATACATCATTTTTATATGCGTCACGGTTTCATATGTATCATTGCCTACTTACTCCTCAATACAAAAGGTCAACCAAGCTCAAATGATGGTAAATTGATTCCTCTGTCTGCACGTATCAAATTTGGAGCATATGTGTCAAAATATCGCAACCGCTGTTCACTGATTGAAATTTGGATTTATTTTTCTTATGGAAATCTCATCATGAGGATCCTTACCTTGGTCAAAGAGTCTCTGCTTTCCTAGCAAGTGTAATGCAACTACAATATCTTCAGATGACCTGGCAATCAGAAAGATACATATGTCGCTCTCTATCCGAATCGTTTTGGTCGAACCTATCATCTGAAAAGTGTTAGCCGCGCGTATCTACTTACCTTACGCATCTACTTGATTCAACTATGTTCATTAGTTCAGGAGTTTTTTGATGCTCATGATTTCCTACCAATAGCTCAACTCTTTGAGATTTCAACTTATTCTCAGATCATGTCGACGAAAGTTCCGTACTTATGTATGCAATCATAGATACCATTTAATAGCAACCCGTTGAAATCATAGCTATATAGAGAGTGTAAAGGGAGGAGCAGTGGCTCTTTTATCGCCTCAGTTTTTTGACTGTCCTCCAAACCAATATCACAAACCAGCAAGACTACTAGATCAATAACCCTGAGAAATTATCCGTGGCCAATGAAAGAAAGCTCTCCTGTTGATGGTGTATGGATGTAAAGACATTAGTCTAGTCTAGCATTGAAAGCATTTTGAGTCGCAAATAGATCAAGTCTTACAATGAATTTCAAAGCTACTACTCTCATACCAAACACGGCCTCGAAAACCTTTATCGGATCTTCGTGAAAGCCATAAGATCAACCCTAAATTCTTCTCCTCCCATGGTCCAACTTCACTCGACTCACTCCTCGCACTCCCAGCTCATCCTTATCGTTATCCCCCTCGTCGTCTCCAAGCTGTAGCCAATAATCTCTATCCAAAATGCTTTGTTGCATATCTGAGATTTATAGATCTCAAGATACTTCCAAAACTGGCTTCCTCCACCAAAACTGAAAGCTTCATTTTTTTTCTCTTGATATTCCTATCTATGAGGAGATCAACTATGAAGTTGGTCGGGATTGTCAAAATAAAACTTGACGCTCTCTCTTCCTTGTTGACTTTCGTCTGATGTTGTTCTGGCTTTCTTATATCACGCCCCAAGTATCTGTTATATTTTATCTTTTACTTCCAATCTACCTCCTACTTCCAAGAGCATTGACTGCTCTATGTAGTAATGTTCACATCTCAATATACTTCAGATAGAGTATCCCATAGCAAAAGTAAAGTCTCATTCTCGCTCTTCTGAATCTAGCTTGATCTGAAGGAAAGAATTCTCAAGTTCATCAGAAATCACCAATTCTAATCTGACCTAACCTCATCGCCGACGCTCTAATTTCAAACTTCACTCCAGGTTTCACTTCACACACACTCTCTGCTCCTATCTTCTGGCCAGGAGTTCTCTAGGTATACTCACAGAAACCTTTTGTTGCATATCTACAAAATATAGATCTCAAGATAGTTCCCAAAATTGCTTCCTGTACCAAAGTGAAAAAGCTTCAATTCCTGATCCTCGAGGTATGTATTCATGAGGAGATCAACTTTTAGAAGAATAATCATTGAGGGGAAGATAATTGACCTCGTCGCCCTCTTTTCAAACTTCACCTGAAGTTACGGTCATCGTTTAAGCTTCACTTCGTTTCTGGCCAATTCTTTTTCCATACTTGTCGCCAAACATCTTTTGTTGCATATCTACAAAATACAAATCTCAGAATAGTTGGCAAAATCGCTTCATGTACCAAAGTGAAAAGCTTCACTTCTTGAGATCGAGATGATGAGGGTGATATTCCCTTTCGTGAAGAATTCAAGATACCATCTTCCCCATCGCCGTAAGTTCTCACCCCCTCTCCTCTCCTCCCCACCCCAGATTTCAGACTTCACTTCGGACTTTCTTCATCCTGCACTCTCCTCTGCCTTTCACCCCTATCCTCTTCATAGATGCCCTCAAAGTTTGGTTTCACCTCTACAAAAATAGATCTCAAGATCTTTTCCCAAAAACCTCAAATACACTCAGTCTAAAACCCCAAATGACAAAAGCTTCATTTCCGCGTTGATGACCAGGACAGGATTGTTCTTTAACGGGGGACCAAGATTCAATCCAACACCACGACGGCGCCAAACATCATCTAATAAGTGAAGAGAGAGAAGGTAACAGAGGAATCCTCCCTTGGCTCCAACAGACTTCTTCCTCGGCTGGAGCCAATAGATCTCCATTCCCAGGTTAGCAAACGTTTTGTTGCATATCTGCAAAGTATATATTTCGACATTGGGTTTGGAAAAGCTTCAATTCTCATCAAAATTTCCAATTCCCAGTTGAGCTAACGGTTGGAAGAATCCATACTCCCTCTCAAGAGTCAAGGCAGAGAAAATCAAATATTTCCAGACATCGTCGTCGCCTCCTTTTGGAGGAGAGATAGAAGTGGGATAAACTCACTTCAACAGACTTCTCTCTCCCCATGGCGAGGATAATATTCAATGGATGGGGATATCGAGATTCTTGGGACCTCGTCGTCGCTTTCTACTTGAATGGTGAGAGGGGTGAAGGGACTTCGCTTCTGCAGACTTCTCTTTCTCTGTCATAATAATACCCTATCACGTACTTTCTCGTCGTCGTAAAAAAAAGAGTTTGGTTGCACATCTACAAAGTATAGAGTTGGGAATATCTTCAAAAAACCTTGGATTGGAATATTATCCAATTAGATCTTGCCAAATGAAGAGTTCACTATCAAGATCATGGCGACGATAGGATGATGTTGAAATGCATATCGAGAGATCTTGATTCTGTATAATTCATCATCGTCTTCTATTTGAATGCTGACTGATTGAAAATGAAAGAAATCTAGATAAAGTTACTCGGCGTATGGAATACCTCCTCCTCTTCCTCCTCTTCTCCCCCTTCCTAATTATCAAAATAAACCTGCGAGGGATCCATAGATATCTTCAAAACCTTCAATTGGAAAATAGTGGTGAGGAGGATATTGGGGAAATGAGAAGATCTACTCTTTTTATCATCTACCACATCGCTGTGAGTACCTACCTACCTACCTACCTACCCACCCACCCAGCTGCAGGAAGAAATAGAAAAGGAGTAACATTTCACTCTTTTTATATGTTGTACTTCCTTCGGTACCTAGTTGGGGAGATTCGGGGGTAGTCATCCAACTTTTTTCTCCTCTGTTGCGGTTTCATTCAATCTTATTTTCTCCTTGCTATACCTACCTACCTAGTAGCTAGGGAATGGTCATAAAAACGGAATTCAAAAATGCTGATACAATACGATATTTCTTAAAAGGGGAGAGTCAATCATGAGATAATCATATCAGGTCATCTGAGAGATATTTTTCAGCCGAGGGGATTTCCGAGGTTGATATCTATAAATTATCAGGGTAGGCAGAATATTGAATATTAAATATCGAGTATCATAATATTCATGAATCAGGGTTCATGCCATATATATATATATGCAAGCAGTCATCTCCTCCTAACTGGTGGTTATATTCAAAGGTCGATTCTCCAATCCGCAATCACCAATTCCCAATCCTCAGTCGGTAGAATCCCGCATCATGGGGATATCGGTACTCTATCATCTTTCAACAGCCCTACCACTCGACCCAATCCAGATCGAGTACCTAGTGAGCTGGGGCTAGGTAGTGTAAGGTCCAATGGGGAGGAGACGATACAAGATCTTGGGATCGTAGTGGCTAGAGGGGCTGAGTCTAGACTGGCTTAATATGCATAGCTTATGCGAGATGGAGATGGTGATGAAGATGGAAGTAATATAAGTTTTTGGGTGCAATATTTGTGACGGTGGAGGTGGTGGGGAAGGAGTGGGAGAGTACATTGTGATGGTTATGGTGCATGGTAGTGATGAGGGATGATAGATTAAGGTCATATCACCCGGGGAATGGTTGTAGATGTTTGATTATATAATATTGAACATTCGATATTGGGGATTTTAGACTGAGGATTATAAGAGGATGGAACCATATCTACATTTCTAGGGCAACAATACAGTACCAATACAGTACAACACAAAATATGTGATGGGAATTTTATCACATCCTATGCCTCCTCACATACCCATAGACTCTGTCTCTACTCCACCTTTCGTCGAGTCTTGATGTCGGTAGAAGTGTAGGAAATTGATCGATTTTCTGTTGGCTTGAGACTATGTAATGTAGATAGATGATGCGGAATACGCTAGGGGTTGCATTGGATCATCCCACTTAGTTCCTATCATGGTGACCATTCGTCTTGACTCGGCTGTTGAGTTTTCGGGAGTATCGTATTTGGTGTTTTTTCAGGAGTGTCCAAGTTGAGAAAGAGTCGATTTGGGTAATTGGTAGAGGTGGTAGAGTTGTCATATAGAATTCTTCGATGTTTTCAAAATGCTACGTATACCCTTCAGATATGCACCGATGCCAAAAATGTACGGCCAGTGCATATATGATGAGGGAAGGCACTTCGAGGCTCAATGATCAGATTCGTCTGCTTTGTGTGATGGAAAGACTGCCGACTATGGAAATTTCTTCGGATGCTATGTCTCCAGTGTTGAAGTTTTCCCCAACAACTTCAATATTGATACTCGATCGAGATTTCGAAAAACGAAATTCGAACAGAGATCGAACTTTCGACGATTGAGGTATCCATTCCTATTAGATGACTCGCTTTTATCTTTTTCAGCTAAAATCAGAGGATTGCATGTTGCGTGCGAATCTGAAGCCATGAAAGCCGGAATCGTCAAGAGTTCAGCAAAGCTTTTCTTTTCCACCATCGATTGCTAATAGAAAGACCTAGGGTAATCATCCGTCGCTTCATAACCTCGATTTTGATTTTGATCTTCCACGGTTTCTGGAAATGACATATCCGTTGTATCAGCAAAAACCACACATTCCATCATTCCCATTAATCTGATGAAACGACTGAGACCCATCAGTATCAAGAAACTGGGAACTATCTGTTTGCGTTGAGATGAGAACAAGATATGATTGATCGAAACTTTGGAAATTGGTCATTCCTGGATTTACATTCGGGTTGGAGTTTTGATTCCATCGTTCCCCTTCTAGGTTCAGAGCTCCTGAGTGATCGTAGTTTGAGATTTTATCTGGTGCGTTGGTCGGAACTTGTGGTAAAGATGAAAAACCTAATTGATTCGAGTCTGCTTCGGGATCCGGAAATGATACGGTATCAGGAGAGGGTGCTGCGGAGCTCGAAGCCGCTTGATATGAAGACCTGGATGTAAAAGATCCCGAGCTTGAGGGAGCGAAAGTTGTCATATAGCTCATATCCCCTTGTGATGGATTTTGTTCTGGTTCTTCGTTAAATCCATAATTTTGTACTGTACTTGAGAAACTATGTGGCAAAGGCGTAGAAGGAAGTCGGCTAGGCGATATCTTCGGATTTGTATAGAAAGAGGCGGGACATCATCGGGTACAGATAATCTATTCGGGTATTGGAGTGGAACAACTCTTTGTCTTCTTCAATCAGTATCACATTAGTAAATTTCAGGTTAAAATGATAGAAAACCTACCCTTCATAAGTATAAACACATTCCACCGGTGGATATCTCCTAGAGCAATGCCTACACGGTTGTTCTCTACTACACTTTTGCTTCCTTTTCTGACATTGTAAGCAAGCCGTAGGTGTTCTCGATCTCGGCTGTCCTCCTCGATCCTTCATCTATTTTCTGCATGTCTTCGCTTAGGCTTTCCATTTAGATGACTTTGGCTTACTTTCATATATTTTCGTGGGAAGTCGACCTTTTTATGTCCTAAGAAATGAACAACTGACTGATAGGGCTGAAGGTACATTTAGTACATAAGAATGTAGAGTGTCGATGATATTTTCAAATGGTTAAGAGTGGCGTAAGGAAGGCATGGTGATGCCTGTAAGCCACGTGAGATATACTCTCAACATGTCGAAGGATTTGAAGCTTCGTTGAATGAACGAATGAGAACAGTGTGGCTTTCTTTCTCATCTAAAATATTGAAATTTCTTTTGGGTATGCATATGTATAATAAGTTTCAGCATCTTGGCAAAAAATTCAAAGGATATTTTTATCTTCAAACCTCATACTTGGCATCAAAGGTCAGCCCTTGAACAAATGTTTCAGATATAACAATTGGCTTAAACTTAATAAGAATCCTTTTCTGCATCGTTTGGGACATTGAAGTCCATGTGAATTAATTCTTATGCTGAAGATGGGTACGTATCGTATCCCAACTACGGATAATACCCAGAGTTAAGATATGCCACGTTGTATCAACTCACAGAAACAGAAATGATAGAATTAACCAATGATGTGTGAAACTTTTAAACCCTTTCTTCTTCGAGTTTTTCGTCGATGTTTCCATATCACAAAGGCGCAAGGCTTTAGGCACTTGCCGTCCCAGCACTCTCCAGCCCTCTATTTATCTTGACTCACCACACTTCCAAATCACAAAATCTTTGCCTTACCAACGAGGAACGTTTTCCCAACATGATCACCAAAGATTGAGGCTCCTGGATCTTGTAAAGATGAGTGGCCAAGTTGTTGGCCCCTCACCTCCTCCGCCAACAAACTCGCATGCATGTAAATCCAACAACGGCCAGTCAGTCATCAATTACAGTCCATTGTAAGACCTCAATTGCGTTAGTTGTAATATTTTTCTGATATATTTCAAGGCTATGTAAGTAAAAAACATTCCTTGAGCAATAGACGAAGGAGTTCTTAAGAACCCCACATTATTGATGAATATCAGATCAGGCACCAGCAATCAAAAATAGATTTAAATGCCCTTGTCTAAGAAATTTGACGGAATTGGAGCAAACTTTTGTTGTTCGCGATAGCTTCAAAATCTCAGACATCATTGTGGACCAAGAGCTATGTTGAGAACACGGTCCGATTCATCCTACAAGTGCTTTGGCGTCGAATGGGTTGATCAGAAGTGGCACTTTATTATGCCATTTGAAAGCTGAAATAAATCTGAATACTTCATTGAAGTCTCGTGAGCCAGCAAGTAACCCAATTGTTTGGTATTAAACTTGATAATTTGGACCCCAATACTTGTGACATTCCCAGGTTTGGTTAAATCAAGTGGAGTCATTTGCAGGGTATTCTTATCAAGAATTCAATTGCGGAAGGATTTCTGTCTTGAAAGTATTGTTGAGGTTAACGTTGAGCCCAGGAACTTTCAGTAACATTGTATACATCCCAAGTTATCGTATGCATTGAGCTGGACGGTAGGAATATGGAAAGGAATATAGAGTAGGAACATATCTATATTTAGACATAAAATAGAGAATATCATCTGATAGAGAAAGGAGTGCAGAGCTGATGGTATCTTGGTCTTCTATGCTCAATGCTTGATCTTCGATATGGCAATGAACGAGATAAGATGGAATGTGTGAAAAATGGGTGATGAAAGCCATAGACGAAGGATCAAACCAGTAATGTAAAGTATGCACATGATTTGGCGTTCATGGCCCGTTGGGTGTGGGTGGCCGCATACAGTACAATGTTTAATTATAACTTGACAGTTTCTGCTTTTGGTTTGCTTCTTTACTCTCTTTACTCTCTTTACTCTCTTTACTACCAATTCTATACATATTTGAATCATATCCATTGCAATCTAGAACTAAATCTTTCAACGTCTCGTATCTCTTGAAATTCAGAATCTCCCCCTAGACATTTCCAATCAAACTATTTCAAAACACAAAGATGACTGAGTCCGCATCGGCAAACCCCAGCTCTGCTACATCAGAAGCCCCTCAAAAGTCTCACAATTGCGTAATCTGTGCCTTTCCAGCTCCTTCAACATGTGCAGGATGTAAACAAGTGTGGTACTGCTCTTCTGCACATCAGAAACAGGTTACATATTGGCCACCCTAGGCTCCCCTTTACTCGCTAACCCTTTTATTCCAGGCCTGGCCTAAGCACAAGCGCCTTTGCAAGATATATCGAAATCCATCTCCCCCATCTGTCGACACGTATTGCGGGCTCTGTGGCAAGACAGACAAATTGACTTGGACGGATTGCTGCGATGGAGCGATCTGTGATGACGAGGGTAATTATCAAATGTTTAGCTATTCGAGAAAATATTGCAGTCGAAATCATCGTATGTATACTATTTGTTCATATCACCATGGTGAGGAACACCAAGGGGAAAGATTGGAAGGAGTGTGAGAAATGTCTCGGGGGCGATTTACTTGATATCAACACCATGGTTACTCAAGGTACCAGTGAGTTGCCCTTCTTCATCCCAATCATATCCTTGGTGTTGACTTGCTAACGGAAAGAACTTCGATTTAAATAGACTCATTTAATTTTAAGGAAGATGAGTGGAAAAGATGCACCAGAGTTAAAGGCCGTCAAATGTGTAAATTGCAACAAAATTATAAGTACCGCTACGGAGACGCATTGTAGGTTCTTTTTTGCACACAAATACTCATCCGGACACTGATATGGGTTATACGTAGGTAGATGTGGTGATTCTATTCGATGTACGAACTGCTCTAGTACTTGAGGATCTTACAGTCGCCCTTGAAATCTAGACCATTTAATGGATATCACTCGCATGAGAAACAGATATTTGGTAGAAACAATCTGTAGTAGATCTATGTAGGTGTTGAGATACATAGTTTTAATGAAGAAGACATGCTGGTATGGGACTGAGACTTTGCATGGGCAGGATTTGCACAGGAAAGATGATTCATCATCACCAATCTACAGTATTAGATGAGAATGAACCCAAAAAATCCACCCCAATAAGATATTTCTTCGCCCTTTGGTACTTTCTCTCAAATTCATGTTTTGATACCATGATTAAACATCCAACCCATTAAGAATACCATCTAACGAAGTATCATGCCAGTACTCTATCCCGCATCACACTTCAAAGAATCCGCTTACCCCTCGGTTTTATCAACTCCTCATTGGTAGACCCCACCTCCCTCTTCAAATAGATGAACATCAATACGACCTTCATCATCCATCTCTAAACTGTCTGCAGTATCTCCATCTTGGATTCTTATACCATCATAGAAGGACCTCACGGTCTTTGGGTTACCAATCTCCTTTTGCTGACAATAAGCCCCGATGAGCTTTTGAGAGAGGTCTCGCACGCTTAATTTTGAAGGTAAGTTCAGTGCCGGTTTGATCTGCGACTGTGATAGAAATTGTCTTTGCCTTTTCAGATTCGGCACCAGTGCCACCTCCAGTGCCAGGCTCAGGTTTTCCCTCCCGAGTTGGAGTTACAGGGTCGCGAGATGGCAAGCTCATCTTAATAGATTGACTGTTTGCTCGTTTGTTTGTCGAGGAGGTATTTGTGATTGCAAAGGTAAAGTTCCTTGTATGTTCGTGTTTTCGTTTGTTGGGATACTTCTTGCGTTTGCGAAGCTGGAATGGAGATATAAATGTCAGAAGCCGTATCATATTCGCAAAAGCCCCTAGCACAAAGGATGTAGCTGTACTTACATGAACCTCTAACCTTTTCCCATTGAAAAGTGCACACAACCTAGAAGCTCCGCAAATGGAGTCTATAGACGCTGTAATGAGCGCAGCAGAAATTATTCGGATATGATATCGCGGATGATGAAGTAACGAGGCTACTTCCCTAATCACTCAATTTAATTCACTACAATTAATAGAACTAATTAGAATCCATACGAAACTCAAATTGAATAAAGAGATGTCACAGAAACTGCAAGCCAAACAAAGAGAGCCCCAAATGATCTTGTATTGAGGGTTTATAGAGAGGGGTAAGAGTAAGATCATATTGTTTCGCGAAAAAGCAACGCGTAGGCCCGTGACTTTTCATTTTTTGGTTGTGAACATATGCATACTGCCTATGTTACCAATCAACGAGGTATTATTTTCCTTGCTGAATGTGACATCTAATGTTATTTTATATGTTGAATTCACCTGGGATTAGTATCTAACGGATCTTTAGACAACCGATCCTCTTCTTTACAGAATATGTGTACTCGCCAACCTCCTGGGAATTAAACGCAGGTAAAAGCTACCTGGGTAGAATTCTGGTGACAATTTGGCCATATATATTAATATTAATGCCCAGTGAATGATGTTTCGATTTGAGAATTATACTCGTTGTTCTAAATTTCAGTGGAATATCATGTATTGCCAATCAGTTACTCACTTTTCCCCTTTCTGGTCGTCGATCCGCTGTTTTAGGGCTTTCTAAAAACTACAAAGTATTGGGTCGCTTATGTAGACCGTTGTGATGCCGAAGTGGAATTAGTATTGATGGGGGAAAGGGGTATTTACTATTTCTATGGTTTGCGCTTGCGGAGCGTTAGTGGGTGAGTATCATGTGTTTGTACTGTAGTTAGGGGAATTTGGAAGGGGGAGCGGAGGGGGGAAAATGGCACGTGGCCCGTCTTGAATTCAACTAGATGCTAGAGCTCTTGGCTGACGGCTTCATCATCATTGAATCAGATTGTTACATGTATCAACTACTTGACAAAAGCAACTTCGATTACTAAGAGCTAAACGCCAGTTCGTTTCATCTTTCTAATTTCGACATTACCATCAATGCTACCAACAAGTATTATCTGCTGACGATCACAGAATTGAGCTGAGCTTGAAACCGCAATATATTTGACTGATCATTAGTTGATCGCATATGTTGTGTTTCGAATAACTGATATACTACATGATATTTTTTCATAATTATTCATACCCTTTGAGTATAAAAGCTACAGTGATTTCAGACTTGTAGTGGATCAACCCAAACTTCCACTTGTTGGTATGTGAATTGAAGGGCTAACACAGATCTAAATGTATGGAGACATCATAGCTGTACCATTCCTTCAGAGCTAGAGATCGGATTCGCAGATTTCGGGCTCTGAAGGCATGGATATATGTGTCTGTGTCATCTTATACATCAGGGGTCCACATATGAACCCATTCCAAGGTTAGACATAATACTCCCGACTTCGGTTCAATTCAAGTTTCCTTTCGTGATTCCCAGCGAGAGTTCGAGGATTCATCGAGGAACTTGGGATTGTACTAGATGAAATGTATAGTTCCAAGCTGACCCATAGTAGAATTTACCAGCGTCAAACCTATATATCTATCTTAGATCCATCACCAGCCTCAGAAACAGTGATAGCTCCCGTGGAGTTCAGAGTGAGACCAATTTCAGGAAACAACAGATGGCAAATATGTCCGAGTAACAATTGAGCTGAGAATTCTCTTGAAATCAATCGAAATTTCAAGATGATATTAGCATTGACAAGTTCACTCATGGCTCTGTTTGCATGTCCATATCTGTAAGTCATATTTTGACGCAACGTTCTTCGAATGACCTTTTGCTCAAGATAACCACGATGTATCCAATGTCCAATTTTATGACTGCTTCGACTCTGAGAGACAACTGTCCACAGGTCAATACTCTAGCGAAGACATTCGAGTCTAGTGTTCTATGGAAGCTCTCTATTATTTGGGCTCAAGTCCAGGCAATCAAATTGTCCTTCAGTCTTTAATAGTTGATGACGCATCTTCTTATTTGATTCCTCCTTCGAACTGCATGATTCAAACATTGGGAGAGGTCATCGAAGAGCGATGATTTCTGAGATTATTCAAGGCTCATTAACAGCTCCGATGACAGCTCGCCATTGCTCTGAACTGGACTCGATCTTAATCATCACAATATACCTGGGATCAATTGACTTTGGTGTTGCTAGGTTTTACTTTCCCATAGGAAGGGACCGTATCTGCACCTTCTTCAAGCTAATTGCGAGTTTTCTTAACCTTTTTATACAATAGGTAGGTACAGCGAATATGGGCAAGTCATCGCACTCAAAAACAAACTTAGACTCAAGGATGATTATTCTAAAACTTCCGACTACAATCTCTACAACACACTTGGTTTACATTAGGATAATCCAAATCCCTTTTTCCTTTCAACTAGTATCATTAATACCCAATATCAATCAAAAAATCGATCAAGGTCCAGCGTTTGTTTGTGATTTCCAGGAGAAAGCTTATAACTTACAAGCGAAGCAGAAATAATCAACGCCACAAGATGTGAGTAGCCAATTGCTTTCAGTTATATTATTTGAAGATAAACTCCACGCGTAAGACAGTCGGAGTAACCTTCAGTCTCAAAACAAATGAAGGACTACTTTCACTCAATAAGTAATTGAATCAGTCATCTTCCACTCCGACATTATTTTCTCCCTGTGATAATTGGTGCCTTTTTCTAATAATCGAAATGGTATAGGTCTCAACAAAAATCGAATCAGAATCCCACACAATTCTGCTTCTGAGAAAGTTCTTCTGCAGGATCCACACTCAGATTTTCCTGCTAGAAATACTCCCTCGCAGAGTGTTCCTTCTCAAGATATTGATGTGCTATCAACTATTTTGGGCTCATCAGCCGATAATTGCAGGAGAAAGAAAAAGTCCGGAAAGTTTGTAGGACAGGAAGAAGGGATCTATGGCGTCTCAGGCGACAGCGAAGAAGATTCATTGAGAATACCTCATGATCAAATGCATAGAAAGGGACGCAAAATCACCAAACTCGATTCAACAGAAAGTAGTATTGAAGGTGAGATGACGAGTCCTCACATAGAAGACGATATCAATGAAATCGAGTCACCACCTTTTAATTAAGCCTACCTCCCATTCCACCAACCAACCAAACTCATCATACAGCGCCAAGTTCACCATGTATAGAACCCGGCATCGGACCTGACACCACTTTCTCGCCACTACTTCCATCCATGCTCTCAACGCCCCCCACAGAGCTTGATCTTTTCTCAGAAACAATATTATCAGTTACTAGACAACAATACCTACGGGAAGCAGACTCAACCGATCCCATCATGTCAGGAGGTTTGGGACCTTCCGATTCCGCTGATGTCGAGTTGGGAGGACCCGACTTCTTGGTGTACGATGCTGTGTTTGATATCGCTTATGATGCGGATGATGATGTTGAGCTGGAGAGATCCAACTCCTTGGTGTGCGATGCTGCTTACGATGCGGATGATGATGAAGATGATGTCTAGGACTGAGGGATCGCGGCATGGCGAACATCTGCATGCATGACTTGTTACGATGGCTGAACGGTTGATTGTAGGATGCCCAGTATTATACATTACTTGTTCTCTGGATTTCTAGCTGTGGATAATGGGATCCTTCTTCAAATACTCGCAGGTAGAATTTTATCTTAAGCTTCATATCCATGACGTACGCAATCCGATAGAGATTCAACGTTAACCAGCAATTTCCAATAAAATATTTCTATTTTTCAGCGTACTTCCACTCCAATACCTGACTCGAATCCCTGATAAGTCAGTCCACAGTTCGCTTAACATTCATATCTCATCATACCACAAGACCTCCACTTCAAACCTCTTGTCAAAACTCAATTGCAAAGGACAGATCAGGCTGTCTTTATCCTGGTACATCACTCTTGGTCGGTGATTATCTTAATATCCCCCAAGCCTACACGATAATAGATCTCCCATGGCGCGGATATATCGTGTGGTGAAACTTTTGAATCTTGAATCGGGATTTTGAATCGTCATTCTTCATTTGGGTTTGGAGAGTAGACGGATGTATTATAATATTCATCTGTCATATCGCGTATGCGATTGGAGATGCAGGTTGGATATATTTATTTATTTATTTATATACAGTTTAACGTCTCCGTGTAGAATGGCTAGTTCTGACCTCCCGAAGGGTATTAGCGACGGGCCCGCGAAGGAGGCAAGGCCTCCCCGCGCGCCTCCCGTGTATAGCCTATTGCTATACTCGATGGTACTCCTAGCGCCCTGTCCTTTGGTCCCTACACCCAGGCAGTGCCGTTTCCCTCTATCCCTGCGGCCCTTCTCCCTCCATTTGGAGAAGCGCTCCCGCTCTCTCTCTTCCATGTACTACACATCTGTAGGTTAGCGCTTTTTATAAGCGAGCTGCAGGTTGGATATAGCGAAGATGCTTCGAATATTTAGTTACTGTGGTCATGGAAGAGTTACAATGTATATTTGGGAATGTGAAGAGTGATGAGGATGGTATATATATATATTGCATGGATGGAATGTGTGTGTGTGTGTGTGTGTGTGTGTTTTTTTGCTTTTTTTCGATCTTGTGGGTTTGGAGTCGAGTTATGGATAATATAATGGCGACTTTGAAAAGTATGGGATCTTGGGAGTTTGGTTAGGGGATGGAGGATATAGGATTTGGAAGTGAGGAGTTGGATTTGATAGGTGAGAGTACCTAGTTCTTATTAGTATCGTCAGCAAGTTGTCGAGGGGATAATAGTTGATGGATAATAATACGATTGGTTATATCGGACTTTGGGATCTTGGAATGGGATCTAGATTGGTGTTGTTGTAGGTAGTGGTGAAGGATGGCGCTGGTGAGATATTCTGTTTGGTTTGGGTGAAGGTGAAGGTGAAGGTGAAGGGGGGGAGAGAGAAAGGAAAGATAAATAGGGAAAGATAGGAAAGGTAAGGTAAGATTAGTTAGGTAGGGGGGGAAAGGCTGAAAATTGATATCTGTCGCAGTTCACGCAACTTCATCTCATATTTTTATGCCTGGTTCAAGAAGTGAAGGTTTTGGGTGTACATTTATTTGCGAGTTATCTTGTATCGCATAGGTAATGGAGAAATTTTAAAAAAATATGAATAATCTTCCCAAGGTGTGATTGTACCATACTCATGATCAACCGAGTGATGCTCCGCTGGTCCTCTGGGGGCCACTGCCGTGGTGGCAGACTGATTTCTATTGTAAAAATAATATATCTTCAACATTTCGAGCGTAGCGAGGTATGAGACTCGGGGAGTCTGCCCTATAAATGCATCGATTTATAAAGCTATAATCTATTCTATCTCATAAATTGATCGTGATGGTATATTACAGTGTGATTTCCCCTCTAATAACTAACCATGATACCTGTGAAGCTAGTTCTTTCCTCCTCGTCTCCCCACAACACCCTCAATAACCCCTTGTAACCACCACGCATGAATCCTCGCATCACCCGTTAACTCTGGATGAAAAGAGGTACCGAAGACATTTGCCTGGCGTACGGCTACTATGTCGCCTGTTTCTGCGTCGACGTTGAGTTCGGCTTTGGTGGTTGAGTCGAGGATGGAGGATGTGCGGCCGGGGAGTGTGGCGAGGATTTCTACGGGGGTATTGGGAGTGTGGTTGCGTTGGGAATGGTGGGTGCGGTGATTGTGGGGGAGGAGGACGTGGTGTTGGTTGGGGGCTTGCGAGGAGTTGCTCCACGATGGGTGCTCGGATAAATATTGCGGGGAAGGGGGGGGAGAGGATTCAGAGTTGGGGGATAGGGATGAGAGGAAGGGGAGATTTAGGTCGGCGGAGAATGATTCTACTTGGCGACCGAAATGGTTACGGTTGACTCGTACGTCGAGACCTCCGATTAGTTCTTGACCGCCGGCTTTGGTGCGGTTGGCGGATTCGGAGAGGAGGATTAGACCGGCGCAGGTTCCCCATGTTGGGCGACGGTGAACTCTAGAATGGTGTTAGTAAACCTGTTACGAATATTTTTTGGAGTTGTGTGTGTCAGGAAGAGAGAGAGAGAATATCCATAAGGAAAAATCATGTGAGTGGATGACTCACTTGACGAAATCTCTCAAAGGTTCAAGGAGTCCCGATCTTTGGGCTACGAGTGAAATAGCTGTACTTTCACCACCGGGTATGATGAGCGCATCGCATGAGTTAAGTTCGGTCTCATTTCGTACTTCTATAAAGTTATATTTTATGTCGAGATCATGTGTTTGATGTGATGGAGTTTTGGACTTGGTGGCGAGAATTTGACTGGCTGAACGTAGAAGTTGGATATGCTCGTTGAAAGCACCTTGAAGAGCTAACACTCCTATAGTTATGGTGAATGAGGGGAAGTTTGCCATGTTGATAAGTATGTAGTGTATGTATTGTATGTAACTTGGAATATGATATCTTCTCTTGATTGGGAAAAATATGAAGATTTCGAAAATATCCATGGATATATATATGTATATCTCTCTAAAAGCTATATATAACATATATTTCCTTGGTAGATAACCTTATTAAGCATTTTCACATGATTTGAATATTAAGGTTATATTGACTCAGGATCGAATATTATCGGAAGAACAATTAATGCCAAGGAAATGATAATCACAATTCTCAACCGATAAGCATACACCCTTGTAATATGTAGTGATTTTACCCCAAATTCAATAAACGCACACTAATAAAAAGATCAGCAGGGTAAAAGACAACCTTAATTATGATTGGACGAAGAATATTGTAAATAATTATGTAAACCAATGAAAATTAAATCCTCAACCATTTCTTTTCCCTTCCCTTCACTTGAACTTCACTTGAACTTGAACTTCACTTCGTCCTCCCCTCATTCTCTTAGCTTAAGTATTAGCTTATGTCACTCTCCTTCCCTCCTTGAGAGGGGTCATATAATAAATTTGTCAATCAATCAATCAATCAAATCAATCAACCAACCAACCAATCATTTATTCATTCTAAAGGATTACTATAGCTTGCAAGGCTCAACATTGTAAGCATACCTATCTAGTACTAGGTTGTTTACTGCTTTCAGCTACCTCACCTTTCCAGGTTACCTCTACCTCTTCCTCCTCATCAACATAACCTTCAAAATGTTCGCTCTTCTCTCCTACGCCGCGAACCTCTCACTAATCTACGTCATCCTCACACTATCCCTCTACATGCTCTCTCCAATCCTTCCCATCGCCGGGTTCTTTGCCCGTCTCCTCGCAGGTTACATTTCCCTCGTCATCTGCGCCTGTTACGGCGTCTACATATCCATCCTCCTCCGCTTCGTAGGAAACTACCGCATCTCCCAATGGGCCGTGGCCCGCTCCTTCAAATGGATGATGTGGCTTACCACTGGTGTAACATTCGTTGTCGAAGACCCCAATAACTATCTCGGCACCACGCGCCCCGCAGTCTTCGTAGGAAATCATCAAACCGAACTCGATGTCCTCATGCTCGGCTGTATCTTCCCGCAATACTGTTCTGTTACTGCTAAGAAAAGTCTCAAGAATGTCCCGTTCCTCGGTTGGTTTATGAGTTTGAGCGGTACAGTTTTCATCGATCGAGGTAATGCGAAGGATGCGCGACAGGCGATGGCAGGGGCCGCAATGGAAATTCGAGACGAGAAACAGAGCGTGTATATGTTTCCAGAGGGAACAAGAAGCTATGCAAAGGATCCCACGTTATTGCCATTCAAGAAGGGGGCTTTTCATTTGGCGGTGCAAGCCGGCGTCCCTGTGGTGCCGGTCGTGGTTGCTTGTTACAGTGATGTCTTGCATGTGCAGAGTTGGAGGTTTAGGTCGGGGAAGATACCAGTTAAGGGTAGGTTACCTCTTTTTCATCACTTGATCAGCCGAGATTTAAGGGGAGACACTAACCTTGGAAATTCTATAGTGCTTAAACCCATTGAGACGAAGAATTTTACTTCGGCAGATGTCGAAGACTTAACGAGAGATACAAGAGAATTAATGTTGAAGGAATTGGTAGCTTTGACTTCGAAGAAAGAGGGAAAGCCAATTGCGACGCCAGCACAAAACTCAAATGGGGTTGTGAAAGCTACGGGCGTGGAAGCACAAGTGGAGCACCACATATTATGAGAGCTATACCATTTGGAAGGAAGATATTACGCACGGGAGATGGATGGATGGGATCCAAAGCGGATGCTTTGCATGAGCCAGGGAAAATGGATATATATGCACGGAAAGGGGTCACGGAAAAGGGTCATTAAAAGGATAGGGAACGACAGAGACGAAGGGAAGAAAGAAGCCTTGGAACATGGGATATGAAATCCAGGGCCAAAAGATTTACCGAGCCCTCTTTGTTTCAGCTACGAAGAACTCGAGATCTAGCATCGCTTTGGTATATATGGGCATGGAACATGAATGCGAGATTTCAAACGGTGATAGATACCCGGTAGAATTGGACCTTTTACATTGACTAATAAATGGAAATTACCATGATCTTGTCCCCGCACTTTTCATGCAACCATGTATCTGATTTTAAGTTGCATGTACACTAGACCTCTGAACAGTGAGCGGAACTTTCAAGGAATCAGCATCACCATCCCTCAAATCCTCTCCTTTAACAAACAAAATACTGATATTCGATCATAAAATGCTGATACTACAAACGCCTCCATACCAGACCACGGTACAATTCCCAACTCCGATGCATCTATTCATTCCTTCATTACTGAAACCAACAAACCCCACGCTCTGCCCTCACATCACGACACGCACCTCACAGGGCCGAGAAACCCAATTTGCCAAAAAGACTATCCATCGCAACCCACTGCCTTCCACACTTATCCAAATATTTCTCGACGACACCTTTCAGCGTGGTGAATCTCGCCCGGTTACGCTCTGCCAATGCCGAGACGATTTCTACAACCGTGTTAGTTTCCGTTGCTGGATAGCCAGGGAATGAAAACATGAAGGAGGGAGGATCTTACCTTTCTCCGTTCCCCTCGCATTAGCCTTTGCCTTGTCCACGTCGAACAAGCTGGAAAAGTATAGTAATTGATTGTACATCATTTTTTCCGTATACTCATAGCGCATCTTGCCCAAGCATCCTTGGGCTAGACCTTTGGGGCCGAGGCATCTGTGTCCGTAAACACTCATTTGTCTCGTGCGATTTCCGCATGCTTGATCGTCGCAGACGAGCCAGCCTTCGTAGTATTTACATGTTTCTTGACGGATTTGGTGTTCGAGTTGAGTCATGATGGAAAGGGTGGGAAGAGTGGTGCCGCAGCGACAGATGATACCGGATGGGGAACAATTTTCCGGACTGTTGATGAGGCCTTCGAATCCAAAAGTAGCTTTGCAGGATCGACAGCGAAGAGTGAGACGAGTGGAATCTTTGAAGCGGACGGAGTCATCAATCTGACTTTCGAGAGGATGAATCTCTGCATCGTTACTGCCTGATGAGTTGTTGTTGTTGTTGTTGATACTATATTTGCGAGCATCGAGTCCGAGGCAATCCGCCAGACGCACTGTATCAGTCCCGGAAATATTTGCGCATAATCTCTCTACCGGAGGGAAAATCTGTTTATAGAGATACCATTCAACATCTGGTTTGAGATCTGAATCACGTTTCATCACGTCTTGAGGTGTAAATGAACGCTTGGCGGCGTTCTCGGATGTTTTCCCTTCTCCTGTTACAATGTAGGCGATAACATCATCCTTTCGAACTTGTTTCCCCTTGGCTAATTCCCGTAAAGCGACTTGAACTTGAGGCATGTTATCGGCATTGGGATAATCTTTAGGTGCCTTTCCGAGTTTGGTAAAAATTGTATACTTCTGAACGGGAATATTTCCTTCTCTCATTTTGGTTGAAATATCCCGAAGATAATCGTGAATTCGGCTGATAACAGCTTCTGCATCATCGCCAGAAAGGATTTCATTTAAGAGTTGAGATGAAACCTCTTTTGACAAATTGCAGTATTCACGACGCTTCATATCCAAACCCTTAACCTCCATCTTATCAATAAATTTTCCATCAACTTGTACCAGGTTTATGGCTGCATATTTCTTCTTTGCTTGAAGTAAGATACGTCGAAACACATTGTCAATATCAATTTCCAATAATTTATACCGGTCATTGACAGATTTTTTGAAGTCATTTCCAACTGCAAGGGCATCTTGAATATTATCCACATTGGCGTTGATCATAACCGAATCAGTATCACCATAGATGACCTGTAAAGACTTGCTCTCAGCCAAATCTTTGGTACTTCGAAGGATCTCACGACCTTTGTATGTTGTGAGAACTGCAAGTGGTCGAGCATAAAACCTAGACTTGGTATATCCCAAACAACCATACATAGAGTTGGCAGTAAGTTTCAACGCCAATTGTTTGATATCCCAAGTTGCTAATTGTTCAGAGGTTGCATACTTGTCTTTCATCAGACTTTTCACTTGTCGACGCCGACTGACAAGAGTAGCAATGAGTTTGGGTAATATACCTTGCTCTTGATCTGTTGGAACCTCTGGAACTCGGTCTTCATCATCGGACTATAAACGTTAGTAAAATGTTGCTATTCCCGAGAACGATAAACAAACCAAATTTAGCCTATCAACTGTGGTAAAGCAAATATTGAACTCCTGAATAATACTAGGGTACAAGGAATTGAAATCCATGACGAGGACGAATTTATCATATAATCCTTTCTCTGGCTCAAATACCAGCCCTCCTTTATACTTGTCTTTCTTCTTGACATCTCCACTTTCTTCATCAACATGCTCTTCTTCGGCTTGCTTCTTGCCCTTAAAAACAGCTTTGTCAGGACAGATGTATTTATTGCGATGGAATTCATGTAATAAAATGTATTCATTCCGTTCAGCTCGAGTACCAGTGAGGGTTCTTGCCCAAGAATTCCCAGCCAGGTTAGTGAGAACTTTAGTCAAAGGAAGCATTTGAACTTTCAATGCAAGGGCTGCAATGAAGTATGTATCTGCTTCGCAATGACTAACATAATCCATTAATCCATCTTTAGTGGCGGCCCATGTCTTCAAAGCTGCCTCATTATCGATTTCTCGACGATTTGTGCCCGAAAGGTAAAGACTGCACATCTCAGTGAGCGTCCAAGATGTACATTTTGTCATTGTAGATTTGCCCATGTCATTGGCCAGATCACACATGAGACGACCTGACATTAAGGTGCGCTCTGCAAAAAAGTTTCCCCCCATCTTGCCTATTGAGCCGGGCCATTGGGTACGCCTCATACGACCGATACGCGACCACTGTGGAGTCTTTCTGGCCTGGAATCGGCTTAACAAAATACTAAAATCAACACCTTCCAATTGATGGCCAACGAGAACATCAGGATCAACCAAGTCCAAAAGATCAAGAAATAAACTCAAAATCTCATTCTCCTGCTTGGCCAGCTCGACAAGTCCTACGGAGCGCTGTTTGACTATTCCTTCGAATCCTATGGGAAAGTGTGATCCATTGGGTCGCATAACAGTAAAGGTTTGGCAAGGTAAATTTTCCGGTGGAGTGGTGTCGCTCAGTGAAACATTTTGATAGATTCTAGCACTGATTGCAAGAATTTCTTGCTTGTTCTCCTTAACGTTGAAGATAGTACGTAGAGCAATGCTCATTAGAGTCAAAGGTGGAGCTTCAAGGTTCTCGGACTCACTTATGGGAGTAATAGAATTTGGTTTTGGAACCTGGACTTCCAACTTGCAGTGAGAAGCATTTTTAAGAGCTCCAAAATCTGCATCTGCGATTTTTAACCAACATGGACCCATAATGTTCTTCCAGAGAACAAACTGTTCGAAAAGAGGAGTATTTGAACCAAAGACGTGAGAGAAAGTCGAGCCAGCTTGTTGGTCGATGTGTAATGCAGGTTCTGGAATCATCAGTTGGGCAGATAAATACCAAGACACCAGACTCACTGTTGTATGGATATAAAAGCTTCAAATATTCGCCCTCCTTTGGTATATCAGGTAACTCAAAGGCATATTTTCTGGTACAAGGTTTAATTTTGTGCATGCCAACATTCAATTTGGTCATCATATCATCAACCTCTTCATAGACATCCTTCATCTCCACTTCATCTGTCGTGTCGCGGCCGTGGCGTTGGCGATATTGCCGAGGAAGGAAGAAGAGCTTTCTAAGGATGTTGTCAACTTTAACAAAGCAACTCACAAAAGTATCTGTCTTCTTGTTCTTAACTTTACCAAAAAGACATAAACTTCCATTGATTTCAGTGTAATCGGTCCAGAACATATTGAGGCTTCCATCATCTTCGATTGCATCATTATAGTCGAGTTTTCCAAAAGACATTGTCTCGCTAGGTTGGCTGCTGTTCATAACGTTCAATTTGTTAGTAACGTCGTTCCAGGAAGACGCATCAACACCTTCAGCTAGACCGCGAGGTGGAGATGAGGTTGCTGGCACTGGGTATATCTCCTTTTTCAATTTGGGTGGTGGCCTAGTTCCGGAAATGTTGACACTGGTGGCTGTGATACCATCGGCTTGAGCAACTTCCATCATATCTTCATCTTCTTCCTCTTCCTCTTCCTTAACACTAATATGAAGTCTTCTTTCGACAGCTTTCGCAACAGGAGATGAAGGTTGTGGCTCATCCATTGGCATATCATCATCGTCAATTCCTGCCATAAAATCATCTTCGTCACCTGCATATATGGGAGGGCTCGATGGTGCAGTTGTAGTATTGGCGGATCTACTATCCGCGACCTTGGTTCTTTTTGACGTATGTCGAGAATCATTCAATGATGGTGATAATGCTCTTGTCCTCCTTTTCTCTTGCGCCCTACTAGCTCTTGAATGCTGGACTTGGTGTCGGGGAACATTTGTATCTACCTGCCCTAATAGGCCCTCCAGAAAATCTTCATCGGCCTTCGTTTTGACGGGCTGTGACCATTAGCGATAATCAGCAAATCAGATTAATCGCAAGTACCTTTGGTTTTTTTTTGAGCGGCTGCAGGTCCCTTGGTAAAATAATTGCTAATCCCCTTGTCCATACTCTCCTTTTTGGCTTTCTCCTCCTCACGTTTCCGTTTCGCTATGAGATTGTTAGGCATGTCATGGATACATAGGACTTTAAAACCCACCAGCCTTCCCATTCTTGCTCTTAATAGGAAGCTCTTCTTCACTCTCAGAGCCATAGCCCTGTCTATGATCTCGATCCCAATCCTCGCGACCATCATCTGCGTAACCTTCACCATTGTCGTCTATAACGAAATCATCTTGATTCAAACGATTCCTTACGACCTTCTTGTAGCCTTCTTCATCAACCTCTTCATATAGATCCTCTTCTTGGTGTATTTCGTAAGTATCGAGACGTTTCTTTCCAGACTCTCGAAGTGCGCGAAGTTCTGCGAACTTTGCTCGTGAAGATGCAGCTTTTGACATTATGCATTAATTGAAGGATTTTAGACGAACGTTAAGAGTGTTTCTCGTTGACTATAACATTAAAAGTAGGGAGAAGCACTATGTGAAAGGAGAAGCACAAGAATTGGAATCTTCTATACACCTATGTGTATATGTTCGTGTATGTACAAATATAAATTTTGAAACTGTGAAGTGGATGGATGAATAGATACCTATATGATTAATACGCGAAATTGGGAAGGGGAATTTTGGACGCGATTTGATAACGCGAAAAGTGGTAGGAGCGCGAATCCTTGCAATACTTTTCAACACGAAAATAAATTAGTTATTGGCTGACTAAGCTTTTCGGACTATTATTAAGCCGCTCCAGTACAAAAAAATAGTATCAAATCGCGAAAGCCTGGAGGAAAGTTCAGAGCTTTAGAATCCACGCCAGAAAGATGTTTACATGTCAAGCATGTACGAGAAGGTGCTTACAAGCACTCATTGGAGATTCGGCGATTCATGTTACACATCCACAACTTATAATTCCACAGAGACAACTCTATAGATCATTTACCTCGAATGCGACAGATTCTGAAAGTCACAGTTACCAACCTATCTCACAAGATGAAGGTGCCTCTGAACCAACGAAAAGTAGGACTGCCAAAAGACAGGAATGGTTAGATTCAAGAGGACAGAGGCCTGCAGACAAAAAACCTGCTCCAGTTGATCCAAGAATTGATAATAAGTTTATTTGGAAGCTCAAACAATTGCAAGATCCCTTGCAGCTCGCCAACTACGTACGAAAACTTTTATCTGAAGATGATTTCGAAAAAGCTTTACTTTACGTGCGATCTGCAAGCAAAAATGTTGAATGCGTTGTTAGTTGGAATCATTTAATTGAGTGGCAGTTCAGTAAAGGACTATTGAATCCCGCAATAAAAACATACAATGAGGTTTGTTCCAATCAATTCATTATCCGGAAATTTTGCTGACAATGTAATCACAGATGAAAAAACGAGCACAATTTCCAGATGCCCAAACTTATACCATCATATTTAAAGGTTGCAGCGAGAGTCCATATACTAAACAAGCCTTTGAGAAAGGTCTAGCAATATACACCTCGATGCTTTCCGCCAATTCTCGACTAAAGCCAAATACTATTCATATGAATGCAATTCTTCGACTTTGTGCAAGGGCGGGTGAAGAAGAAGCCTTGCTGGGAATCGCTGCTCAAATGCCTGCCCAAGGTACGCGAGCGCCTGATAATCTAACTTTTACAACCATATTGAACGCGTTTCGCATGAAAGCTATTGGCAATCGCGATATGCCAGAAAAGGAACTCTTGAAACTCAAAAGGAAAATCATAGATAGGGCTCATCGAATGTGGGGAGACATCTATACACGTTGGCGCCAAGGAGATATAATGGTTGATGAAGAACTTGTCTGTGCTATGGGACGGACATTATTACTTGGTTCGGAAGAAGACAATGACGACGTTTTATCTCTAGTTGAGCAAACCATGAATGTTCGACGTCAAATTCCTCGGCGTGGTACCAAGTCCCGGCAGAAGATTGAGCCATCCCTTCAAGGACAGTCTAGGCCTGATGAAAATAAGGGGTTAACCGAAATTGAAGGGAGTGATGACGTCACTCAGGAAAATCAACTTGAAGATATCTTTGCCAGTTCTGGAACTGCAGTGGCTTCATTGCCTAAATCACATATCTATGCAACACCGGGCCCGAACACAATTTCTATGATACTTACGGCGTTGGCGAACATGCTCAAGAAGGATCCTGCAACAAAATACTGGGAACTCTTTACGAAAGAAATGGGCATTGTGCCAGATCAAGATAACTATCATAAATACCTAAGAATTCTCCGACTCTTTCGATCAAGTCGCGAAGCTCTAGATCTTTTGCTAGATATGCCCAAAGAATCATTGAAGCCCGAAATTTTCCGCCTCGCTATGAGTGCCTGCGAGCGCGACAAAAATAACCCCAACGTCTTTTCCAACGCCGGAAAAATCCTCGACATAATGCAAATGAACCTCACAGTTCCTGACATCAAAGCCTTAGTAACCTACATGGACGTCTCGGTTTCCTCCTCCCTCACCCGCAAGCCGTCGGGCAACCGACCCACCAAATACGAACAGGGCAAACAAATCGGCCGCGCTCTCGAACGTGTAGGTCCATCATACCTCAACATCCGCTCCTTAGCCATGTATGGAAACCCCACATCTGCCGACGATGACCGCTTCCGAAATCGCGATTTCAAAAACGAGGTTTTAGTCCTCATCCGTCGCATCATAGGCGCCTATGATATCCTCATGAACAAAGGTCTTGTACCACGTGATTCATACGGAGAAATCCTCGCTCGCCGCAATAAACTCATAGCCTACGAACGCCGGATCGGCCCCTTGCACGCAGGGTCCAAAAGGCATTCAAGTGGTTTCCAATACAAGCTCGAGCCCGATACAGAAGACGAAGACCAAAGACAAAGACCAATCGATCGTCGCACCCACGAATTCTCTAAATTGCAATTCCGAACTGCGGTGAAGAAAGGGTTGGCACCATTTGCCGCTACCCAAGGATATGCAGCTCGTGTACAACCATTTGCGAACAGGCAATCCAATCTGGGGACTCCTGCATCGTTTGCAAACAAAAAGTCGAGTACTGAGCATTCTGCCAGTTTTTGATTGCAATCATGATGTATATATCATTTTCTCATTCTCATTGCATGGCGTGCAACGCTTCACTGGCATGGATTGGTTATACATTGCTACCTTGGTTGAACATTCTCAATCTGTATAATTTGCAAATCCAATATACCCTTTCATACTGCAATGCACTCTGTTTCTGTACAGTACCTTGAAACAAGGAGTACATATCTTCACACTCATTTCATCAGTATATAGAGTCTCATGGACCCTCTATCCGCCGACTTCATTGTGAAGTGCAAATTGTGAATGGCCCAATTGAATAAATGAAACAGGATACTACAGAAAAATTCTCAACCCACATACAACAGATTCTAAGCCGCCATACAGTCATACATCCATGTCAAATTTAAAATCAAACAGAAGCAAATGATAATATGATATTGAATTGAATCCATCTTCTTTATGGATTAAGTCTCATATTGAAATTTAATGGGAATTATTCATTTTATGTCTCATGCAATCCCCCTGGGAAATGAGCACATTTCAATATCAAAATATCGGCATGTTGGTCTAATGGTTATAATGATGCCTCTTCTTCCGCCCCTTGTCAATATTCTTCTTCGCGTTTGTCAATCTTCAAACCATATTTAAATAATAACAATAACAAACTCTCCCATCGCACTACTTGAAGAAATAATCATCCGTTTGATACCACATCATACCTTAATACGAATCACTCTCACCCAACGATATCGAACCATTACTGTCTCTTGAAGAATAATTTTTGATGCCCATCTTTTCCAATTCCTCGCCAAACCCATCACTGATATCAGTTTCATCCCCGCTCATGTCCTTATTTATGTAGTCACCTAGAGAAGTTCCTGGTGTTTGAACCCTTTGAATTGGATTCGAGATGTCTTGTTCCTCCTTAGCCGGGCTATAAACCTTTCCTGATGGCGTGACGATTCTCGGAGTTAGATTTTCTCCTCTTTTAGAACTCGTGGGGATTTGAATCGGAGACGAACATCGATTCAAGAATGGTCGACTTGAAGCAGGTGAAATGGTCGGGGACATCATTCTTCGTGAGTGGAAAATATTAACCAAGGTGGGGATGCGTGTTGAATGGTCTTTCATGGTGGTGAGCGGACTAACTTCATTGTCTATATATTCTTGAGAGACAGCTTCAACAAGAAGAGCAGTATCCTCGACCTCGGCTCTCTTCGAAGGGAGATTTCTGGTATCACCTTCATCGATACCAGACTGTTTGACATGTTCCATGTTGGATGCTGACACTGACAAAGTTTCAAGACTTGGCTGCCCATGTGCTGATGATGCTGTATATGCTGGCACCGTATGAATGTTTTCAAATGGGGGTTGCGTTTCAAAATAAAGACCTGGCCCGAAACCGGCCTGGTCAGTTTCTCCTCCAACATCTGACTCAGTCAAATTCGCGCTCCAGAGATGGGTATCTATCTTTTCGGTTGGTATAGTAGCATTGATTGACTTTGGACTTCGATCGACGGGTCTTGGTACACACATTGTCAAATCCACATCAGTGGAGAATGCGGCTATATTTTCATCAACTTGAGTAGAGCAGGATAGTTTCGGATCACCGCAACCCGCATTTTCTTCATACAAATCAACGTTGTCGATGGGAAGAATATACAAACTCTCGATCAATCTGTCCGACGACATTACGGCTGGAGATCCTTCACTATTCAGCATTTCTTCGAATAATGGAGCCATAATGTTTCCTCCACAAATTGCATTTGAACGCTCTCTTCCATGAACTGCATCCGGGCCGAGGTCAAAGATAATGTTTTCATTGACATTCGAATCTGTGTTCTCTCTGGAATCTTCAGATACCTCATGGATAATTGAATCCCCACGTTTCTTATCCTCGCCAAAAATATCAGCATTTGACAGTTGATAACCTGGTGTAATGGATGCGTTCGAATTCTCTCTACTACCAACTTCAAAAATTTCGATCCCTATGGGTGTGGTCTCATTGTCTGAATGATCGTCATGATAGTTGCTACAAGAAACTTGGGTAAGGGGTTCATCAACTCTGCCTCTCGAAGCTTGTGGGATTTTATTCGTTGAACGAGATTCGGCCCAGGCTTTTGTTGCGATTCTACGATCTGGTTGGAGATCGGCCTCGGTATTGAGTATCTTGCCGGCCGAATCTCTGCTATCAAGACTATCCAAATATTGGAGGATCTGCTTGGAGCCTCTCAAAAGTGGCGTGTAGTTGCTACACTGGTTTCCCATGAACACTTCGGCAACAAATTCGTTTTCAGCCTTTCGAGGGGTTCCAGCCTCGACGCATAGACTCATGTCATTCCCCCCGGAATTATCATCGCCGGTGAGTTCCCCTACTCCCTCCTGTGATTGTATTCCAGGCGACAGGCTTCGAAGCGATTCAGTGACTACCACTTGAAATTCATCTTCTAAATCAGAAAAGTCGGGTAAATCTTGCTCGTCCTCATCCCGATCACCAAGTGGTGAAAGCGTGGGTCTCCATGCTGGCTCACGGGCTCTATAAGGCCGCTCAAAAACTTCAGGCTGGGCTTCAACACAAAAACTTCGGTCGGGAGAACTGTAAACAAATCTCGAGAACTCGCCATTATTTATTCTGTCAATTTCGGCTGTTACCAAGTCTTCAGTTTCGTATAATTGTCTTGTAGCACATCTGGTCTTTGTTTCATTGTGATCAGCATGAACATCCCACTCTGTCTCTGGCTCCTTGAAATCCATGTGGATATATCTATCGGAGGAATCTATATCTTCGCCCCAGGTGAAAACCCGAAAACGACGTTCAGAAGGATTGTATCTAACTTCTGAAAACTCTCCATGGCTTTGTTGACATATGTCAGTCATTGCAAGATATTTGTTACTGTAGATCTGTGTCCTAGATGACCGAGTCTTTGTTTCTGGGTAGTCAACTCTAATACTACAGTTTGGCGATTCAACGTCATCTGATTTGTAGACTTGGAAACAACGTTCAGAAGGATTATATCTGATTTCTGAAGATGCTCCAAGGTTTTGTTGGGCCATGTCAGCTATCGCGAGATCTCCATTATCGTAGATTTGTGTTCGAGCTCCTTGAGTCTTTGTTTCTGGATAAATAACACGAACCCTAAGGTCTCTCTCTAGTTTTGGAAGTTTTCCCCATAGGTGAACATAAATACAAGATTCCTCAGGACAATATGTTATTGTATCCGAATATTCGCCTTGGTTTCGTTTGCGAATTTCCAAAAGTGCAAGGCTTCCGGTTGGAAAGTATTGTACGCGACTCCAACTTACATCTGATTGGGGGTACCTAACAAATATAGGGCCCGCTAAGGACTCCATATCCTTGAATGAACTTATGTTTTTGCTTATCATTTTGCCGGTTGGTATTTTCTCCTCAGTCTTGATACAAAAATCTTCAATAGTCTGGGTAAGACTGTCCAAGTTTTCATCATAAAAGAGACCATATTTATACTCAAGTTCACTTGGATAGTTCTCTATCTCCGGGAGTTCATCTTCCCATTCCTCTGTCGTCTCCTCTGAGAAAGATGAAAGATGTAGATTCTTGGTCATCTTATCTACGGTCTGCTTGATACTGCGAGCAATTCTCTGCAGGTCTGATTCTTCGGCATTGAATGAATTTGAACTCGAGCTTTGACGTTGGTTTTTTTGTTTTTCAGTAAGATTGACAGAAAAAGGTTCAATTGAGTCTTCAAATTGATCTTTTCGTTCTCCATTATGGGTGGGCAAAAGACTTTGTTGGTTTGATTCCTCGGTGATGAAAGTAGTTGGTTCGGAGCCTTGCCAGTAACTTTTTCGTTTTTCATGTTGGTTGACAAAAAGAGGTTCAACTTCCTGAACATAAGGCGCTGAATCTTGATCCGGAAGTCTGGCTCCGCTTTTGAGCATTGAATTTCTAGATTTTGCTGCATCTTGCCATGTTGGTGGTGAGGGGGCAATTGGATCTTCGTACGCAAAGCTAAAGTTGGAATCAGATGTTACTTCCCGAATTGTGATTATCGGTCGTTTCTCCTCGCGATATATTATTTCGAATGGCTCAGGCTTCTCGGCAGAGAAAATAATTGATGAAGTCGTGTCTATGAATTGACTGCTGTAACACAGCATTAGCTATGGCTTGCGACATAGAAAGAAATATTACCCTTGATCAGACGGGCAATTGGGGAACACATCTGGACTCAAATCTTTTTAGAAAATCAATTGGTTGCGTGGGTAGTAAGTTTGCCAGGGGAGGGTGACGGGGAAGCTATTGCTCCTCCTTCTTTTAGAACTGTCGGTTCACCATTGTAGTCGTCGAAAGATTTGATGATCGAGCAAAGGTACGAGTCTGGTGTTTTTGATCTATCACCATCTGTTGTCGGTGTCTGACTTGCCAGTTGTTCCGAGAACGCCTCATTCTGTAGTGTCTGCGCTTGACTTGTCCCTACGGATGAACCATTAGATGCCATCGTCCTACTATCCAGGATAGAAATACTCACAGCTCTTTGCCTCATATCTGTCTTGATCATTGAGTAGATCTTCAAGTTGTTGAATCTTGAAATCTTAAACATTTATTAGATCTATTTCCCAGGGATATTACACAATATATTCATGTACTTACTGTCGGTTGTTTGGTTGTGATCAGCTTCCAAAGAGCATGATCCGCTTGATCTTTCGTTGGGGAATGTTGAATGCCCATCAGATGTTGATGCATGTGTACGATTGAGGCAATCGAGGTTCAAGTCTACCAATTCTTTTGCTAATTTCTCGGCAAAGACGTCTTCTCCACAATAAGCCGGTAGAACTTCCTCGTGAAGTAGATTCTCTCGTGAGTTTGCAACACGTCGAGGAGATGCCATATTAGAGATTGATCCAAGTATGTTAATAAGACTCTTTCGTCGTTTTGGAAGGAGTTCCGATGTCTGATCTGGAAACACGTCATTAAACCAAAGCAGACACGGAAAAGTTGATTGCATACTAATTTCTGGTTCCAATTTCAAAGGGGTCGTGGTGAGAGGCCTCTCATTCTCAGGAATACCAAAGTTATTGGACTTTCTAGAGCGAATGTTTCCAAAGAGGTCCCATGTTGAATTCCGGCGGCGAATTGGACTGCAATTTTCAACGGATTGAGCATCCTCTTCTTCTGCATCATTGCTGGGTTTCCCGCGTGATTTTAAGCTTCGTAAGCTATCAAAGATCTGCCGAGCTCTCTTTTGGGAGGAAGTTCGTCCCAAATCTTGGATGTTATGTGAGTTAGGTGTGCGAGTTCCAGGAAGAGGTTTATTCTCATCAATCATCTTCTCGGGAGTTTGAAATGATATGGAAGACATATTATTTTGTCTCTTGGTTTCACGTTTTTCTAGAATTCATCAGTCAAACAGCATGACCTCCAAAGTACCCCTATAAAGACCACAAGAAGAATAAGAAGAATTGGTATATGATATGTGCCTAGGCTGAAAATTATTCATGTGAGCCTTGAACTTACTTGTAATTTAACCAAAATTGCCAAAAAAAAACTATCATGTACTTCTATGCTTTGTTGAGTTTGTAGGTTGATGAGAATTGAATTAGAAATGAGACTTGGGTAGAAGAAATACTTATCATCATCAACAGAAAGACCAAAGAAATAAATCTACCATTCGTACCTACTGCATTGATATCAATTCATTTAAAGTGGGAAAGGGGGTTGACCTCGAGCTCTTCATCGGCGAAGGAACTGGTCAAGCTATATTTCAATATAGCTACTAGATGATCTTACATATGTGTTTAACAAAGTCCGAGGTTTATATAGAGAAAGGGCTTACTTTCCAAAAACATATCTACCCAGAATCTTGACATAATAAAAACCCCAAGAGATATATAAATCTAAATCTGAATCTAAATCCAAGTCTAACCTCATCGATATCGACATCAACATCAACATTAACATCAACATCAGCCACATTTTCAGTACGAGGCTGAAACCCCTATTAAATTTCAAGCGGCCGCACATTCCGTGTCATTCGCGTATGGAACGCCGCGGCGATTAAACCTTCGCGACCTGAGCCTTTGAGATTTGCCCATTTAGATTCCTCCCACCTCCTCCGCCATTCACGTAATTCGTGTATACAACCCCCTCAGAGATATCAAATTATATCTCTGTTTCTTAATTCATTCTCGCTTTTGAATATTGTTTCACGAGGACTTCTACAGGTTTTATTAACATTTCTTTAAACTAACTTCAGCTTAGCAATATGGCACCTAAAAATGACTTTCCAGATTTCAACGGATTCATTAATAAAGGTAAGTAGTTTGACCTGCATATTCATTCATTCTTGATAGATCGCGAATAACTGACAACTTTCAAAGGACGTGAGCGTCGTAAGGATGAACTTTTAGCAAATAAGTTTCTGGGCGCGAATCGTCGTGCGAGTGCGCCTGGAGCAACAAACAATCGTAAACCAGGAAGTGGTCCTTCTCTTGCCAGTAGAATGGGTGTTGGAAAGGTATGAGAGTTAGCAATTGATCTTGATGATATTTGCGCATCTAACAATTGATAGCGCGGTGCAGCTGTTACCAGACCTGTACCAAAGCAAAATCCCCAACCTGTTGTTGGAAATGTTGATGCGGAATGGACTCACGACCTTCACTCTCTCAATAATCCAGGCGCTTCTAGAACCTCCCAAATTCCTCCCCGTGGACCAAGAAATGTCAATACCCGTACCCGAAACGATCGACTTGCGAAAGTTTTTAATGGTTCTGCATCAACCCCGAACTTGAACGCGCAATATAATATCGTTGGAAAGACAAAGGCGGTAACTGGAAGTCTGTCCATCAAGGGACTTGCAGGACCATATATCGTAATGGCAGAGAATTTCGCCCGAGGAACTTCTGCACAAGACATTGAGAGTGCGATGTCATCAGTTGGCGGGGTTCCATTGAGCTGTCGCCTCATCTCTACTCACCCCAAAGTTGTTGCTGAAATAATCTTCGATTCCAAAGATGGAGCCGATAATGTAATTGATACATTCAACAACCAAGAGGTATGTACAGCTTGGGTAGAATTAGTTTGAGGCTTTACTGACGAAATCATACCAGGCCGATGGTAACTTATTGTACGTCTATCACAAGTCTGGAGCTCTCGCACAAACTCCTCTGAATCAACGTCCGCTCCGCGCTCGAGTGTTCCCACAGGTCCGAAGGCTGGTCGCTTTGAACGCAGCTCAGGGAATGATAGTTTTGATTCTCGGTATAATAACTCGAGAAGTTCCAGAGAAGATGTTGTTGATGGTTCTTACGGATTTGACGATCGTATGGACACTGATGATCATGATGATGGTAGAGGTAACAGCAATGGTAGAAGTCAAGGTCTTTATAGCGATAACCTAGTTGGGGCTCGTAAAAGCAACAACCGCAAATGGAAATGGAAACAACTGGAGTGGTGGACGACGGGATGATAGGAGCCGTGGATTCAGATGATCATCAAATTTGCGGGTTCAAATTTCATTTTTGGTATTCTGGAGAATTCAAGACTACCTAGATGTTACGAATATCTCGTTTTGAGATTTTATGATGTGAGACAGATTTCTTGCAAGATTGGCATAAGGAGCAGCGATCTGAATAAGAATGTTTGAGAGCATTATCAATGCCATTATATCAAGGGATTTTCATGTCTATATGGAGTTCCGGGGGTAATACGAAGGAAAACACATTGCCTTGGACCAAAACCTTGCGCCTAATATACCGTGTATAATACCAAAACATCAATAGAAAGCATGATATTCGGTTGGCCCCTCCATGAAAACTTGCGGTTTCTCCCCTGGCTACATCAGATGGCATCTACCTTTCATACCTGATTCTGAAAGATTCGGTACTTTAAACATCAAATATCCGACGAACGTGATTCTTTGTATATACCATTCACGTTGATACCTCTAGCTTGTCTCGACAAAGCTCCTCAAGTCTAGATTTCTTATCTCACCACATGTTCTTCCATTTCAGTTTTTTCTCTTCTGATCTTTCATTCCCAAATAACCTTTTGCTCGCAAACTTGCCTCTAATCAATATGCGTCGTTGCATTATTATCGGTATGTTTATAGAAATATCTCACCAAGTGGAATTACCCAGAAATTTGTGCTTAGCCACTTGTTTCGAGGTTGCTATGTATATGGCTTTTCTTTCGTCGTTTACTTGGTTATACTTTGTTAGCTTTATGGTTTCTCTTTCAACTTTAAATATTTTTAGTATGGGTAGGAGTTTTTGTGCAATATCTTGTTTTTATATTCCTTCCGATTGATTTATCAGTTATTGCTCATCAAGCCGCTGCTTAACTCAATCCATTTATAGACAAGTATCGTTTATATTCAAAAGGGCCAAAGACAAATCAGCATCTACGCCGGTGATTGTATTTTGATTTTGATTTTTATCATTTTTTGTTAACTTTGAGCTCATAGACTCTACTTCTTTGTTATAGGAAATGTAAAGGATAAAGAACTAGTGCATTTACATTTATTTATTTATTTATTTATTTATTTATTATTTATTTATTTATTTATTTATTTATTTATTTATTTATTTTGTTTAACGTCTATATGAGCTAGCTAGGCTCTTGACCTCCCGAGGGGTACTAGAGACGGGTGATACACTAGTGGGTCGAAGACCCAAGAGCTCACCACTTAGGTACGTGTCGTACGACGTCGCTAGGTTGAAGCACTGAGGCCGCCTCCTCCCGGCGGTCTCTCACAACTCTAGCTCTGTTGGGCAGCCTCCTTCCGCCGTTTGAGGGAGCGTCCTGCATTGAAGGGATTAGCCTTTGCTTGTTTATATCTAAAAAGAGTGAATGTCGGGCTGTATGGCAATCGCATTGGTAGGGAGTGCTAAAAGGGCAGTTGTTACGTTAGGATGCAGCCTTTGTATCGTCGTATAGAGTGTTGTGCCGCGCTCTATGGGTCGCGCCTCAGATTAGGCTCCGAGGTGAAGCGGGGAGAAGGGGGGGGGAGGGGGGAGGGGGGTAAAGAGGGAAGGGGGGAGGGTCGGGTGTGGCGCTAGGTCGAGCGCTGTTTGGGATGCCGTTAGGCTCTCGGTTGCAAAACGTAAAGTATCGCGTTGTTGTGACAAAGCGCTCGAACTCTTGTGGGAGAGCAAGAAGCCGTTGTATATAGTCATGCCCTTCCCGGGCGGTTGTCGGTGGGCGAACAGGTTTTAGCGGCCACGAGTGGAACCTCCTAACCGAGATCTCACAGAAAACAAGGTGCTCCGGGGTCTTAGCTTTACCGCATGGACAGTGAGTCTCTGCGTCTTCATGCTTGAAACGTTTATGGTAAGCCTCGAAGTCGCCGTGCCTGGATCGCAGCGCAAGTAGTCGATGCAGAGTTGGCCTAGAGAGTTTGAGTTCCATAGGCTCCTTCAAAGCGTAGTCTGGTTGCCATTTGCGATACCCCCCTGACAACGTTGGCTTGTTTTTGCGCCACCATCCACTTGTAACGTTGTGAGCCAGGCTTCGTGCTATCGATCCTATACCACTGATCGTAGGTTGCGCTGTAGGCCCTGGATCCACTATATCGCTCTTGGCTCCTGCGTCTGCTAGGCTATCCGCTGCCTCGTTGCCGGTTATACCCTGGTGCCCAGGGGACCACCGTATATTGACCGCATGCCGATCGATTAGTCGATGGCTTTCTAGGAACGCCCATTGAGAAGTGTCCGAGTGCATTTACATTCCTAAGAAACATAGAATCAAATTATAGCGAATTGCTTATTATCGTAATATATTTGGTTTAATTAGACCCTTTAATAAACATATTAAAGTTATTATTATAATCAGAAAGTAACATTTAATCTGAACTGCTTATTTTAGCGAGAATCGACTTTATATATAGTCCTACGCTTCTTGTTGTTTCCTAATCCTCGATGTTTGACCTTTCTAGGATTGGATGAAGGGAGTCGAAACAAACTTATCATTTTCTTAATAACCAGAGAATATATCCTTGGCTTTTTAACCTTATACTATTGAGATATCATCCGATATTCTGGCCGAGGATGATGTACTCAATCATGTCGGATATCAAGCCATGGGGATGTTGGAGTTTGATGATCGTGGGTGTCACGGGTTCAATACGTAGTTATGTGGATGCCTTAGGCATCCACCCTCCATATAGTCGGCGTCTCTCCGCCTCCTTCTTCACTCCTTGTAGAATATCATACATCTTACCTAGTACCTATCTCTTGCACCGTGATAGTATATTCTACCTTACAAAAGAGTCTCGTTGCAGCAAGAGCAATCCGACTCTGAAAAGAAATTCTTTGTTCCTGTTTTTACCTGTCCAAGGCAGGTCTTTCTACAGTTTTCACGATCTTTTGCGCCTTTTGCGCCTCTTCGTCTTCGTCTTCGCCTTCGTCTTCTTCTTCTTCGTCTTCGTCTTCGTCTACGTCTTCGTCTCGTCCTCTTTTCCCACTATGGCTGACACACCGGGCACTTCGAGCACTAGCTCACCACCACCTGTTTTGCCTGAGACACTTAGAGCTGAAATCAACAACGCTTTTAATCAATGGCAGTGGATTGCAGGAGAGCTATCTAGCCTCCAGGATCATGAACTTCACAGCCCCCTTCCTTTATTGACATTAACACAAGATCAGCAGGATTACCTTAACCATCTGTGCAATGTTATTAATCGCACGCTCGATTCACTCTTTAACACTCAACAAACACTCGAACGAGACTTGGCTACAGAGCGTCTCCTCAAGACTGCTGTAGACAATCAATTAAGCACTCAACTTCAACTGACTCAATTGTTACAATCTCAACTCGCACAAAAACCCACCAGGCGCTCCTGCCCAAGGTGGGGCTGGCCGACGACAAACTTCGAAGAACCCTGAGCCCCTTCGAGGGGAGAAGACAGGATTGATGTCTCGACAAGAGGAATACACTGCCTGGAAGCAAGGCTTACAAATCTGCTGGACAATCGATCCGACTGTTTTCGATACAGAAAGAAAGAAGCTTTTACATTTAGCCTCTCTTATTGATGGCCGTGCACGTCAAGAGAGATTGATCGACATAAATGATATCATCAATGGAACCTCGATCCACACTACTAGCGACTCCTTTCTCAGCAAGCTCGATGGGCTTTACATCTCAGTCGATGTGGCACGCGAAGCCTCGATCCGATTTGATAAACTCAAGATGACCGACAAGATGTCTTTTTCGGCTTTTTATACTCAACTAGAACATCTCGGTACAGCATGTCACAAGCAACCACGCGAGATGGTTGCAGCAATGAAGACGAAAGTCTCCTACAATCTTCAACGACTACTTATGCAAGATTCCAATCCTTGTTCTCTTACCGACGTCGATGGTTGGAAGCAGAAGTTTGAAGTTTGGAGTCAGAATCTACGGGAGAATGAGCACCTTTTGGGATCAAAAATGAACTCGAGCTTTACACAACCCTATACATCCCCGACCAATACATCGTCCGCTGTACCAGCATCATCTGATCCTATGGATCTCGATGCTTTCAAAACACGAGATCAACAACGAGAAGAGGAACGTCGACTTGGTCTCTGCCATTATTGCAAGAAACCTGGTCACTCAGTATGGGACTGTGATGCCAAGAAACAAGCGGATACACAACGAGCAGCTAGAGGAGGCTCCGGATTCGCGGGTTCCCGAGGAGATTTCGGCGACCATGGCTCGTATCGAGGTGCTCCCGCCGGTCGAGGCAATCAACACTCTAATCAATACCCTAACAATCGGGGTGGATCTTACAATCGAAATAATTTCCAGGAATACGGTTCTCGGGGTAGTTATAGCAACAACAACAATGCCCATACTACATTCTATCCTAAGCAACAATTGAATACGTTTCAGGGATTCGTCGAAACCGAGTCTTTAGCACCTTCAGAAAGTGCATCTAACACTTCACCCCACAACACATCAACATCTCCAATCAATGATTACACGGGAAAAGCCCAACCTCCACACTGAGTCGCTCGTGGAGGTCGTCAAGGGATACTGAATGGATAAGACGAGCTGTAGTTAGCAAAGAGCCTTTGCAGCTTAGCACTATAGATAGCAAATCTCTACTCGTTAAAACAACTATGTTCCCAGCGCATGAATCTTCTTTTGATGTGACTAGCCTGATTGACAGCGGATGCTCCGGAAAAGCGTTCGCAGATCGGTCTTTTGTTATTAATCATAAGATACACACTCAAACTCTGCCCCATCGAAGGGAACTTTGCTTAGCAGATGGCAAAGTTGCGGATATCATTACTGAATATTTTATTATGGATATAGCTATGGGACTACATTGTGAAACCTGGCTGTTTTTTTGTTACCAAATTATCTCCCGACACACCGGTCATCTTCGGCTTGCCGTGGCTTCAATGCCATAACCCGCATATAGACTGGTCGAATATGACTCTCTCCTTCACATCATCCTATTGTGCCATGCAATGTTGCCCTCGAGATACACCGCACGCCGTTCGGGCACCAACGATCCACTCACCACGACCGGCTGCAGATCTATTAGTAGTTCGGGAACAGTCTCAGATAGAAAGAGTTTTGGACGCATTACCGCCGGTTAAGGAATTTCTTGAGGAGGCTTATCGATCGCCATATGTGGAAGACTGGTTCGAGGAAGACGAGGGATACGAGTCTGTTACCAGTAAAGACGAATTAGACATTGAAACAACACTTACACCGGGTATGAATCATTATCGCACAAGAACTTGTAACGGAGGTCCTTGTACGCAAGCTCAGATGATAGGCAATCTCCCGAATACACATGCAGTTCCAGTAGAAAAAATGGCCGGTCAACGCAGACAACGAATCAATCCAAAGCGTGGTCATCTACCACCACTTTCAGTGCCAATACCAGAAGTGCAGCCACCTTTATTAAGCCCAAACATGGAGGATATTCGTTGGCTACAGGCCTCGAGTTTTGTTTCTTTCTGTCGACAGGATAATGTTCGTGCAATGAGGATTACTTGGGACGAACTTGATCAGGCAGCAGAACGTCGGACTACAAACAGTAGGGAATCTCTCAATACAACCACTTTACTACAAACAGTTCATCTCAACGAAGAAGAATACAGAGATATCCTGCTCGGTGAAGGGGATCTAGCTAAAACCCTATCTCAACTACCACCACACTTACATGATTTTGTTTACGACTGTTACAAGCCGGCTCACTTGCGCAAGATCTCGGAGGCAGATGTCTCTAAGTTTCTAACTGGAAAACCCGAACTCAGTGATGCGGAGATTCGACAAAAAGCTTCCCCTCTGGTTGCAAGACAAGCTACCCGCATTCCTTCCGCGTCATGCGGACACTCTTCCACCACGTCGAGCATGGGATCATAAGATTGAGCTGATGCCTGGAAAGGAGCCACCATACTTTAAGAACCGCCCATTATCACCATTGGAGCTCGAAGTTGTACGTAAGTGGATTGACGACAACCTTAGTAAAGGCTTCATTCGGGAATCAAGATCACGTAGTGCTGCACCCTTGCTTTTAGCTGCTAAGCCAGGTGGCGGCGTACGCATATGTCAAGATTATCGAGGATTAAATAATGTCACAATAAAGAATCGTTATCCACTCCCTATCGTTCGCGAAACTCTGGATGCTCTTTGCAATGCTACAGTATATACAAAACTGGATATCATTGCCGCTTTCAATAAACTCCGTATTGCAGAAGGTGATGAATGGAAGACAGCTTTTATTACCCGTTTCGGTCTTTTCGAGTCACTCGTTATGCCCTTTGGCCTTTGCAATGCACCAGCATCCTTCCAACATTATATCAACCATACTCTGTTTAACGAACTGGACAAATATTGCACAGCGTATCTGGACGATGTTCTCGTATACTCGGCGGACAAATCGGAGCACAGAGAGCATGTTTCGAACTATAGTACAAAAGTTGGCAGATGCTGGACTACAGATTGATATAAACAAGTGCGAATTCGAGACTGTTTCTACCCGCTATCTAGGGTTGATAATTACAACAAACGGTATACAGATGGACCCTGAAAAGGTCACTGCAATCACGTCCTGGGAACAGCCACTTTCAGTGAAAGATCTACAACGCTTTTTTGGGGTTTGCCAATTTCTACCGACGATTTATAAAGGACTTTTCAAAGATATGCCGGCCTCTCAATGACTTATTACGCAAAGACATTGGCTGGATTTGGGACGCGTCACATAGAGATGCTTTCGCTACGCTCAAGGATGCATTCATAACAGCGCCGGTTCTTGCATATTTTGATCACAACAAGCGGACGGTCCTGGAAACGGACGCTTCAGATTGGGCATCAGGAGGAGTACTTTCTCAATACGATTCCGATGGCCTTTTACGACCAGTAGGCTTATTTCTCGGCAAAACACTCTGCAGCAGAATGCAATTATGAGATTTATGATAAGGAGCTTCTCGCAATCATCAAGTCTATGGAGGAGTGGCGACCAGAGCTTCAAGGTTCGCAGCAGGAATTTGAGATTCTCACTGATCACAAGAACCTGGAGTACTTCACTACAACGAAGGCTCTAAACCAACGACAAGTCCGCTGGTCTGAGTTCCTCTCTCATTATAACTTCCGTATAGTCTATCGACCAGGGTCTAAGGCTATTCGACCAGACGTTTTGAGCCGAAAGAGGGAGGATAGACCAAACTTTGCGACTGGAGACGACGAACGCTTGAAGAACAGGGAGCGCATAGTTTTACCAGCAGACAAATTCGACATTGACCTTTATAATGAACTGAAAGCTGGTATTCACTTAGCACCAACAGACCTTGTAGTACCCGCAGAAGATAAACCAATCGATGAACTAATCGATGACGCCTATAGAAGATCAGATATGGCTCATCAACTTATTGCAGCAATCGAGGATCATCATGTACGCAAATGGCCAGTAGAATTCAGGAAAACACTTCGAGTTGCTATGCAAGACTGCTATGTAGCAAATAATAGGATTTATTATCGAGAGAGATTATGGATTCCACCAGACGATGAGTTAAAAGTACAAATCATCCTATAGGATGCACTCGTCTGGCCCAGCTGGGCATCCAGGTCGGACTAAAACAATCGACCTCGTCTCTCGCACATATTGGTGGCCACAAATGCACCAGGAGATTGCTTCATACGTGCAAGCATGCGAGCTCTGTACGCGCACAAAGTCATCAAGGTCGGCCCCACCCGGATTCCTACGCCCATTACCAGTCCCCTTTCGAGCCTGGTCTGATATATCGATAGATTATATTACACCGCTTCCAGATTGTGCTTATTATGATTCCACATACAAGCATATTCTAGTTGTCGTTTGTCGATTGACTAAAATGAGACACTTCATAGGGTTAGAACGCTTACAACAGAAGAGCTTGTTGATGTCTTTATCAGCCGCATCTATACCTTACATGGCCTACCAGATAACATCATCTCCGATCGTGGTACACAGTTCGTATCCGGTTTCTGGTCTCAATTAGCTGAACGACTAGCTGTAACTCTCCGGCACTCTTCAGCATTCCACCCGCAAACAGATGGGCAAACGGAACGAATAAATTCTGTTCTCGAGCAATATTTACGAGCCTTCGTGAATTTTCATCAGGACGATTGGATGCAGTGGTTGCCTCTTGCTGAATTCGCATCGAATAATATGACTTCGGAGACCACCGGCTGCTCGCCATTCTTTGCTAATTATGGGTTTAATCCACACATTGGCGTAGAGCCTAGCAAACCTTGCCCGCCGGATATGACTATAGCACAGAAACGGGAGTTTTTCAAGGGCAATAAGACGGCGGACAGAATGGAAAGAATTCTGTCACAACTACAAGCTCTCGCTAGGCAAGCAGTCACGATATATGAAGAAAACGCAAACCGGCATCGTATCGACTCACCACGCTATTGTATAGGCCAAAAGGTGTTTGTAAACGCTAAGAACATGAAAACCTCTCGGAAGGCAAAGAAATTGGATGATCGGTGGATAGGGCCGTATGAGATTATAAAAGTTTATCCTCGTTCCTGTCTTGTTCAATTGCCAGACAACGTTCGGATATTTCCTGTTTTTCACCATTCGTTACTCACTCCTGCAATCGACAGAATACGTTTCCCAGCACAAGGCTATAATTAACGAATCAGAGTCAACTACCACTAGAGATAGGATCCTCGAAAGGGAGGACGGCGAGAGTGAGCCAGTACAGAAATGGATCTTTGAAGGAGTTATAGATAATCATAATGAAGACGTTCATCATTATCTAGTCAAATGGAAGCATTATGCTCCTACTTGGCAACCAGCAGCAGACTTGAAAGGGAACGAAAAACTATTGGCAGAGTATCATCGCACATACCCTGAAAAGCCCGGCCCACCAAGATGGGTATTGGATGACCCTGAAGCTAAAGCAATCCTGTCACCGACACTAGAACGCTCAGAGAAGGTACAGGGAGTTCGAAGATCGACTCGCGAAAGAAAAGCCAGATCAGTGTGAAGCATCTGAGCTATTAATTCGGCAGATTCGACTATTCATTTGATTTATACATAATGGTAAGCTGTACAGTGGATTTAGTTTGCTTGGGACAAGCAAGCCCTTGAGGGGGGGTACTGTCACGGGTTCAATACGTAGTTATGTGGATGCCTTAGGCATCCACCTCCATATAGTCGGCGTCTCTCCGCCTCCTTCTTCACTCCTTGTAGAATATCATACATCTTACCTAGTACCTATCTCTTGCACCGTGATAGTGGGGCCCAAACAGACCAGAGTTTATCAGACTTGGTGCACGTGCAAGTATTAAGGCATAATAACCTTACATTGATGGGGTGAGAGTGGGTCTCGCTTATGGGACAAATTTAGGACAGGGGAGAGATCGTTTCGACAGTTGTTCTGTAACAGACGTGAAAAGTCAGGATGAGTACTTATACTATTCGCGAATATATCTCACACTTTTCCTCAACATGAAAGTTGTATAAGCTAACTCCTCAACCCTAATTATCGCATTATATTTAATGAATTGCCCTCCAGCTACCTCGACTCTTATTTAACAGATAGATAATAGCATAGAAAATGCGTTAGCATATCTGTAATATAAGCAGGCCTGAACAGATACCCAGACTATTTGAAACACGTCGAACGACATTCTCTTACATGATTCTGAGACTTATGTTAATGTATTCCTCTTCGGGACTTATAGTTGTTATCTTCTTCAAACGTTTATTCTTCCAGTTCCTTTACTAGTATATTACCTATAATAGGTTGCTCCTCTCACTTAGCTATCTAATATTCTCCCCTTGGCCCGTTCTATATCTTCGAAGTTCGATTTTTAGATTTTGCTGCGATTTCATATTAGTAACTTACTAATATCCGCTTTCTATTCAACAACTCACCCTCCATTTCCTTTCGCTTGGCCTCAAACCGTTCAAATGGCGCCCCATCAACAAATCTCTCAGCCAAAGCATCAATGGAATTATACACCGCCAATATCCTCGAGTCTCTCAGTGGCAAGTTCTGTAACCTCTTTGACTCCATCATACTTTTTCCATCATTGACCCTCAACATCTCCTCTAGATATTCAATAACCTTGTCCTCAAAACCTTCTTTCTCAAATATCTGATTAGCAATTCCAAGTGATAATATCTCATCCGCAGTAAGTTTTCTTCCAAACATAAGGAATTCATTCGCACGATGAACACCCATAGACTGGGTAAATGAGATGGCCGAACCACATTCTGGGACTAAGCCGAGTGCCGAGAATGGAATTTGGAGATATGTTGAAGTGGATGCGAGGACAATATCAGCGACTCCGGGGAACCATGCTGCGCCGGCACCTACAGCAGGACCATTCAAAGCGAGAATGAAAACCTTGGTATGATCGATTATCGAACGCATAATTTCGAGAGCTGCATCATTAGACATTTCTAATCATTAAGAGGATATAATGGCTCACCGGAGGTCAGTTTGTTAAGATATGCTAGTTTCTTCTCCGCGACATTGGCGTACTTCATCGCACTTGATAATCCTCCATCCTCTACGTATCATATATCAGCACACCATGAATCCCCTAATCATCCAGAGAGACCCACGTCTAACATCCGCTCCCGCGCTAAAGAACTTTCCTTCGCCGGTCAAAACTGTAAACACAGTATCGGGATGCTCGTTTAGTTCACGGAGAGCAGCAATAGTTTCGGGAACTAAATTTTCTCCTAGGGAATTTAGAGCTTGGGGACGATTAAACTGATCATCAATTAACGATGTTTTGTACCGTGAATCTCGCGAGTCTTACCTTGATAATTCCGATTTTGTTCTTGATCGTGACGATGATGTTTTTGTAGTTGTTGTCGGACATGGTGCTGAGTACGTAGCTGATTGCTGATCGGATAGACGGATGGTTTTACACTGTTGCTCGGCATCAACCAGACAACTTGTTTCAAGAAAATACTATGATTAAATCGTCAAGTCTTTTTGTATATGCACGTATGGATTGCGAGAGATGAGTTTTGAAGTAAGTTCAGGAGGTGGTAGCAGGCCAGGAGGCACGGCAGTAAGCTTCACCTTATCACCTTATATATGTGTGTATCCGAGGATTTACCGAACCACTGCCCAAAACACGGGGAACCCAAACGCGGAAAACCTTCGCAGCTTCTGGGGTATTTAATAGTCGGTGTAGCGTTCCTACGTACGTTCCTTCGGTAGTCGATGGATTTAGTCAAACCATTCTATTTAATTAAACCATTTTTTTAGTTCCTATGATTGGTCAGTTTTTAGAAATCAAAACCTCCAGCCTCTTGTGTGGCTAGAATTCAAATCGATCGACTACCGAAGAAACGTACGTAGAAACACTACGCCGACTATCATACGTAAGGGATCATTGCATGCTTTCTTGGTATGATGCCGATCTGCATGGCATCACGACTCACGCCGTTTCCTTCAGTCAAGTTATATAGATGCCTCATAAGTCCACTACCCTACTTTCCGGCCACCCCCCCCATTCCAGCCACTTTTACCACCAAAAATGATCATTTTTCGTATTTATCACTTTATCAATATTGATTATTATGATATGAAAATTAAATTGTAGATTTAGTATATAATTAATAATAAATATAGAGAGATTTGAGATTTTTGCGATTTTCTTAAAAAAAGTTATTAAAAATAAAATCTTTAGTTTTTGATTTGTATATAAATCCTATATAAAATTAAGACCTTTTTAAAATACAAATAACTTTTTAACAAAAATATTAAAAATAATTTGTATATTTTTTTTTCAAAATCTTTATATCCATCTTATTATAGTAAGTTGTTTTAAAATATATTATAATTTGTGGTTAACGATGTTTTTTCGAAATTATTAGTTTAATAAATAAATAATTCATATAAGAAATATATAATTATAAATACAAGCTTAATCACAGATTATAATATATTAAATGTAAAGATATTTTAATCATATAATATGTTACGGGAGCTGCCCCTAGGTCACGTGGAAGTGGCTAGAGATCTCTCGAGGTGGATTTTAGTCTAAACTTCAAGTAGGAATTCAATAAGGTAATAACTATTGCAATTCTCGTAACTATAGTAATGAAACTAATGATTGATCTTGAGCATAAAGCTCTATATGTAAAGAAACCCATTTCCTTATATAGACCTTCGTTCTAAAAGTCGAATCGATAAGCTTAAGTCGAGTCGGCAAGTCGAGTCGGCTTCTAAGTCACATGACACTCGTTCTGTGACTTTTAGCATCCTAGCTTATTCCACTGTCCTAGGGCTAATCCCTTGGGAGCTTACTAAGCCTAGTGTCCCCCGGTATACTGCAGCTGAATCACCGAGGCCTATAATACCATTATAGCCTATAAATTAATGATTCCACAGCCTATTACTGATCCGTCGTAACATAATATTATAATTACATAAGAATATATAGATTATTTTTAATATTGTTTATTAAAAAGTTATTTGTATTATTAGGACATATAAATAAAGAATCAATTAGTGTAAATGGCAGGTAAAGACTTTTCATTGCTTTCTAAAAGTAAGAGTTCTTACTGTACTTTTATACTAAGATCCGTACTTTGTTAATTTTCTAATTGACTTTACATCTACAAAGGCACCGCCCTAAGGTAAGAACCGGCAGAACGAAGGTGCTTCCTACGCACACATACACTCTTTAACCCAGCGCAAACTGGGCAAGAATGACAGCGGGAGCGCTTCTCTAAATGGAGGGAGAGGGACCGCAGGGGAAAAGGGAAACGGCACTGCTCGGAGGTAGGAACGGAAGGGCAAGGGCGCTAGGAGTACCGACAGGCATAGCACACGGCTATACACGAAAGGCTCGCGGGGAGGCCCCGCCTCCGTCGCGAGCCCGTCGCTAATACCCTTCGGGAGGTTTGAACTAGCCATTCTACATAGAGACGCTAAACTGTAAATAAATAAATAAATAAATAATTGACTTTACAGCTATACACTAAAGAAATGTAGTCTAACCTCCGGCGTTGTGCTTTTAGATCGCCGAATATTATAGTGTCCGATCGCCTAACTGCCAAGGTTTTAGGTATGACGGCGTATCTTAGTCTATTCATTCATGATATCGCTGTTTATGCGTCAATCGGTCCTAACATGTATTTTAAAAAGGTCTTAATTTTATATAGGATTTATATACAAATCAAAAACTAAAGATTTTATTTTTAATAACTTTTTTGAAAAAAATCGCAAAAATCTTAAATCTCTCCATATTTTATTAATTATTATAACGTAACTTATGGTGAACCGGGTCATATGGGGAACCGGGTCACAAAATTCAATTCTCTCTATGTGATCTTGTTCTACGAGCTACACATTCATCCAATTCCAACTCTAAATCACTTGAACTACTATCTGGCTCTTCTTCTTCAGTCTCCTCTTCTAATTCTTCAATTGGACGTTTACGTGGTCGTCCTCGTGGCTTTTTCTCCTTAGGTTTTTCCTCCGCCTCACGTACCATTTTCAGTACTTCCTCACTACTAAAGACAAATTGACCTTGTAATTTGACTCTTTTGCCTTTAGTTCTCTTCTTTCGAGTCTCAATTACCTCCTGAGCATCAGCGAGCTGTTTCCGAAGTAGGGCTATCTCAGCATTTTGAGATTCTACAAGCCTAGTCATTCTCTTGGCATATCGACGAGTTGGTGATGCAAGAGAATCATTATCTGCTAGAGCTTTATTAAAGGTCTGATTTGCTTGCCTTAGCTCTGTCCCATCTGGAGGAGAGCTCCTAAGTATAGATAAGTCTAGATCTTGATTGGAGGTTCTCATTTGTGGAGTGGAAGGTTGCTGGGAGGAGTTAAATGGTAATGAATCGAGTACTTTTCGTGGGGCAAAAGGTACTAAACCAGCTCCTCTCCAGCCAGCTTTAATATTAGAAGAATTCAGTGCTTTTTTTTTCTAAAATTTTTGAAAGAGTCCTACCCATTCAGCTCTTTGGATTCGCTTTACACCAGCTCGAGAATATCGATCGACCTCTAAAGCATGATATCGTTTCATTGGCCCATACACCGCAATATCAAAGTGGTTGAAGCAAGTGGGAGCAATGAGGAGGCAATATAAGTAAATCGATATCCTTCTCTATACAGAAAGCAATAAAGCTGCCTGTAATATGACTTGAATGGCCATCCATGATCAAAAGTCGAGGTCGGTCACCTGACACTTTCTTGGATTCTGGTTCGAAAACCCTTTTTAGCCATTCTAATCCATGACTATTTGAGGTCCATCCATTCGTACTAGTAGAGAACTGCCAGCTTTGAGGTGTGTCCTTTGGAATCCATGCAGAATTCGTATTCTGAGCCTTGAAAATGACCATAGGTGATAGAGCCTTTCCAGCTGCATTGACACATTCAAATGCAGTTATCCATTCTTGCTTGCCAGCTGTAACTTTCCAATTCGATTTCTGAGTAGAATCGACTATAATACGCGTACTTTGAGTAGTTCCAACTCCAAATCCGGTTTCGTCCATATTATACATATCATCTAATTCATACTTTCGTTCAATGAGACGCGTACGAAAACGCGTCAAACCAAGCCTGAATATTCTCCGGTGTTGCCTCTTTAGCCCGATTAGACTCTAATTGACGTGAGTAGCATGTCTTAAGTTCTGGATGTCGTTTTTGGAATCTATAGATCCATTCGTGGCCTATAGGTTAGAATTTCTGTCGAGGTAGGAATTCGAGATGACGCGACCTGAACGCGTCGAAGACGAATTTCGTCGGCCATTTCCTTCACCAACATAGGTGTAGCAGGGAATCCAGTGATGGTAAGTCGTGAAATCCATCGTAGAAGAGTATTTTCTTCTGCGTTTGAAAGAATTTGAGCCATTTCGTGGGATTGAGTACGTGATTTCCTTCCAGCGACCTTAGCTATGAGAGTTGACTTAGGAACTTCAAAATACTCTGCAGCCTTTCTAATTGATTTAAATTCCTTCAATTGAAGTGCAATAATAGCATTCTGTATCTTCTCTTCAATTTGAGAAGGCGTAAGAGGTGATTCGGTATGCATAGCAAAATTTGTTGGGGTTTGAAGTCAGTGATGGGCTAAAATGTGACCCGGTTCCCCATATGACCCGGTTCACCATAAGTTACGTTACTAAATCTATAATTTAATTTTCATATTATAATAACTGATATTGATAAAGTTATTGTCGGGATAATCACGTGACGCGCTAGGCTTCGCGCAAACGCTCTGGCATTCTATATAGTCGTCGACCCATAGCTTTTAGATAGTGATCCTTTAGAGCAATAACAACGTATTTATGATATATACCCATTATTGACTTTCACCTTTCACCAGGTTAAACCGACAGTTATAAATACGAAAAAATGATCATTTTTGGTGGTAAAAGTAGCCGGAAAGTAGGGTAGTGGACTTACTCCGTATTCTACTATTGCAACCTTATTAGTCGAATCTATAAATAGGACTACTATTCTATACGAATAATGGTCAAGTCAAGTCAAGTCTATATTAAGCTCTTCAATATCCTCTCTTCTATCCTCATTTTTATCCACTCCGAACTACAACGTGCCTTACCTAATCATAACGTCCTCCGTGATAAAATGTATAAATCATATTATAATACGGTATTGAGTCTGAATACCATCAAGGATACTGAGCGACGGCGTTTTCTATGTAGCATCTGCTTGCAGCATTCATTGGAGAACGTGTGTCAGAGCTGATTGGATTAGTCAGTGTACGTCAAATATGGGCTGAGGAGCGATTTTACGATTTACGACATGGAAAATTACCAAAGTAGAGTCAACTTATTGCAGATGAACAGATGAATAGAGGCGTCATAGCTCTAACATTTTCGCTAATTTCATGCTGCGAGGCAAAGATTTTGCGTAATTAAGCTTAGTTATTAGTTTCATATCCATAGCTAGTATTAGTAGGCACTGATCAGCAAAATATTTGTTGATCATTTCCGCGTACAAGACACACATATTAACATAAAGACTACCTCCCTTGCTCACAATGCCCATCGATTGAGATTCGGTTGATCTAATTGAAGGTCTCGAATAGAATCATGATCAACTGTTCAGAAGGTCAGTATCTGAGATACTTTCCAGCGTTGTCAAAGCCTTGGAGAGATCATCAAGGTTTATAGTGCACTGTATCCGAATTCTTGGAAAACATTTGAAAAGTATCTTAAGGTACCTCCATAGCCGATACTTACTTGCAAACTGCCTTGGTGATCTTTTATAAACCCTAAATTCCATTTGCATCAACTTCAAACTAAATTTTTTGAAAATCCACCCAGATTATAGGGCCAGAATTAGTCTTAGATAAAACTCATCAGGTATCTTTTGACAGAGCTATTCGAAGACAGCAAAACAACGCGAATTGGGTATCTGATTTGACATAACACCGAGTGAAGAAACAATCCCGTGTTTTCGAAAATAAGAAAAGTGAGACCGAAAGATGAGAGCGTGAGACTGTTGAAGAAAGACATAAACTCTTGGGTAACGAGCCATAGTGGTACTTCGGCTGAACATCTGGCGGATGATCGTGGTATCATGGAGGAAAAAACAGTAGGCGCATGAAGTCGTGATATATACGTTTCTGAGCCGAATCGCTTGTCGCTTGCGGTAATTTGGCGAAGCTGTGAGATTGGTTGCTGGCTTGATATAAACTGAAGTATTGGGATGGCTCAAGTACTTGAGAAGAAGCATTGGCCGTTAATCTAATTCGTCTTCGTTCCTTTCTCATTCTTTGATTCATCGAATTCCTTAATTTCTTCTTCTGAGACTTCTTCGTCTTCTTCAGCCCACTGCTCTTCAAATTGAGAAGCTAAATAGGCATCGTATCCACCGGCTGCTCGAGTTTGTGATGCTTCCATAGCTTGTGCTATCCAATCCGAATCAAATCTTCCGTAGATACCATCTAACTTGAAGTCTGCGGCTGTAGTTGCAACTTCGTCTCCAGTCATTTTGATCGAAAGGGTATGATTCACCTTGGTCGATCATGGTTTGCTTTGCCACTGGATGATAAATCACCGCCTAGTGAATGTCAGTAAGAGCCATAAAATCTAAAATTATGTTGCTCACCTTGATATTTGCATGTTCTTGGAAGATAGGTGATTTGGAGTCAGACAGTAATTGGTCTACATCCGAGTACTTGTCTTGCTTCGTCTTCTTGCGAGTACCACCAGCTACACCACCACGACGCTTCTTTGGACCACCTCCACAAAAATAGACCTTATTGTTCTCGCTTAGACCACCACGGAGATTAGGTGCTGCCTTCTTGAGGACTGGTTTTGGTGTCCCTCGAGCGGAGGAAGCTTCAGGAAGGTAAGACTCTGATCCAGTCCCTGTACGAGGAGTATTGAATGGCGTTGGGATATATCCTTTTATTTGAGCAGGATGACATCATGAAGTGACCACTAAGTGGCCGCTCGCCCGGAAATTGCTTCTTCCTCTGAGATGAAAGGTTAGCCAGCGATCTAATAAGTCTTTCGACACGTGATTAGATGAATTCATATCTACTTACTCTTTGTGCTGATACCTCGTAGGAGGAAATTGGATCCAGCACCCCAATTTCCTCGTTATGAGCCGCCGAAGAAGCTTCTGACACCGAAATTGGTGTCGCTACGTATACCGCCGTGGTCTGGGGATCAATTCCAGCATCCAAAGCTCCAAGAACAGGCGAGCTCGGTGAAGCAGCTGTCACCGGAGCAGGGGATATGCTACGGGCAGCCATCAGAAACTTGGTAAAAAGGGTTGGGAGGGGTTAGAGATAAAAGGAAGCTAGAGAAGAAGAGAATGAAGACGTCGAATGGAATATATAATAAAAACTTTAGAGATGACAAAAGTTGAAAGAATTAAACTCTTACCTCTCAATAATGAAAGAGTTGGAGAGAAGGAAGAAAAGGGTTCGATCTTACAAATTTGTTTTGTGAACTGAAAGTTGAATAAAGCGAATAGAAACTGATGAAGATGTTCTCCTAGGTACATGAATATCTTTTACAGCCTCGTCCTCATTTGGTGCGTCATTGGTAGCCTTGTCACAAAAGCGGTAAGGTGTTATGTCGGTATCGGGGAGTAGTTTATCCGAGCCTAGGATTGTTGATAATTGACAAGGATGATCTGGGAATTGAATGGAACAGCTTTCGAAATCATTGAAATGACATCGTCGTAGGTGAAGCATTCCTTTTGGACACTTCCACCTCTTCTTAAACAACAAATTTATTGAGCTTTACCTTTTAGAAGATTTCTTTCTGTGGTCTTCTCGATATTGATTCATTACTTCCACAATATCTATGACGAATGAATTAATATTATAAAATAATACTTCATAAGCTCATTCAATAAACATACCAAGGGGAAGCTCGGCATACAAGCAGACAAGATGATTAAATCCACTCAAATTGCCAGGCTAGATGGTATGATGATATCCGTCCAAATTTCCCAGAATATGACTAACCTCGCAATGCAGGCCTTATGTTGTGCGCGTCAGTTGATGATGAGCAGGTGCGCAAGCTGTTCCTATCCTGATTGTTGCGAGGCTGACCCAATTACCTTCCAGACTGAAGCTTCTTTGGCTGAGATCAAATCGCAAGTTAAAATGATTCTCCGAAAAATAAATCGAAATTCCGCTGAGCAAGCCACTCTCGATAGTGGCCCATAACACCCTGCAGTACGTTTCAGAAATACAATTTCATTAGAGTCGGTTGGAATAATCTCGTCTCTGGTTGGTTCTGTAACCCTTGCTGTGAGATGCAACAAGACCTAGAGCCATGAGACTTCTTAGAGGTAGACCGGGTCACAAAATAGGATTCCATAGTACGGTTTGGCGAGTGCAAGTCTCGAATTGTGCAGCAATGGGCTTTTGACGTGTGAAAGTGGTCCATCTAGTCCTCCAGAGTATTCACTTTGAAAAAAAATGCCGCCACGCCTTCTCATGTTTCTTTCTATGAATAATCAAATATTGGACTTTTGAAGTTGGGCTATATATCACTCATACCATTCTGACACTACCATAGCTATATGATTTCGAACGATATTGTTTTTCTCTGCATCTGCGAACGCTCATATCCACGAAAGCTTGCATTCACATACCTCTCTGATATTTTGCACCGAATTTAACACCACATACCCCGCCTCTCAAGTACACTCTCCAACTTTAACGACCATATGCCTTTATGGATTTCGATACTTTCATTTCGCGGACAAAATCCACGTATTCCGATACCCGAGCAACTCAGAATCTTGACAAACTCAATGATGAACTCCGAGACGTCACCAAGGTCATGACCAAGAATATCGAAGATTTACTCTATAGAGGAGATAGCCTGGAACGAATGGGAGAAGTTTAGCAGCAGATTAAGAGAAGATAGCAAGAAATATATCGCAAAGCTGCCAAAAGAATCAACTGGGAGTTGATGTTGAAACAATATGGGCCAATTGGTGGACTGGGACTGTTCATGATTATCTTCCTCTGGTGGAGATTCTTCTGATCCTAGGAGTTTTAATAGTCTTGGTCACGTAAATCTGGGCTTGGACGAGGCGTCGGTGATATATACTGAAGGAGTTTTCGCAACAAACGGCGGCAACTTTTTCTTCCATGTATAATGATTCCCAATACATTGCAAATTTATCGTTTTTACAACATCATCTATCTGGTTTGGTTAGCCATCTTTCGAAGAAGTGTGTACTCGGATTCAACTTACGGCATACTTTAGTAAAGGCCCAAAGACAAAAGTTTCCTGTAAGGATCTCCTGAGAAGCAACGAACCGCAAGTCATCTAGTAGTGTTCCCAAGAACCAACAAGTCTCCATTGCGGTAAGCATGATGGACCAAAATGGATAAAGAATATAAAGAATATGCTTCACTAGAAGCATAAGATGAAGTTACACGAACAGAATGAGCTTCTTTCATCGCTGATTTCAAAAGACGCTCGTAACGATGAGAAAGTGTCAGAGCAACCGACACCCGCGGTAAAGTTATAATCCAAAATGGATACCGAGCAAATATCGAAGACACTTCAGCAAAGAAATGCGTGGAAAGGGATGCAAGTGCGTTCAACGCGAGGCAAGTACCTCTTCATTATAGGATCAGATTCGCTCGCCTTAGCCTTTTGAATGAATCCAGTGTTGATCAGACTCTCGCTGCCAGTTGCCACTGAATTGGCAGTCTCAGAATCACCAGCAAATCATTCAAGGTCAAGAGCAAGTGCAAAAGCTCGTACGATCGATAGGAACATCGTAAGATCTTACTTAAGACTCTGGTAGCAAAGATATGAAGATTAGGTGTTCATCGCGAAGCCAAGAATTGCTTTTTTGTTTGTTGTAATGGCTTCTTAGATTGGTTGGTAGTCATGATCTGAAATGCGAAATTCTCATAGGATGGGTTGTCATTTTCGAGTATATCTACATGGAACTCGGACCATCCAGAAGGGAATTGTTTAGAAGAAGATTCCTCAAATTTCATGCAACCAACAAGGTTTCATTGAGCTTGATAGTATTGTGGTTAATTAGGTGAGATGAAAGCATATGCCTAGCCCATCCGTGTAGATATATAAAGTACAGTATTAGAACTGGTATGGCAAAGAGAGTTCGTCGTATCATCAAATTTATTGTGCTGTCAAGCGTGGGTACCACAAAGCATCGACTCCCGCCTGTCCAGCTCCCTCCCCTCTCCTCCGACTCCCAAGTTTCGTCTGCATACTCAGCACCCTCTATCAATGATTTTTCGTCCTGGACACCAATCCCATCAATCCTTAATAAATTTCCATTCAGAGCCCACCTCTAAATCTCCAAAACAAGATGATCCTTCACGACACTCCTGACTTGTGTTTTGGCCTTTGCCATGTATAAATCCCTGGAAAGAAAAGCGGGAGCGCTTCTCCAAATGGAGAGGGACCGCGGGAATAAAGGGAAACTGCACTGCCTGGGTATAGGGACTGAAGGACAGGGCGCGAGGAGTACCATCAAATATAAGCAATAGGCTATACACGGGAGGCGCGCGGGGAGGCCTTGCCTCCGTCGCGGGCCCGTCTCTAATACCCCTCGGGAGGTCAGAACTAGCCAATCTACATAGAGACGTTAAACTTTAAGTAAATGAATAAATAAATGTATAAATCCCTCTTCAACTTTTGCCACATATTTGGCGATTTTAATCGTATCGCCGAGAGGCGTTACCAGAATACCAGCTGAAAGCTAGAAAAACATCAATTTGCACTAGGCCATGCGATGATCGCCACGTTGATGTTGGCTTGCCCGTCAGAGTCAGCACGAGCTTTGCAGTCCTTTCAACAAGGAGAACTTCATGCGGTCAGTTATTCTATTTTGCCACGGTAGTAGGTTTTGAACGCACATACGTTTGACCATAAGACCCCAGAGTTTCTTCTTGGTGCAGCTCCAACGGCCGTTGAAGTCGGTCCAATATCGTTGGCATCAAACTTTGCCTTCTTGAACATCGCATAAACAATTCCATGGTCTCATGACCTACTGAAACCATCATCATCTGGTATTGAGACTTGATGCCCAGCACCCCATCTTCATGAAGTTTTGGCCCCTCTATTTGTGTATTCAGAGATCGGCGAGGTTTTTCTGTTTTCAACCATACATTCTAGCAGGTCAGTCACCAACCACACACGGATACGGATAGAATAAGAAAGCTTGAGGTCTCTGTCGAGTTTCTCTGGTTTCTTGAGACGTGGTGTGCCATTAGGTCGGTGGGATCAAAACGGTAACAAAGTTTTGGAGTTGGCACCGGCAGGCTTTGATCGATGCCTTCCAACATTCTTTCCAGGGCGGTGGAATATTTTAATGTGTTAGTAAAATTCTTAACTTCTGCATGTTCATCCTCACTTGTACATAGCTGTTGATGCGACTGCCACTGTTAGTTTTAGAGGACTTGGCAGGGATGATACCATACCATGAAGAGAACTCTAGAGCCATAGCTTCTATGTTATTTTGATCCAATTGCTTCGATAATAGCAGCAAGTCTTTGGTGTCGGTGAATGTCTTGAAAGTGTATGCCGATGGGAAGGAACTCGAACGCTCCACTGAGCTAAGCCAAGCCGGCGCGCCTAAGATCGAGTTAGTATAACATTTATCCTTATTGTCAAGGCTGAAAGAGGATTCGGAGTGTGTACTTACCATCCAATACACATGAGTCAGTAGATAGCACTTAAGGGCCAAAGATTGTCTTTGGTGCTCGCGAGAATATCTGTGTTGGTGGCAGGTGTGAGTTGATTTTGGATAGCATGTTCCACCCATTCGTATTAATGGAGGTAGTAGAGGTGCGCCCATTCATTGATGTTGGTGCGATTGGTTACCGATGCTCCTGATGCCACTGCTAAATAGGATGCAAATAGCCTATCTGTCTTCAAGCTTCCATAGTTGCCTCTGGAGTTCGTTGTGATAGTTTCTGAGAAAGTTGTTTGACGCCACAACAAGCGATCTGACGAGATTGTTATCAGTATCTAGATACTTCAACTCATTAAGACACAAGTGATTTGATGCAATGAGACTTAGTGTTCCTCGAGAATAAAACACTCTTAAATTGTGACTATCGCAGCTCATAGTAATCCACACCATTGTGTTGTCAATGGTCGCATGCAGGATGTGACAACTAGAAAGATCTGAGCTATGTGTGAGCAATAACTGATTGCTGGATCCCCTTGAAAGACTGATTGAATGACGGTATATTGCTAGGGAGGGCAAGAAGAGTGCCTCTTGCAGACCTCTCAAGCTAAAAGATTGGAAAACCAACGAAAGCCATTTGAATCAGAATATGTAGATTGTTAAAGTGCTCTAGGGATCATTGTAAATTAGAGCAAAGCAGTTGAATTGATGAAATTTGAATTTTATTGATGATATTAAACGCTTGAAGGTTTTTGCAAAAGGTGGTTGTTGTTTGTAAGATGTTAAAGGATGTGGGAGAAAAGCCAGCCGTATCCCCAGCCCTGTCAGTCAGTTAGTAAGACTACCTAGCCTTCAACATCACAACCAGTCATGTTTAAGGTTTTGCTTAGTCGATATGACAATATGACGATATGACGGCCTGACGGCCTGATGGTATGATGGCCTCGATATGGTTTTTACCTTAAGGGAAAGTCTTGGGGAAAGGTCCTCATGTAATAACAAGTGGATTGAGAATGGAAGGATACAGAGTGTCCAAAAACAAGGACTGCATTGGGACTTCAGTGGATTGGTCTCGTGATCAATTGGTTTTTTGTTCGTGATACTCGTACACTTTAATTTGACTCATGATCAAGAAATACACGTTTGTTTGTGTCAAGTAGTTATTTTATTGCTCCTGTGTCATCATGGTTGGCTGTATCAGTATTCCAAGTAGGCAAGGGCTTGAGCTGACAGCGGCAATACATATCACTGCTTTCTTTGAGATTTCTTCATAGGTTTGACAAACCAAGAACAATTTCATCATACCTTGCGGCACCGTGGTACTGAGTATCAATGTAAGGTTAGATAACAAGTTCTCACAAGATCTTTGTAATTGTATGAATAGGAGACTGATGATTTCAGAACGTACACCAATTACTGTTTTTCTTCATTCCCTGATACTTCCCAAACGAAATCCCATATTTTCAGAAGTTACTTGTTGGGCGAATTATCTGTGCATTTGGTGGACTGTCTAATACTGCTGTTCCAGGTTTGAAAAGTTGAGATTGCAATAATTCAATGCAGCAGTAGCTTCTAGCCTACCGTTCACTGATGTGTGATGCTGCAAGATGCCATATATAGAACTAAATACCTAGTTCTCGTTTGGTGCCGTGGCCCATGGGCAATGTCTCCCATAGGCGCCGGGTATTCTGAGCCCGTCCCCTGTAATCTCATAGACTGGAGAAAATCGAGTATGTATAGTTCCCCTTCCAGCCAATAGGTCATCTGCGACAAGCTGCATTTTGACTACTTTGCCATTTGTGATCCGGCGCTTATTTCTGCCATATTTGGCTTTTGGGTGATACAGGTTAACCTTTTGGTTCCTGGCAGAAATTATGGAGTGTTACACAAGTAGATAATGGAACACAGATGCGCGAATGAAATGACTATGCAAGAATGGATCGATTCCCTGGATCGTCTACTTAGAATGACCCCTTTTCAAAATTAAATGCCGTGTGGAAATGCACGAGTGACGAATGCCATTGTGACGTGAGATCCGTATAAATGTATATGTCTGAGAACAATGAACACCATGTCCTGTACACTGTTCTTACTTAAATTCTAAAACCTATTTTACATAATTTTATTAAGAAGTATTATACGATTCAAAGATTGTCGCAGAAGAGTCACGTGATTATACTATATAGACCACGTTTCATCGTGGCGTGCCATTTTGTATGGTAAAATTGATACAACCGAATCAAAATATTAAGAACTTACAGAGTGGTATATAAGATCTTCAAACGCCCAACCGACTCCTCACTATCATCTAACACTCTCAGTATTGATTGAGATATCAAAGAGCAATATTATAACTCGCGCGAGTCATATCGCTACATCAAGCCAATAGTAAGTTGTATACATATACAAGCTTACCACCTAGTAGCTCTTGCATCACAACCACCTTGCATCTTACTGCATATCTTGGCTTTTACTTCACGAGCCGCATCACTGCATCATTAGCCCATACCATACCGTACCTAGCAGGTAATTCCTCACCAATACGAATAAGTGTTGGATTGTATTACCAGAGCCCAATGCTTGCCAAGACATGGATGAGTTTTCCGACCCCAAATACACTTTAAAACCTTACTCGGCGATATGAAGTTTACTTTACTTGAAGTTCAAGTAATTTTTTTTTTGCTCAAATTGGGCAAACTGGTTTGTTGGTTTGCCTTACGCTAGATCATTCGTCCGAGTCAACTTTCTATACAAATGGTAGAGGAATCTAGGAAGGTGACACATGTACAGGCGCAGGTCTGTATTTAAGGATCTACTTGAGAGGGTTTTCTTCCAGTCTTAGATATGAGGTTTTTATGTACTCGATGGCTGAAACTTCCTATGTATTTGTCTTTTCAATATATTGACGTGAATTTATAAGTGAAGTAGTCTTTTAATTAGTCTTTTAGACTTATCAAACGCTGCGAGATTAAATAGAATATCCATGGATCCATGGATAATATCAAATTATTATATCGACGTTGATGTCATCTATCCACACATGTTTATTACTAATCGCCGCTAATCAGCCCTAAGCATACTACAGCGAAGTAGTTACTAGGTTGTTGATAAATATCCCTGGGGACCCACTGCTTGATACAAATCACACTAAGCCTATTCTACTCAAATTCTGCCACCGCCTACGGGGAAAATTAATACCTCTAATCAAAAACAAACAAACTCACACACCGCCTCCCATGTCTTTTCGATCCCCTTGAACACAATCCCAAAATCAAAATCAAACTTTCATTCATTCCCTCACTCTCTTTTAGATACTAAGAAAACACAAGCAAGTACAGAAAAGAAAGGAAAAAGAGGAGTCAAACTTACCAAGGCAGATGCTGACAGAAAAGAGTGTATACACACACAATTCACGATGTCGATTCAAAAACCTATGATCCTCTTTATTGATGCATATGATTCATTCTCGAATAATATCATTTCTTTACTTGAAACTTCCCTCACCGCCTCCGTGCGAACGGTCAAGATCGATGATCCTATCCTATTAGCTTCTGATGACGTCTTGCACGATGAACTGAAACATTATGTAGCGGTAGTATGCGGGCCGGGTCCTGGGAATCCGGAGACAGACAGTGATATCGGAATTATAAAGAAAATCTGGAGACTTGCCGATGAGGATTTGTTACCAGTATTGGGAATTTGTTTAGGATTTCAAAGATTGTGTCTAGAATTTGGAGGCCAAATAAGAAGACTAAATGGTCCACAACATGGAATGATTAGAAAGGTTGTGCATGCAGGACAAGAAGGTGCCGTTTGAAGATGATAATTCAATATTTTGTGGGGCTGGTGAGATTACCGCTACACTATATCAAAGTTTATGTGCGGATATAGGCCAAGACAACATTCTAGATGAAGACTGGCAAACATCACGTTGGGGGCCAACAGAAACTTGTCCCAATTTGATACCATTGGCCTGGGTTAAAAGTGCAGATCTAGAGGCTGAACATGCGAGAAGTTGCGGTGTGAAAGACAACAGAGTTTTGGTCGGTGTACGACATGCAACGAAACCCTTTTGGGCAATACAATATCATCCAGAGTCGGTCTGCACAAATGATACAAGCAAAGAAATCTTTATAAACTGGTTCAGATTGGCACAAGTTTGGAATAAAACTTTCAGAAAGACTGAGATCAGTTACGACGGTACCATGCACGGTCAATCTGCTACGCGAGTGAGCCTTCTCCAACAATTCGAGGCTCTACAAACAATGCCTGCGTCCCCGATCAGCGATATCCCGATCAACAATATGAAAGCCAAAAATATGTGCATTTCTCGAACGATTGATTTGCCAGCGAATCTTTCCGTACCCGATATTGTGGAAGCTATACAGGATATGGGACGAGACCACATTCTTTTGGAATCTACTAATGCAGATGAAACTTCCGCAGGATCTGCAGATGTGAAGGGACGATATAGTATTATTGGCCTGGATGTCGATGATTGTTTGAGGTTTGAATATCGTGTCGGAGATGAATACGTCACCAAGGTTCCTGCGTCATCCGGAGAATATCTTGAGACCAAGGAAGAGATTAGTTTAAAATCCTGCGGTGGGATCTGGTCATTGTTGGCGCATCGCTTGGAGATTTCTCATGTCACTGAAGGCAATGAAGAGTCACCATTCTGGGGAGGATTTATGGGATATACGACATATGAACTAGGCTTAGAGACTATCGATGTGAAGGTTGATAGAACAAGTGCTCATGACAATCGACCAGATCTCTGCTTCGCATGGGTTACTCGAAGCATAGTTGTGGACCATGTGAAGAAAGTTCTTTACCTTCAACAATTGGCCAGTCTCGGTGATAACCAAAGCGATACTGCATGGATGGAAGCTGTTGCTCCGAGACTTGAGAAGGCGTCTCAACCGAAATCTATAAAAAGCACTCGTCAAACGCCACTTCGACCAGGGGATCTCATCTTAACCTGCGATCGCATCAGAGTTTCTCGCCGTGAAAAGAGAGCTTGGTCACCAGTTCGTAGCCCTGTATCAAAGTTCTCCATGTCAATCACACAACCTACTGCTGATTCATATGAATCGAAAGTCCGTCGCTGTCAAGATAAAATCGCCAGTGGAGATTCATATGAGTTATGTCTCACTGATAAAACTACCATCACTCGCCTCCGCAGCGATCCTCCTCACACTTCGACTCACAACACTACTGATTCTATTCTTCTTTACAACAAGGCTCCAAGACCTGCTCCTGCTAAAGGTGCTTGGTCTCTGTACAAAAATCTTCGTACACGTCAACCTGCTCCTTTCGCTTCCTTCCTTCGTCTTGGCCCTGCGACTTTAGTCTCTAGTTCCCCTGAACAGTTCCTCAAGTGGGATAACCGTCTTGGAAAATGTTCTCTCCGCCCCATGAAGGGTACTGTTCGTAAGACTGACCAAGTTTCAACACTTGCTGATGCTAGCGCACTCCTTAATGATCCAAAGGAAAAGGCCGAGAACCTCATGATCGTCGATCTTGTTCGTCATGATTTACATGGAGTTTGTGGTTCTGGAAATGTCTCTGTCCCGAGATTGATGGTGGTTGAGGAATATGCGTCAGTTTTCCAGATGATTTCTGTTATCGAAGGATCTTATCCAAAAACCGAAACCGATGACTTACTCGCAAATATGTCTTCGCTCACCATCAAGGAAGATAAGAGAACAAAGTACACTGGACTGGACATTTTAGCAGCTTCACTCCCACCAGGATCCATGACTGGTGCTCCCAAGAAACGCAGTTGTGAACTCTTGCAAGATATTGAACACCACAGACCTCGTTCTTTATACTCCGGTGTCGTGGGTTACATGGATGTCGGTGGGCGTGGTGACTTCAGTGTTACCATTCGATCCATGTATCGATGGGATGATGAAGACAGTGTTATCGAGGCAGAGGAAAAAGACACTGAGAAGTGGCACATTGGTGCAGGGGGTGCCGTGACTGCTCTCAGCACCCCGATTGGAGAGAGAGAAGAAATGTTAACAAAATTAAATGGAACACTTGGGGTATTCCGTTAAAAAAGATTTATTACATGCGACGCGAGTCGATTTGTGCGTTATGATGGAAAGGAAAGATGGAGTCACTTGCATGTGCTATGAGGTTTATGGAGTTTTTTCTTCTTCTTTACATTAAGGATTCTCATACAAAATGTATGTTTTGAAGTCCTCAGTTTTCGTTCCCGATACCTCAACGTACCATATAGAGACTGGGGCATTATAACGATTTATGACCCTTGGATGGCGCTTTCAATCTATTGGATAAGGGGCTGGGATTGGGCTATGGGAGTACAGAAGATTCTCAAATAAGTATATCATTGATAGAAAGAAAACAGAAAAGATTCGCAAGGATCAACATACTCAGCAGCATAGATAGATACAATTCAATCAATAAACTGATAATACAACGCTTCATTTATACATATAGTTTGATTTAAAAATGCTCGATTTCATTGATTGCTCAGCATATGCTTAAAACAAGCCTTGTAAAATAATTATTCTCTCCATTACCAAAAATGCCCTGATAATCCTACATTGTATACTTGGAGCTCTTTCCTATTTGCCGCTTCATTATCATATCATGTCTTTCACCCCTTTCGAGTCCATGCTTATGACATTGTTTCATTCCGTTCATCATGCGCATGGCTCAGTCCAATCTTTGACATTCCATCTCATTCCTACTTCTACATCACACCCTATATATATCCATACAACATATTTCCATTCCCTCTCCATCCCAGATTCCATCACTATACCCCTTTTCCCCTCTATCCACTCAAGCAATCCACCCAAACAGTCCCTCATCACCCCCCTCCCCCCCTTCTTTCAATTAAAAAATCCGCCTCCTCCTGAAAGAACATCCCAAAACTAATCACCGTCCCATAGATCAACACGCCCCCAATAATACTCATAATCATCGCCGGCACCGTGATAATATGGCTATGCGCCAACACGACCGGGAGAGCAACACCCATCATGCAGAGGAAGCCGGTGCAGAAGCGCCCGAGATCAATGATGCCGGAGGAGGAAGAGTCGGAGAAATCATCTGGGGAGGCGCAGCGGGAGGCGATGAAGTTGGGGAGGGGCGCAAGGATGAAGGTGAGCACGACGAGGAGGGAAGGTATTGGTGAAGAGGGCACAGGAGAGGATTACGAGGAGGAAGCCGAGGGCGAGGACCTGCGGGGGAGGGGAGGGGAGGTTAGTTGGGTGTGGGGATGCAGGTGAGATGGGGAGAGGGGGGACGTACGAAGGAGAGGGAGATAATTGTTTGAGGCCGGCGGCCATGGTGGAGGACTGGGGGGTTGTTGCACCGGGGATTTTTTGCGATTGATTTGAGTGGGTGGTTGGGGTTTACTTTGTTTGATTGCTTGATTGCTTGATTGATTGATTGTTTGTTTGATTGTTTGTTCGTTTGCTTGCTTGTCTGCTTGTTTTAATCGAGATAACTGTAAGTAGGTACCAAGGTATCGTATTATGAACGCCTTTACTATCTGATTGAGAATCGTATCGCGATCTCAGCAGATATGTTGAGTTGAGTAGAATGGGTGATTTGATTGTGCAAGTGGTTGGTAGACAATACCTAGTAGGTAGGTAATGCTTGGTGATAGTATTATACCTATTGATAATGAGAGAGAAGTGTTAATCAATCATAACCGCCCAAGACGTTTGAATCTGACGTTTCCGAAGCACGCGCTTAAGCCTTAAAGTGTAAGTTGGAAGCTTCATAGCCTTGTTCAATCCACTTCTTAAAGCAGCATTCATTAATCACAATATACCAACCACGGAACTTATAATCTACTGCTGCTTTTACTAACAAGCTATCTACCCTTAGGTAACCTTAAATCGTAACTACTTACAACAACCATTTGAGCTTCATCAGCGTGTCTGCCTCGAATACAATAAAAGTGTTGCGTTTCTTTACAATTCTCAACCACAATATCAACCTTTTGTTCTTTACTTTTGAAGATACCCTTATTTTTCTCTCTGCATATCAGCGGCTTTAGCTGTTTTTTTCAATTCAAGATGTTTAGAAACAATTACGATAACGATTCTGTTACTTTGTACGTTTGTTTGGCGGCGGTGCTGTGTCTGGGGATTGATGGAATTGATGCTGATGGTGTATCGTTTATAGCTCTCCACAAGGTCGGATCTTTCAGGTTGAATATGCTTCAGAGGCTGTGAAGCAGGTAGTGTTGTCGTGGGAATAGTTAGCAAGACTCATGCTGTTCTTGTAGCTGTAAAGGTTGGTTACATCATATCATATCATATGCTATGCCTCTACATTTCCAGACATAGACAACACAATAATACAACACTGCATAGTCCCTCTATCTGTCTACCTCAACCTCTACCTATACCTTCCCTTTCATCTCCATCTTCATCTTCATTATAAAACATCAACCCCATACTAACAAACCACCCAACCAGAGAAATGCCGAAGAACTCTCCTCGTACCAAAAAAAAGTAATCGCCATCGATGAACACGTTGGTCTCGCGCTCGCTGGTCTTGCCTCTGATGCCCGCGTCCTCTCCAACTTCATGAAAAACCAAACGCTCGCCTCCCGCATGACCTACGACCGCGCCATCCCCGTCGAACGCCTCGTCGCCGCCATCGGCGACCGCGCCCAAACAAATACCCAACACTACGGTAAACGACCATATGGAGTGGTCTTCTCGTTGCTGGTGTCGATGAGACCGGCCCTCATTTATTCGAATTCCAGCCCTCGGGCATGACGCAAGAGATGGTTGCTTGTGCGATCGGTGCGCGGAGTCAAATGGCTAGAACGTATTTGGAGAGACATTTGGAGGAGTTTCAGGATTGCGGGAGAGAGGAATTGGTGAAGCATGGCTTGAGAGCGTTGAAGGAGAGTTTGGCGCAGGATAAGGAGCTGACGGTGGAGAATACGAGCGTGGGTGTGGTGGGCGTGAAGGGCGAGGGCGAGAAACGTATCCAGGCGTTCAAGCTGTTTGATGGTCAGGATGTTAAGCAGTGGGTTGACTTGGTGGCTGATGGAGTGGAGTCTGAGGTTACTCATACGGGCGATACGACGGAGAGTATGGAGATTGATGATGCATGATTGAACGGACAACATGGTGGGATTGTGATTTAGCTGCTATGGCCAGTGGCTCCGATAGAGATAATTCGATGACATGAATATCAAAATTTACGGATTCCATTTTCTGGAGATGCGCCCGATGTTGCTTGAAAGATTGTTTGTTTGTTATACTGGAATCGGAATCGGAATTGGAATTGGAATTGGAATATTATTGAAGAGGTCTTCAGCGGTAAGTGTTTGATATATAATCTCTTCGGCACTCCTATCATTATCACCTACCGTATAGATACTCACATTCCAATTCTTACCCTCCACCAACCTTGCATGTCCTTCCCAAACATTCTCCCCTTTGTCAATTTACATTGAGATGGCATAAACCTGAGATATCATACAACTAGCTAGGTAGGTTGGGTGGGTAGGTAGGTTGATAGGTATCTACTAGAGTAGTCTGGTGGTGTACTTGGGAGTGGAGTGGGGGTGTCTTTTTATTTGGTTGGATTGCGTGGTCTTAGGTGGTAGATTGTAAATGTGCGGTGTTGGTTTATAGAGAGGAGTGAGAGAGAAAGGGGCAATTGGATGGGTTGGATGGGTTGGATGGCTAGGGTTTGGTTTTTTGAATGTTGGATTTTGGTGTTTGATGTTGGATGCCCGAATGCTTCGACTAGTCCTGTTGTCTATTTTTGTCTCTGGGGATGTATGTGAGGTTCTGTGGATCTTGTTATGGCATGAGCCAAGGGATCGGGCTGGTATTCAGTTCTAGTAGGTACTGGGTAGTTTTAGGTCACATGAGTAGCTCATGGAATTTTAGGAATTGTTGACTTGGATGGTTTTCTAATTTTCTATATGCTATGTTCCATGCTACCTAGCTATGCATTTCTAAATGTGACCGTCCGCCGCAAAGTTCGCCGCAAAAGTACGAGATATATTAATGTTGACGCCATTGTTAATGATCATGACTTCTCCCTGCATCACCACGTGCACCAGTCTTCCACGATAGAGCTGACTTCAATGGGGCAGCTACTCCGGAAACGCGTCTTCTCTCATCTTTCGTACAGATACTCTATTCGTTGCCCCACTCCAACTTGAATCTCCCCACTGTCAACTTATAATCTCTCAATGCCCTAACGGCTTCCTCCGCCGTCTTAGCATCGACCACAATCCCCTTGTTCCCCTCTCCCACAAATCCCGCCTCCACGGAGTTCTTGATCCACGACATCAATCCGTCCCAATATCCTTCTACATTCAGCACCACGACACCCCGATTATGAATCCCCAATTGATTCCACGTAACGACTTCCATTAACTCCTCAAGCGTCCCATACCCCCCAGATAATGCAATAAATCCCGAACCAGGCCCCCCGGCTAGAACTTCTTGTGCCATCATGGATTTTCGCGTGTGCATATCTTTCACCACGGTGGTCTTTCCATAAATATTGTATTCTGGAGACCGCTTCCATTTTCCGGGGTCCCCGAGCCATTTTCTCGGGAATGCTCGGCGACGGCTTCGCTGTCGGGGCCGCGCTCGTATCTTACCAAGGGCGTAGGTATGATTCCGTGGACGGATGTGGGCCCCGAGAGGGAAACTAGCGTTCGAGCTATTTCGCCCATGAGTCCGACGGTGCCGCCACCGTAGACGAGTGATATGTTTTGGGATGCCATGTGTTGGGCAAGGGAACGGGCCATGGCCATGTGAGCGGGTGAGAGGCCCGGGGAGGAACCACAGAATACGCAGATTTTGATTGCGGGGGGAGTGCTGCTGGAGGAATTGTTTGTTTGGGCTAGGGGGAGGATGTGGAGGGGATTATTGATTCCTGAAGGGAGGGGACGGGGGAGACTGAGGTGAGGGGAGAGACGCCACCTGATGCCATTTTGGTTTTGGTTTAGGTTTATTTGGGATTGGAAGGGTGGTTTTTCGTAATCTTTGGTTTGTGAAGTTGGATGATTGGAGGAAGGAGGAAAGAGATCTTGAGTATTTCAAATCTTGTTGTATGTTGTATGTTATATGTTATATGTTGTGTATGTTGTTTCTATCGTATCTTATACTCGAGCATGTATTTAAGTATCGACACTAGGGGCAGAAGTGGATTTATCTGCAGGTACAAGATGTTCTGATGACGAGTATTCTAAGAATAAGAAGCACCTGTGAGAGATGGAAACGTGGTTTAAAAGGACTACAAGAACTAAAAGGACTAAAAAGAACTAAAAGGACTAAAAGAACTAAAAGGACTAAAAGAAATAAAAAGGACTCAAATGATTGTATCTATTTCATTAGTTCGAGTAGCGACTGAATCATAATGAATCGTTTGTTCATGGCTAGCTATATATATGAATGAGAAATTAATTAGATGTACTCGAGTACAGATGGAGTAAATTTGTTGAGTATGATACGGTCACCCCGGAGTTTGTGGGGTTGTTAGCCGTCGTTTGATTGGATGCGGATGATCACAGGGGTTTAGATCTAAAGACTGATTATGTTGTGATTATGTAATTGGTAGAACTACCTAAGATTCACAGATACTGTTGAACCCCCTTCATTGTGCTTGAATCTTAATTTGATGTATTGATCATGATGAGCTAATTTTATGAAGCGATTATCAAATAATTAGTCTTCAGTGAGTGACTATATCCACCAAAGACTAGACTTAGTTAATCTCTAAGGTTCGAACTTGAATTCATTCATCTGGTTAAGGGCCGGGACTGCCAAATTCATAAGAATGAATGAAGAGATTCATAGTCATTGAGAATTGTAGCATTTTGCATAACCGAAGGTTCTTAGAGTTCATAGGATGAGGCTTCATTGCCATTCCGACCTTGAGACATTATCACTAGTGTGTGATACCAGCTTATGGCTTAATGCAGGCTGTTACTTCACTTTACAACTACTTGCTATAAGTTAGCCTTCCAAACATTCACAGCAGTGCTGCCATGAAGTCATTTGGTGAAGCACATCTTCAGCCAATAGCGACAGGTTATACGAATGATTCGGTATAATCTCCTTCATTGAAGAGACCATTGGATCTGTTTGTAGTCAGGCCCGATGTATTTGTTGTTACACTCCTATTCGAAAATACTGTTTCATCCTCTTGAAATAATATTTTGCCGTTAAAATTCGTTTCTCTCTAAAATATTGTTTGCCATTGACAGATTTGCTAGCAAATGTGGCTTAAGGTTAGGTACCCAATTCCATCTTTTGGCATGGAAGATGGTACTAGATTGATGCTCATCAATGTACTTTGGTAAAGATCAATAACTGTTCTTTCTTATGTTGATTGAGAAATCAAGATTGTATTGTTTCTACTAATTCGTCAAAGGGTTACTTGCGCATTGAAGTAGTTGATACGGGTTGATTGATTTTATTATGGATATCAAATCAATACTTCTTCTACTATATAAGGTGTGTTAAGTCAGTGTTTTCCATCGACAGCGCAAAGGCGTGCAAACAGGCTTGTTTGTTCAGGACAAATGCGCTGTCATGGTGGAGTGGTGAAATCGCCTGGTTCGAAGAAAAATCCTCATCTCAGAGAGGGTTCTCCTGCCGCCCCCTCGAGGGGGCGGAGAGGTTTTGCCATTCTGTTTCTTTCTTCTAATGACTTCTATCTACTCTTTGTCATTTCCTCTTATTTTGGTTTGATTTAAGGTTGTGGAATCCCTTTTTTGTTTGTTGCGATTCTCGTGTAAAGCGGAAGAGGTAATTTGGTGGAAAGATTCACTGCAAAATAGACTTTTACGCGACAATCACTAATTTGATATCCACCTTATTCCGCAATTATTCTGCAGTCATATGTACTGCTGGAGACAATTCACTCGCTTCGAATGGTACATCTTGTGCTAGTACAATTTTCTGATTGTGTATAATAAGAGACGCCTCTGCCTTTGTATTTTTCGTCAGTATATCCAAATAAACAACCTTTTCTCCTATAGATACCAAATTTCTAGACAGAAGTATCCTTCACCGAAATCAAGATTTCAGGTAGAACCAATATCCCAAGAGATCCTTGTCCCATGAGATCACAATAATGGAGTTTTCAATGTTCAATACACTTGACATTTATCTCGAAGGTTTGTTGATACTATTTGCATAAAACAACTCAGCTGATTCCAAAGCAGGTAATCCAATCTTCGACTACCTTGTCTTACATATAGCATTGTTTTACATGCTTGGTAGCCTCATGATAATATGTGTTCCCCCGAAGATCTCGTTACGTGCAGGTCCATTTATTCTTCTCTCTATTTACGGTGCAACTATCTTATACTACGAAACCTCTGGTGCCAGTTCATATTCGGATTTTGCAAAGCACTTACTTGCAGCCCTCATATTGAATACCATGAATATTGGAATACTCAGATTAGAGTCACCACATTTTTCCGCCAATACTTTCAAAAAAAAAACTAGTTTGGGGTATTGACCAATATTTCAACACAAGACGAATTGGAACACCTTCTCAGCCTAGGAATCTACCATTGTTCCCAATACAAAGATTCGCCCACATTTCAAACCCGGATGTGTTTGTGATAAGCAGGATACTTATGGCGTGGCTTTGTTATCTTCTTTGGAGGTTACTTGACGTTCTTCAAGGGTACTATCAAGAAAGCCTTCGGGCGGGAGATTATAGCCCCGACAAAGAGAATTTCTTCCGAAGAATAGGTGAGGTTACTATCCGAGAAATAGGCATAAGAATAGTATTGCCCGTGTTGTGGATTCTACCTGAAATGTTGAGCCTTTCTGCTCATCACTACTTTCTATCTGCAGTCTCAGTTTTCATTGGCGGTGACAAATCAATATCAGGTTGGAATCATGTGGCCTACGAGTCACTCACAGAAGCATATACTGTCCGTAGATATTGGGGGTAATTAATCTTTCGGAATTACCATGTTGAATAGAGCTCCTAAGCTAATTATATCTTCATTTTCAGAATCGTCTGGCAGCAATTCCCAAGAAGCGGTCTTATAAGCTGGGCATCATTCATATCTTCAAAGCTATTACACGTCCCACAGAGTTCCCAAATTAACGAATTCGCTATGCTATATTTGGTATTCTTCACCTCTGCATTTATGCATGCTATGGTATATTTCCCGGCGAAAATACAACTTCCAAGCTGTGGGGTAAGCCACATATTTCAATGGTATTTTCTATCTCCGTGCGCCATCATCGCCGAAGAGATAGTACAAAAGCTGGGGGAGGCAGTTTTAAACCATCATGGTTGGAGGATAGATGCGAGGTGGTGTTATTGGCTTGGATATCTATGGGTCTGGGGATTCTTTGCTTGGTGTTTACCCAAGAATGCGTTCCCAAAGGATGACTGCGTGCTTTGATGACGCTTGATTCTATTTCTTCATTCATTTAGTGAAAACTTCACTTATGTACTCTTGATGAAACTTTTTGTTTCATCGTGTAGCCTAAGAAACGTTGAACCGCTAATTTGGTAGCGGTACCGACCTTCTTATACTACTCAACACATATCTATTTACATTCTTGAATTTTGAAAACGCGCGACAGACTTCTAAAAATGTGTATGTCTCGGATTGAACTCCGCTGCTAAGGGGTAGAGAATGCTTTGAAATACCATAGCCCAAGTCTTATGACATCCATATTCAGGCTTTAGATGTGTTAGAAGGATGGTTCCTCCGAAGACCTGCATACAATCGTTGTCTTCCCGAATCTATAGAACGCAAAATCATACGAGGAATAGATCTTCAATGTTCCAAGGGTCGCTTACCTTAAGGTTGTCGGACGCCGGAAGCTTAGTTTTTCCGGGAGCCTCGTGTGCCGCAAGCAACTCCACAATTATTTCCATATAGACAACGTACCTACTTGCTCTTGTACCATCACCAAAATTTGAAGAAGGGAACTATCATCTTCAATATGCCATCCGGAACAGCTCCTCCAGCTGCGGGTGCGCAAGCTGAAGAGGGCGGTATGAGTGTGAGTTCTTTCTCAAGCTACCTTTACAAATTTACTAACGGTGTAATAAACAGCCTATGATCAAATCCGCCGTGCAAGGCATTGCTATCTTTGTCGGCATGCAATTTCTGATGAAGCAAATAACTGGAAATAAAGGGTCTGCGACTACCACTACAACCGATGCCTCGGGAGTAGTTCATGAACGTGCCAGGAAACACTGGCGAAATCCCACCATATCATGCCCGGCCTGATAGGTTAGATGAGGGAGCAGTCTGGAGTCCTATTCCTCAAAGAATTGCACCTATGTGGCCTACGGATACCCCTGTCGATATTACTATCGTTGTATCACCTACTTTCGTCGCAGAACCAATTTGCAAAAATCCCCAAGGAAAGAATCGTACTCGACGAAACAGCCTTTGTCTTTGGAGATTACAACCAACATCGATCAATTGATACAAGTTTTGACGTTCCTCCCGAGGTGCAAAACAATGGCACCCTTTGGGGCCACTTTTATATCGGAATTTCTGGAAGCAAATTAGATCCTATCACACCCGGTTATGATCCCACAAGGGCATTTCATTTCGTGCACCCTTTGACTCAGTATATTGCTCAGAAGAAAATAAGAAAGACCAAAAATCTCTTGGCGGCAGCTGAGGAGAATGATGAAGTAAGCTTAGCACTTTCATTTGCACAGGACTTTACTAATAGATAAACAGCCCGAGGAAGAAATTCAAACTGGACCTGTAATTAAATCACACTACCATCCTAACTTCACAATGTCTTTTATTCCTGATTCTGGAGTTATGAATTTCCCATCTTTACACCCAGCTGTCCGTCAGTATGTTCATTTGGAGGCAACTGGATCCAGAGACGGCACTGGAATTAATGGATGGTATTATCCGATACTATTTGTCAATACCTTCTGGCAATTGAAGACACACATGACAGTTTTGAATTCAACAGTCACTAGACTTCCTATTCATATTGACCTTCAGAACTTTAATAATTGGAAGTTCACCCTGATGGCAAGTATGGATGAAGGCGCAAAACAAACTGCCAGAAATGCTGCCCAAGGACAAGCACCTCCCGGAGGTGGAGATGGCACAGAATTCGAAATGATTAAGGAAGTTTTGTTAGACACTAACATCTACCTCTTGGCCACCACAGTCATTGTTAGCATCCTTCATATGATTTTCGAGATGATGGCCTTCAAATCCGATATCAGTCATTATCGAAACAAGAAAAACAACGTTGGAATTTTCAGTTCGCTCAATCCTTGGAAATGTCTTTATGCAAGGAGTTATTTTTCTTGTACTTGATGGACAACAATGAGAATACCAGTACGTTTGCCTGTTGGTTAATAATCGTGAATATGAGTGCTCACTAGTGACCTAGGTTGGATGATTTTGTTCACTCAAGGAATGGGGATCGTTTTAGAGTTCTGGAAAATCACCACTGTGGTGAATGTTCGTATCCGCGATGCACCAAATTCAATCATACCATATCGCATCGCTTTTGAAGATAAACATGTTCTTTCTGAGACAGAAGAAAAGACCAAAGAGTATGATGCAGTTGCTTTCAAGTACATGTACATGATTGCTGTTCCTCTACTCATTGCTTACGGAGGTTACTCCTTGAAATATGAAAGTCATAAATCTTGGTACTCTTTCGTAATCGCAACTCTTGTCGGATCTGTCTACGCCTACGGTTTCTTGATGATGGTCCCTTCACTGTACATCAACTATCGTCTCAAAAGTGTTGCGCACATGCCAGGTAGAGCTATGATGTATAAATTCTTGAATACCTTTATCGATGATCTTTTCGCTTTCACCATCAAGATGCCAACATTACATCGATTGGCGACACTCAGAGATGATGTCATCTTCTTCGTTTATCTTTACCAGAGCTGGAAGTATAAGGTTGATTATACCAGAGTAAATGAGTTTGGACAAGGTGGGGATGAGGAGGAGGTGGAAGAAAAGCTTGCTAACAAGCCGTTAAAGAGTATTCCGGGTGCTGAATCAAAGATCAAAGTAGGAATCGAAGCTGCTAAGATACTTGATAAGAAGGCAGATGAACTTGTGGGTAAAGCCACAGGAAGTTCTAAGAAGGGCGGAGCAAACAAGAGGAGGTGAAGACGTTAGAAGGGGACATCGATGTGTACAATGAATCAAAAAGCATAAGCGCAAATAGTTACTTTCAGTATATCAGGGATGGCACAAGCGGAGAAGGTGATTCAGAAGTACATTTTATCTCGACAAAGATATTTTCTACCCTTATGAATCTGACTATTTCTCTTCATCAAAGTCTAGACCTATGCGTCCACTTAAAAAATCTAGAACATGTCATCCCTAACTTTCCCGGTATGCTGAATCATATGGGTAAATCCCATTGGTTTAGTTCTCGCCGAGTGCATGCACGCCGTGTTGGAATGCTAGAGTAATGAATGTCCTGGGAAATGCGCTCTGGTATCCGCTGGCGATTGCCATTGTGGAGGATCTCTTACGATGTCGAATTGCAAAGGGTAATAAGTGCGGCAAGTGCCTGGTGATATGTATATGATGTGCGAAATGGCATGGCATGGTTACGATGTTGGTAGAAAAGATAGAAGTGAGGGGTTGGAAAGGATGTATTCTGCGGGCGCGAGGGAGCTCGGTTCGTATGGTCCGAATGTTACGGTAAGTTCCTGACAGCGAATTTTGATTGGCATGTGCTTGGCTTGTTGGAATCTGTTTATTAAATTTTACGGCAAGTGCCTGATATTTTTAGATGTTGAGTCAGGATGCGATGGACTTCCTGGGCCATGTTCTGCCGTATCGTTGCAGAAGCCCCTAGCCCCTCGTATATGTAAGGACTGCTGTCGCTGTCTTGTAGCACAAGGAAAGTGGCGAAGGTGGTTGACGGCCCGCCGTCAGCTCGATGTAAGGGGTAGTTTCTCTCTTGGCATAAGCAATCTTTACCGAAAATTCAGATCTACAGACTAATTCTCAAGCGGCCCCGATACTTTGCATTGAAAAGTCTTAGAAACGTGATGCCTTAGAGATGTTGGACGGGACTCGATACGAAAGGCAAGATTGTGTTGGCAAAAATCACTTGCAGTACTATTCAAACTTCTGAGCTGAATTCAAGGCTCAATCACTGTGATTGAAGTCTATACGCCAATTGGCATATGGCTCAATGCTCTGCAGAATGATTTAAAGCACTTAGTAGCAGTGAAGTCATGACAATATTTTGAACAGATGAAGGTGATCTATATAAATCAGCTATGAACTGGCTGATATTTAATAAACATCAACACCGACAATAGTCATACTATCTAGTTCAATAACCAACCTACTCTACTGAGAATTCAATTGTGTCAAAATGCGCTTCTCTTCCGCAACACTTGCCCTGATGTTCCTCTTTCGTCTCACACTCTGTGATACCGTCCACTATGAAGATACGAGTGGTGTGACGACGTCTACCATTACTCCCATCATATACTACACCCCATCAACATTGGTCTCATCTGCCTCCTCTGCCTCCTCTACGAGCATTGAAGCAACTGTTACCAGTTATTACACCCCTCCGGGCTATTACACTAGCCCTCCTTATGCAACAAGCGAGCCGACTCCTACGTCCCCTACCACTTACATACTCCCAACTAGCGAACCGCCAACTTCTACTTATTCAACCGTCAGTTATTGTCCAACTGAAACCTTTTCGTGGACAGCACCCACCGATTATCCTGATTTTCCAGAGCCCACGGCAACCTGCAATCTTTATCGTAGAGAAAAACGCATTGCAAATGAGCTTATAGCCAAACGGCAACGTACGTTCAGCTTGCAGTCTTCCCTCCAATTTTTAGTATGTGCGCTAATTTACTTCTAAATCAGGGGATTGGCTCCAAGATATCATGGATATCTCGGAAGCAATCGAGTACGCTAAGCGAGCAATAGAACGTGCAATTGAAAGGGGTTTCATCCTTTGTGTGAAGTGGTTGATTGCGATTGTAAGTTTGTGTGCTTCTTCGCTATTTTGTGAGACAATGAGAGATACTAATTACTTTTCACCAATCATAGCTAAAGAAATTGGCACTTAAGAATCCAAAGCTTCGGAAGTGGCTCCTTGAAAGGCATCTTCTCTAGAAAAGCTTCGGAAATGCCTCAATCACCATCATGATACGGTGGTGATTATACATGGAATGAGAGGTCAAATCCAATGGAAATTCAACGGTATTTTCCATTCCTATTGAAAAATGTGGTGGCATGGAAATTTCGGGTTGGGGAAAATGGAGGCTAAAGAAAAAAATCTGCTCTTGTTTTTTGGCACGTCGATGCACTCCTTTTGTTGGTATCTTTCTGTCGTTACCTCTATACATCCCTCGATTAGATCACTCTTTAAATACAATGTTACTTCATCATCTTGGCCTATGTTCCTTCTCATATTCAATGTCATACTAAAATGCATCGTTCAATTGCCCTCGCAACACTGATTTCATTTGCCCTCAGTCAAGGCACCACTTACACATATTCAGATGGTAGCAGCGTGCTTGAATATTATATCAGTATGGTGGTTTATTACGAGCCTAGTAGCTATGTATCTATCTACTCATCGCCCCAACCTGATGTCTTTTCTACCGACTCACTCGAGGACGAGGTGTTATTTAACATATCTACAGAGCATTCATCTTATTATGGTACAAGCGTACCGCTAGTCTCCGAAGGGACTGAATTTGTATGGAACACCGCGGCAGAGCCTTCAACTATTTTTTACACTTCAGGTGATGAATCCTCCTACGACTCAAACACTACAGCAACGAGTGGTTTTAACGGCGATGAAGATGAAGACGCATGGGACCCAGAAACATTAGAAGCAAGTCAGTTCCACCGCTTCCTCTAACATAAACCTTCTTTTGTGTGTAGTGGAATACTGGGTAGCTGTCTTCAACAACACATATGTTCTTTCTTTTGATGAGACGATTAGGGCAGTGAAACAAGTAGCAAATGGAGACGGGTATGAAAATTTGGCATCTGCAAGACATGATCTTGCAGCCGTCAGGCTGAAGAAAAGGCCCATATCTAAGACGCCGAAACCTAAGACGCTGGAACCAAAGAAACCAAAGCATAATCCCTCGCCAAAACCAAAACCTAAATGCTCCGAACCTAAGAAACCCTACGTGTGCCCAATTCCTCCTCAGAATCCACCCATTACGCCTCCCCATCCATACACCTGAAATGACTGTGGTCGCGATTTCGTAAATTTGTCCTCACTCCTCTCGCTTGCTTGAGATTTCCAAGAGAAAGATTACTATCAATCCTAGAAAATGAGCTTTTCTCGTATTAGATGGAGTGTTTGAAGAACAAGATGACGGTGAACATTGACTTGTAAGACTATCAAAGAAGCTGGGGGTCAGCGGAGAGTCCCTCCGGACTGCTTCAAGAAGTCTATCATGGGTCGTGCTTGATGTTGTGACAATCATTTGTTGAGGATTCTTGTCTTTTCTAGAATAGTGTGTATCGGAGAAAAAACGGTTCTTTTGACCTTCGTGTAAGGAAATCTATGCAGCTGTGTCGATCCAAGCATAATCTAAATTCCCCGAAGTTTTCAATCGGTCTAGCTTCATATTGACCAAGCCTAGTTGGTTCTCACCTCCCTTGATATGAACAGAAGTTTGTTTGACACTCTAGGCTTCAGTAGCTTTTCAAACATTTAAGGTCTTGCGAAAGCAATATCCTCTCCGCCATTATCTGCTTAACAAACGTTAATTTAGTTGCGGAATAGACACGTGCGCAGTTATCAAACGTTTTTGCAGGGGGAGAGAATGCTGAACTTGTTTAAGTAGATTTGGATGATAACATTCCAAGTATATCCGACGAAATACATACATGGAACACCGGAGATGTAATCAAGATTTTGAGATCCACCTAGGTTTTGACCCATCATAGTTAACGCTAGTACGGATGTAATTGACGGTTGGAGCTATCGGGTAGCAAGAGGCAAGAACACCCAACGCTGATTGACCTAGAGAAGTTAACTTGCTCATAAGATCTAGACCACCCCCATTCAGAAAAGAAACTTCATTGGAAATTTGAAATTGAAACATATTTGTGAGGTTTGCGGAGGCCGATGCAAAACCTCGGTGCTCATTGTTATCCTACTGGTATCAAAAGCCATCGATGATATACAAGCATGTGCTATAGTATTTTTAAAGTTGTTGAGGATATGAAACATATCTAGTTTTTAGTTCAATCTAATTGTACTTTCAACGCGTGTATACTGGCTCGGTATCCCTTGTAGAGTTTTATCAGTAATTACGCGTCTACAATAGATAGTCAAGCAACTCATCAGAGTAGCTACGAGCCAATCATACGCACTAGCACATATCTTCTCCAATCGATGTTGTAGCCCATAGATCTTAAAATACCGTATACTCGGTGTGCGAAGTATCAATATTTACTTCAGCAGCTTTGATTGGGACTGATAGTATCCCATTCAAGAGAAGGGATATATCTGCACTACAACGAACACAAGATTGGTTCTCGAAAGTAACTCCAACACCTATGTATCTTGCCCTTGCTTGTCTTGAGGGGGTTTTTCTTTTTTCAAAATCCCAGCTTGTATGATAATATGTGCTGTATCTTCGTTTGTCATGCATAGCCAAGCGCTGAATAATAAACTCAGCAGTAAGTCGGAATAAACCTCAACTTGAAAGTTTTTATGATGAGCCACTTGGGATGGGACTTTCATTCTTCACATCTAATTCGAGGTGTGATCGGCATTCAATGTGCTCTTTTTCACCTCTACAATACGTCAAATGCCTTGACAGGGGGATGGAACGTTAAAACCCCCATCGTTGAAATCTTGGGGTGTTGCAGGACACCATGTATTGCAAGGCAGCGGTGGACTCTTCATGAATTACTCGTCTAGCAAATATCATTTTACTACGTATGTCGTGATGGTTTCTGTGTATCTTCGACTCACCGCGCCTTTTCTGAGCATTTGACATTCTTGTCCGCGGCTAATTCCGATGTACTCTCGAAGCACTCATCTCAGTAACACACACCCAAAATGGTATATCCATATCTTGAGGTCAATTTTATACCTCGGATTTATCATCAGTCGCCCAACTAAGGGGCTAGAATAGGTTGAGTCAAAGCAAGAAACAAAGTCTTAGGTGGTTTAAATTCTTGGCACAAAGGCTATCAGTATCAGGAGAGCACTCCGGTATAGAAGCCTTTGATCATTCGAAATAACATCAAGATTCTTCTCTCGCTTAGTTCCCTTGTAAACCTTAATGTGAACTAATATTTCAGTCTAACGTGGAATCACATTATTATTGTAGGGCTCCCTCTTGCTTTCTGTGGCGGTCTACCAGTTGGAGATTGAACTGCAGCAGCGTCTACAAGTCCACTATATGTGGCGACAGCGTGTTCACAGCTTCCTAGTAGTTCTTCTCCAAAATCATCCGCAACGAGCAGCTCTTCGCCACATGCTTCTTTGGCTTTGGGTTTACCTGCAATTTCATCCAAAAGCCCAACCACCTCCATTTTACTCCAATAGCTGTAACTAGCGTCAATACAGAATCAATACTTCCTCAAATTATTCTTCAACTGTATTTCCAATGCTTGTAGAAAGAGATGATGTCATTGACTCTGCTCTTATAGCTGCTAGTACGTCTCTGGCAGGCTTGGTATGATTTTTCCTGTGCTCATGCGTATGTAAACCAACGTTGAATCATCACGTGAAATATTTTACATCTCTAATCAACCAACCGGATTATCTTTCACTCGAGATATGATCCTTAACATGCTGCAATATGCGAAGAGTACAGGTGACTACACCCCACCAGGTTTGCCGACGTCGACGTCCCACAGATCCTCCCTCAGCCAATTGCAACCTAGGCCCACTGTCAACTGATCCAGTAACCCTCCAACTCTTTTAATGTAACAAAGTACTCCTTCAGCACCTCTGACGAAGCTATGTCCTGCTTCAACAGTTCCCGATCCTTGGCCGGCCCCAGCCGCTGCTCACAAGAAAGATTTGGCACGAAACTAGGTGAGTTTGATCCCCCGTCCTGAATTTCAAGCTTGTGAGTAAATATAAAGTTATAGTGTATGCTGTGACAGGGTTTCATATATAGCTTGATGACCAAATAAGTAAATCCAAACATGTTCGTACTTTAAGAATCTAATGGCCAATAGATTGAACTATAAAATCATGTTAGGTTTTGATGTTGCGGCGTATACGTAGTCGGAAACTTCCGAGTAAAGGAAAATGGGTACTTGCATATGAGATACTCCACTCCCCCACAAATCTTGCAAACTCTACACTCGGCGTTTCAATTCTCGATTATGAATTATGATAACGGCCGAAGTAGTTATACATCAAGTAATATCTTGCGTTTGTGGTTTAGTGGTAAAATCCATCGTTGCCAACATCTCCCTTACAAGGGAGTTCAATGTTTCGATGGGCCCCGGGTTCGATTCCCGGCGAACGCATCGCCTTTTTGCAGTTCGAATGACTTGAATTGGATTGCAACTTATTTTATTATGAATTTTTGAAGTTGGTGGTTGTGGTGAATGGGTTACACGAGGTTGATTATTCCTCGGTGAACTATTTTTGTTTGATACTATTCAAATATGCATAGATACTTTCCAGAGTAATTCTTATAAGTAATTTGCCTGTCATGAATGAAGGCTTGGTGAATAAGATAGCTTACTATGAAGCGTCAGTAAGGGGCAGCATATTCACTTAGCATTCCTGTAGAACATTGGTCCTGGGGAAATATAAGATGCATGTGCCTTTGAGAAACCTTCAATTACATTATGACAAACTTTCGCTTTGGATAAAATTCAATATGTATTACTTCTCCCTAGGCCTCTTTTTTGCGGTGTTTAATCCCTGTGCTCTAGCTAGTACTACGACCCCAACGTCGTAATGAAGTGCCGCATCACTAGTCTCCATTCCGACATCATTGTACTACAGTACGAGTAGTTCTTTGACCATAGTATATTTGCCACGTGCAATCTCTCTGGAACCTTCATCTAGAAGAACAATCTCTTCCAGTGAGACTTCAACTAGTGAGGTCCTATCAACAGCAAGCCCGTCGAGTAAAGGCCTCTCTAGCCCATCTACTCTTCATATATCGTCCGATTTTTATGGGGATAGTACAACTTCAACCAGTTCTAGCATTGTCTCAACCAACACATATCCATCAGAAACCAGTACTCTCAGCGATGGATCATCTAGTTTCACTCCAAGTACCACAACGTCTACTTCTTCTACCTGCAGTGTCACTTTAAGAAGCATAGATCCATGCCCAGAACTTCTTCTGAAAGACTACTTCCCTCCAGAAATTCAAGACATGACACTTACTGACCAAAAACGTACGTACTGCACCTGTTGATCTGCATGCGGGTTTTGCAATATATAAAGTTCATGCAAGATACCCGTAAGCCTGGTTATTGCAAGTGGATGACTGAACTTAATATTATGCATGTAACATTGGAAAAATGTAGAGAATTCCAGGCTTCGCTAGTGGGACCTAATCCGACATATGATGGGAGATATGGCCTGATTGAATCTCTAGAATTTTCGAACATGGGTTCGTCTCTTTCTATGCTCAATGTGCTTTACATTACTGGATGGTATGTAATGAAAATGCTAATAGAGTTGTCATTTGCACAACGGTGTACTGTCAGCCCCTCACAGATCTAGCGGACAATATTCAAAGAAGAAAAGACTATATTATTAATACATCGCTTGAATGGTGGTTTGATTGTGTTCAGGATGACGCAGCATGGGTATGTGAGCTGTTTTTCTTTGAACTCGCAGATTCCGTGTCTGAATTATCGACTCTTATGCAGAAATATCAAAATAAAAACGGGTATCACGAGGTAAGTTTTCCAGCTTAAAAGGTATGTATCTTACATAGAGAGTCTTCAAGAGTGGTTAGAGGAGCATAAGGAAGATTGGCTGGACAACTGTTAATAGTGAAAGTTATTGGTCCAGAATGGCCACAAGTATTAAACTTCCATGCATGGGATATTGCCCGAGAAGATGGCCAGGTGCCTTAAAGGCGGTAAACGAAGGCGTGATTGAAACATGTCTTTTGTACCTGGCATTACGGTAGAATTTTAGCAATGGAATTCTAAGAGTGTTCAGAAGCCCATCACTCCGCCTATCTCGTTCATAGTTCTCTGCCTTATGAAACTTCAAGATGCATTCCTCCATCTCAGCCTTCTTCACAACTGTACTTATATCTTGTTCAATGACTTCTGATGATAGCATTGATTCAAGATCTTCAAGAATCTCAATTGCAAAGACAGTGACGGCATCGAAATCCTGCTATGATGAAACTACTTCTTAGAGCTTTATTAATTCTTTCATCGCGATGTCTTCAAGCATATCATCAAGCAGGCCATACTCAGCTCATGGTGATCTATATGCTATAACTGCTGCTAGTTAGACTTTTTTCGACGCGACACTCATCAACGGGATACAAGTCGAGTGCAATCTCACAAGCGTAGCCTTTCCAATGGGAATATTTCAGGGGAATCTTTAGAGTATGAGACTTTCTATGGAGTCCAACTACATCTAGTGCTTTCCCATCACTAACATTGTCAAGCAAGTATTCCTCTTATGGAAGACTTTCTACCATTGAGATTTGATAACAAGTAGAGGAACTTTTAGCGAGATTTTAAACGTATGTACAGTGACGTCGACCAAGAGATCTTCAAGTGTATTTATAGACGTGTTATCATTCGCAAGCATCCCCATGTCAACAGTCACACTTACTAAAATTGCGACTATGCTAGTTGATCTGCCGGATCAACCTCCCATTGATCCTCACAGGATAAGAAATGGCGACAGTTAGTCCAGCTACAGCTACAAGCTGATGCAAGTTTGTTTATACACTACACACAAGATTTTCTCAAGGATAATGCCTACATCAAATGAGCCACAGAAATGGCTAGCTAATTTGATTCATCGTCGTAGCTACTTACTGCAGATGGGTAATTAGAGATCCGGATTCCGCAGTTCCTTTTCCTGTTGATGCAAAAAACGTATGTTTTCTAGAGCATTTTACCCTTCGGAATGCCTCGTCGTCCACTTAAAACCTTAAAACAGCTAATTTGAACTTGTGTATTTAGGCAAGCTGTGCAAGGAGATCATGAAACGATACCAGAAACCCCAGGAAGCAGAGGAGGTGATCCTATAGGGGGCTAGAAGCTTGAGCCCCATGGATCGTCTTTGCGCGAAGATTGCTATTGAGAGGGTGTTTTGTGGTCTGAAGAATGGGAAGTTTATGCGCGGCTTAACTTAACACAATCAAAAGCCAGAGAATTCATGTAGAACCGTGTACAGAAGCTTCAAGAATGGTTGATTGTAAATGACGCATTGTCAAACAGTCTGCCATCGCAACAAAAAGCAACGAGATATCGTAGAAAAAGCAATGAGAGATCACGTTTCATTATAAGTTATTCACGCCAAAAAGATCATTTCAACGTGCTAAGATCTTACCATCGCCTCTAAGATCTCGTATAAATTAACCGATCGAGATCTAATACTCACCCTCGTTGATACCTTCATCGCTCGATCTCAATCCAGCTCTTCTAGCCCACAAAGCATAACAGTGGACTTCCAGCATTTTCAACGTGATTATGGCATGATTAGATTATATTGCACTGTTAGATCGAGGCACTTTGACGTCTCATGGAATTACCTGAATCATAATAACAATAGGTTGGACTGTAATATGTAATTTTCGTTGCTTGTGATGTTACTAACCTTAAAAATGACCCTATTACGGAAGAATGCCATATCAGATTGATTTGATAATCAACCCCACTAGCTCACACAGCCAAATGATGACATACCGTTTTTTGTGGCATGACGGTTGAATAAACTGCAAAACTCTAAACTTCCTCGCATTGACCGAGTGGACTGGGGTTGAAAGATGACTACAAAGAGACTTACCTTACACACCCTTCAGAATATCCACAGCTAAAATGAAACAAAGATTTACCCACAAGATAAACATCAATTCAGTCAAGGTTGCTTTAGTGGACTACAATTTCCCATAAGCCTGCATGGGAATTCGTATAAAACATCAAATACGATATTGAGAAATACTAACCCCCAAAGTTCAAGTCTCTGATAAGCTCTCCTATTTGAGAGCGCGACTATGTATCCAATAGTCCCGCTGGCTAAAACCCGATTAATGGTCGTATGTTGATCACTGGAGGCTAATTTTCAGCTGCGTTGGACACGATGCAGAGCTCTGGACTAGATCGTCAGTCGTACGGTGCATGATTTCAGATTGGAAAGGAAGATGTCTGAGACCCTTATTCCTATGAGCTGTAAAATGAATCGGTTGGCGATTTCTCTGCATGATTTTGATAGTCTATCCCGAGAAAGTAGACCGACTGGGTACTAAATTCTCGACTGGGATGCAGGACCCTACATGCTCAAATCATTGCCATACAGAGAGAAGACTGTCGGGGCCCGACATATACACAGGTCAAATGCATAGATATAGACCTGATCAATGAACTAGTCTAGTATCAAACACGGAAAATTGATTTGCTCATCACTGCCGTAAAATGACCACACCATTATGGTGGCCTTGGGGAACTAGCACGATTTACTAATGGGACGCATCCCTTTCATTTGAAAGTAGCAACCCGAAATAATTTTCTTAGAGAGGATTAGTTCTTGAATCTGCAATTAGACAAATTCACCCCAGCTACTATAATTCTAACTTGAGAATACTAAGCCCATAACAGTATAATTATTCTCAAGCTCATAAAACTGCAAGGAATGCAGCTGAAGCAAGCGAGGGATCCGCTGAATCTCGAAGCTGATTCCATATTCTAGCAATGAAATCCCCGGAAACCTAATAGAATAGGTTCTCTAACAGACCCTAAAACTGTTTGCCACAGATATGCAGGAAACCAAGTATGTAATTGAGTGATAGAAGCTTCTGGTCCGTGCAATATCCTCAGTGAGAAGTTTTGATTGGTAGATAATCCCAGTTTAGCACGACTCGAATTTCAGCACTAAAGGGGACAACTCACACATTCAGCCTTTGCAATTTGAAACTATCTAGACAAATAGCTTGAGCTTTTCTCGTCTATTCTGAACTGTGTCAGACTTTCTTATACGACCGGTAATCAGGGAAAATACGCTTCTATTCAACCCCTTCATATCACATATACCCCATGCCTCAGTTCCCTGATATGGTCTACTACTTTGCAACGGAACATTTAGATAGAGAGAATCTAATTAGTATCATAAGAATTTTGTGACATCTAAAGATACTCAAAAATGGTAGTGAGCCGATATAAACATCGATATTTATAGGAATACCAATATCTAGAAGGTAAATAGAATCCAAGAAAGAAGAAACGTGAAGGTAAGAGCACGTGAAGGTAAAGGGAATCAACAAGAATGAGAATATCCCCATCTTGGAGAAAATCCCATTGATCAAGGGGAGAATTCGAAAACACAGTGCTTTACTGTGCTGTACTTACAACAGGCAAAATCGAACCTCATGTATTGGTGGAAAATCCATGTAATCTTGACTTTCAAATGTTGTACATGAGAATTGAGAATGGTGATACCGATTCCCGGAATATCTGACGAGGAAAAGCAGATACTGGTCAGATCTCTAACTTGATTTGGTAGCAATAAGCTCCACGAATCCGGAAGAACATTAAGATACTGCCTTGTATCTCTTAATAATCTATTGACCGCTTACTAAAGTCAGCAATGCTTGCGAACGAGCTAGCACTTTGGAGCATGATTCGAATTTGAATATACGAGGTAGACCGGGCTTGAGTCCCATTGTCCAACGACAACTCTCCCCTTTAGCGAACATTGAATTTCGGGTTAGTCCATATAAATCTGACAAGATTTACCAGTGGTTAAGATTATAGCTTTTGCTACAAAAAACTTGCTATATATTACCAACCCTGCATATGCTAAAAGATTAGATCTACGTCAGTGCAAAAGGATCTGACACTCCGGGTAAAATGGTTCTTAGCCAACAAGCCTAGCAGACCCATCATTTGACATTTGCCAAGGGCCAGGAGTAATCGAGTTTGGTTTCGAAATATACCAGATTAGTTGGACTGTAAACTCTGGTTTGGAGTATTAGAGTAGATAACACTCCATATGTACACCAAAAATTTATTCATAATCAAAGCTGATATTTATCCAATATCTTGAATATCAGCATACCCTCATGTATCAGCGAGTAATCGCGGATGATCACGTGAGAAGTGTTTTGACGTCCAGATTGTATTCCAGACCTATTGACATAGGACTAGCTCGTCCAGACCGACTATTTTGGAACTTCCCGAATAGTACAAGCAGCCCAGTCAAATATTAGACGAGCCGGACAAATTACTGCTTACGGATATTAGACAACCGGACTATTGAACACATTCAATTGATTAGTTTCTCGTGGTAGCTAAAGCGGGTAGCATTCCGAGGTTGCTAATGGTATGTATGTAATCCACGATAAGAAAGATGTGCTTTCAATAGCAAGGATAATGAGATCGAAAGGTGCTCTTTGCATATAAGATGGTATGATACCCCATTTAGATGTCTTACGGCACTTGGTATATCTTTAATTCTGATTGCCTATGTGGTGTGGTTGATCTACGAACTGGAGCATGTAGAAAAACCAAGGTAAGTCCTTGCTCACTTCTCCTTTTCGAATAGGTTAAGAAAGACACCAGCAGGGAGGAAAATTCTTTCACCGAAATGATTTCAGCATGGAGAGAATCCCATCTTTGCACGAGCTGAAGACCATGATAATCTATGATCATGGATGAGAGATTGTGAGGTGGAGTAAATACATTGGCGAAGATTAAAATTGTCAAGGATGAAGAGGGTGGTTATTCGGCCAACCTAGACAGTGTGGGGGATACCGCTGCACCTGAGTCGGAGTGGAGTGAAACGTCTGGTTCACAATATTGCTTAGAGTATCCGTCTGTTCCAAATTGTCGAAACCCAAGTGAATGACAGCGGTTGCGCGGCACGCTTTGACAGCTATCTATCAGAGTTTTCGGCGCTACCCTATTCCAGTTCGTGGGTCATTCCGAGTCCGAGGACGAGGGGCAATTCTTGATTTCACATAAAATAAGCCTCATGATGAATTCCTTTTAAGTATTCTGCTGCCGGAGAATTCTATGGCAAGGAAGCTATCGTGTAATGAACATTAATGAATAGCATAAATGATGGTCTATCTTGCGAAAGAGACGTTTGAATTCAAATTTCAAAAATATTCGTCAGAATGGTACGATGAAGAATTGTTGCTCCACTAATGATCTGCCAAACTTATGAGGCGGATAGCAAAACAACCTAAAGCAACGGTAAGCTTTTCTTCAACGACCTGAATGTTGCTGAATGTATTTGATTAAGGTTAACAACAAGAACAATACATATAATGATATATTTCACTTGAAAGCCTCTCGAAAATATCCTTGGAAAATACTGCACAATTATACGAAATCGAATACAAAGACCAAAAAGCTGTTCCTCACATCCACGCCCTAGAGGAATCTCGAGCACCAATGGATTGTCTGTAGAATTCAATCTGATAAACCACCCGTGACCTCCTAAGCCAAAGCCTCAAATAGAACCAAGAGTAGTTTGTTTACACTTGAACCCATGTACCATGCTCTGACAGCTTGCATGAGCAAGGAGATTTCAAGGACTCTTCAATTTCAAGAGATATACTCCTCCTGGCTAGTTCATTACTTTTCTCCTTGGGAAAACTTGCGAATTGAAGTGGTGGTGTGCACTTATTCATGACTGCCAGGCATAGAAGTTATGTCCCGCAACTGTGAGCGACGTAAGAACATGAAAGCGTATCCTATGATGTAATAGTGGTCTTTCTGCTCCTCGCAATGGAACGCGTTCTAGCCACGTTTCTACAGTTGATAAAGAAAGACCCGTGTAGAAATTGATTTTAAAAAGATGAAGTTTGCGAGCTATACCGAGAACGTCCAAACATGCATATTTCTAAATATTTTATCAGATTCATATCTGGCTCCAGCCTTCACTAAATCAAATCAAACAATGCACGAGATATAAATCACATGCATTAAGACCAGTACGGAGAAAACGAGGAATAAACTTTCTACGGTTTCTACGATGTACGGATATCCGAAGGGGTTAAGCTAGCGCTTAATAATCCCTGTGTAAATTTTTAACCCTTGAAAATATTTGATGGAGACTGTTCTGTCTCATGATCAATGATACAAATGAAATAGCCAGTCAAGGTTAGAATTTACATAGGAGCGATGAAGGGCTATCAAACCAAGATTTGGAATCCTCATGTTTGACCCGCAGCAGCTTTGTCTATATCACGAACACTGATTCCTTTTTGTGTGGACAAAGGTGGCTTATTGACCACATTGCACTTGCTTTTTGAACATTGAATTTCGAGCACTTGCCATACAATGGGATCGAAATCGATTTGCAAGTATCTGCGCGAAGATATATGTCTAGGTTTCGGTGTATCATGGCAAGGAAAGTTGATTACACAAAGTTGGGCATGTGAGAGGAATGGTTGTTTGATGATATCTCCATGCTGTCGAAATGTAACTTGTAGGGGTATCTATCTAATGGAATATGCCTCCGCACACAGACCTTGAGATTTCGATGAGAGAAATGTGATTTGATGTAAGGTATGATATGATTAGATGTTGAGTAGTGAGGGGGAATTCTGTGCGAAAGCCCTCCAAACCAGGGGACGTTAGGCTGAATAGTAGATTTATGTGCGACAATCATAATTCCGGGTTTCGTTTTTCGGCACCAAATAGAGAATTCGGAGAGTCTGTGCGAAGCTCAGACACGATTGAATACATCAGATGAGAAGTTGGAAGTGTGGGCTAATTCAAATTAGATAGATGTAAAGGAGCTAAAAGGGCATGCATACTAGCCTGAAAGAAAAGGGGGGAGGGTGGGGGGAAGAGGGGGGAGAAAGAAAGGAGAGTATTCGAGTGGATAACCGATAAAAGTTGAATAAGATGATGTCTAACCTTACTATGGGTATCTTCAATTGCCTATCTATTAGCGGAAGTCCAAGGTTAGGTACGTCTGTCCACAAATAGCCAGGTGGGTAGATAACAACTAACTCAAACTACTCCGTATATACCTAGCTACTTAATTGAATAGGTACACATATATGTATACACTTATATATATAATTCCATTCACATATATTCATTTATATATGTTCATTCCTCCCATGCCTACTTACATTGTAGATACTTACTCTATTGAGTTAATCATCTCATCTATCCTTGCGCGCTTCTTTCCTTCTCCGTGCTTATCCGCTTGAAATCCGAATGGACGCGAAAGTTTCAACCCCATAAAAATTTGCCAAATTTCGTAATATTTATGAATATCAAAATTTGAACTTTACCACAAATGATTATTCGACTATTTGACTGATTTACTTTGACTTCATTTGATCAATCAACGAAACATGTTCATCCTCCATCGGTCTTTTCGCCATACTAGCTAATCACTATTATTACTATTCTTCTTCTTCTCTTCTTCTTCTTCTTCTTCAACGCATATGCTACCAACTACCTTCACTCACAACTAGATTAATGGGGAAGAGACATGCAGTCAGCCGTGAGACTTTGCTAGGGAAAATACCCACCAGGAAAATAAGGGTAACAGCACTACTAGGTACCTAGTAGGTCACCGACAAGGTACAATACTTGATTTCCGTCTTTCAGTTGCAGCAATTGAACATCGGCTCAGCATACGGTATATCACACTTTCCGCATTGAAAGAACTGTCAAGATGCAAGTAATCCAATCCAATTTGACCCGACCATTTGTATCTCTTGTCCGAAGGTCCAGCCGTCTAACATCCGCCTGATTGATACCTTGGAACTCAGGCTGCTACTCAGGATCTTATTGATACACTCAAATTTTGGCCCATTCAAAGCATCAGTATATTTACAGTCTCACAGAGGTTCTCAATGGCAATCCCAAAAAGACATTGGCCCATTCTTCTCGCAAGGTTGGACTTATTAGGTCTGATATACAAGCATCGACCGCCAACCCAAGTATCGGGTTCTTATACGCAGGGGATCGAAGTAAGCACAATCTGTGTTCATCGGATGGGTAGCATCGTGAGAACGTCACTTGTAGTATTCTGAGTGCGGTACGGATTTTGAGCCCTGGTAATAGATCGTTGATGAGATCCGCCCATCATCCCCATCCAATCTCAATACCATGTTCTCAATGTTGGCGTCTCACGAAGCTTTACTTTCTCCATGATTGTATCTGTCATTAATGTCAATGCACATACTCAGGACTGCCTGAGATGCGTAAATCAGAATAGCATTGTTACTCATCAGGCTCAAAAGTCTACCAATACAATTTTCACACTCGTCACTATTGTAACGATCAACCATCACTGAAGTCGCACCTTTCTCCGGTTTGCAATTCTTCAGCAGTACATCCAAACTTGAAAAGATTTTCGATCTAAGTCTGATTTTCTTTGTCGCTATTTTTGGTTCAAAAGATACGCCCTGCGTGGTTTTCAGGGTTTAAATCCAACCATTGGTGTGGCTTTTTCAAGGCTTTCAGCAGGGTTTATCAAATGCAATTATCCGGGACACCAGTCAAGTAATCTGGCACGGCCATATCCGTACAGTGACCATTTCCACGGGATCAAGCCGTCCGCCCCGGCTTATTAGTACGTATCGTATTGATCGGACATTTTCCTTCGATAGCATGTCTCAAACCTTTCCTCTGACCCAGCGAAAATAATTTCACCGTCTAGATTGGCGCATGTTGTGCAGTTTGTCTACCACATAAGGCTGTTCGATTCGAACAAAAATGCCCCTCTACTCTATGGGTTTTAAAGATCAGCAATTGACTCGATCGTTTGCTAATGTTTGCTCCACATCCCCAACCAAGTCACCTTATGTGCATGAATTTAAGCTTGCCCGCGTGGCGAGGTTTCCGAGCTCTGCCAATTTGTGACACATTTCTATCACAAGTTGATATGTCTGTATTTTCAGTTTACAAACACCCCATCGCGTAGTGCGCTGAAAAAATCTACCTGCCCTGGGAATAGGTTGCCTGTGAATACCGATCCGATGCTTGAGCCGATCGGGCTTCTAGGCTGATGTTGTTTACCAATATACAAAATTGGATCACTTATAGCCATGGCGCTCTATGCAATCCATAACTTAGGATGTGACCGAAATTCTCGGTTTATTAGGCCACTTTGAGCAAGGTCGGCCTTCATCCATCTCCCAGACCTTCCCGCACCCACTATGGATTTAATCCCATCTCATAATATGGCATTCGTAGATCTTGCTCGGTGCCTCGCAAGATCCTTGAACTATATGTCCTTTGACCTCTTTCCAAAGATACTGGTAGTAGATCAAAGCCGCGACCACTCAGACTGGGGTCGCAAGGTAGCCAATGCATCAAATTTCTCTGCTTCGAAATCTGACGTGCTGCCAGGGTGTTAGAGTTTTTTGGATCTTGGCCATGTTAGTTTCCGATTGGTTATCATTTTGTCTTCAATGTCTTCGAAATTACAGCCCTTGGGTTGGATCTAGTACGAATCCCTACTAGTAGGTAGTACCCTTTTAGGATCGCTCATGTATGGTAAATATTCTAGCAGTATCAGTATAGTATCCAAGTGGGTTGCCAGCCTTGCATATTTTTGTTTCACTACCATAACCCCCCCCCCCCCAACCTCGTCAAGGGTGCTCTATTGATATTATCTACCGGCAGTTCTATCAGCAGTGGGGAATATGTGTATATGAATCAATCTCCCTCTATTCTATTAAAGGTTGGAAAAGACTCATCCAGATCATGACAAAAACGTGTTTTTTACTTCCAAATTAACTCAAACAACTCTTGACACATACAAGTACTGAATATATTCCATTCTTGAATACATATATTTGCTCAACGACTTCGACTTATTCGATTAGTTACGGCACATTTCTTTTATTCAAAGTCTCATACTTTCCTCTGTTTTTCCACAGACTAAGCAAAGAATAAGCTTTGCTTTAACCTCCTCTTATAAATCTCAAGTCTTGCGTTAGGCAAGACAAAACCGGCAATCTGGCAATCGTAGCACACACCCCAGGCACTGCCTGGCGCTGGAGTGAGAACTCCCAAGTTTCCTTTTGCTATATGGATATGTCCAACATGGTGCCTTCTCTTGATCAAGCAACAACATCAGCAGGCTTAGGAAGAGCAATCGTCGCTCCTCCTAATATGCCAACGAACTCTTTCGGAAACTCTTTCAACATGATGAATAGCCATCAACATATGCCACAAAACTCATATGGCTTCACATCCTACACCGACGGGGCCTCAACCACGCTAATTCCCACTTACGGAGCCAGTTACATCCACCCACGACCTCTTCCTCGCGTGATGCAAACTTTCTCTAATTCCCCAAAAGAGGCAATTTTCAACGGGGGAAACCACCAAGGCTTCATTGAAACATACCTCAAAGTCAAAGTCCTCCAATTAAGCCCGAATCTCAATGGGCAACGCCCATGAACCGCAAGTCGCCGTTGACCAGAGCATTAGCAACTCCACCGCCTAGTAAAGATGCTAGCCTTCCTCCAACTGGTTCCGATGAGACACACATCGGAAGCACAGCAGTAGATAGACTGATGAAGATAATCCAAGACAAAACACAGACTTTACAACTACAATCACAGTTACCGTCTATTACTCAGAGTACGCCTATGGTAGGTGCATCCAACACTTTTGCCTCTCGACAGGACCCTATGCATCGAAGATTTTATGCATACGAAGAAGAAAATAAGCAAAATGCTTACATCTGGCAAGGCTCAGGATGAATCAAGACGCTCGAAAACTGTCAAGAAGAAGTATCGATGCACCTTTGAAAACTGCCCGTCGAGCTTTCCACAGAAAACACACTTGGATATCCATCTTCGCAAACATACCGGTGCCAAACCATTTTGTAAGTGCCTATTTCGATGCTTTCCCATGGATTCCATGAACTAACAGAACCTTCTAGACGTGCAAATATCAATCATGTGGTCGCAGCTTCTCTCAACAAGGCAACCTCAAGGTAAGAAATCTCTCAGCATTCATCAGCTTCCATTACAACTTGACGAGTTCTAAGCTAATTGAAAATCTTCTCAGACACACATGGATCGTCATAGTGGCGAACGACGCTTTCCCTGCGAGATTTGTGGAAAAACGTTTCGGCCAACGAAGCAATTTGAGCGCTCACAGAATCGTTCACACTGGCGCTAAACCATTCCCATGCAAACTCGATGGATGTGATAAACATTTCACACAACTTGGTAATCTCAAGGTACGTTGCCACTTTCACTGCTCATGTTCTTTTCCATTCATCGCCCCACCCACGTAAATCATTTCCCATTGAGGAAGTTCTAACATCTCTCTCTTCAGTCACATCACAACAAATTCCATCGACAAACCATTGAGAATCTAGAAACGAAACTCCAAAGTGGTGAAATTGACCTGGAAGCAAATAAAGAATTCTGGTCGTACTTCTTTTACTCTCTACAAAAACAGCAACAAAGGTATCAAAGGCAGAGGAAAAAGATCGAAACATCAGTCCCAGATCCCGTTCTTTGAAGACCAGTTCACGCAAGCACCGGATCAAATGCCAGTCGCTATATTTCCAGCTCTAGCGCAATGCGAAGTTGTCACGGCTTGATGGGTGTAGATGGAGCATCATCATTCACCAGTGATGTGACCATGTATGATTCTGATGCGAGTATGAGAAGCCGCGCAAGTGGAAGTATGAGTGTGGATAGCAATTTTAGTTCTGCAACTACGGATGGAACGGCATCTACTTGTTCTAGTTTTTACGGAAGAGATTGCAGGGGATTACAAGGGTAACCATAGTGGGGTGAGGGGTGGCTTGTCTTTTGGAGACAGGCTGTATTAATCTGCCCTAACAAGGGTAGAGGGGAAGGGGAAAGGGGAAAGGGGTGGAGGAATGAGGATCATACATACAACCAATGTACAAAGCTACGAGAGATGCCGAGATGATCAACAGAAGACAAAAATACGAAAACGATAACGGATGAACGACACTATCACTATCACCATCATTCATCATCACCCATCATTCTCACCATCGTTACCAAAGGGCGGAATTAACGAACGAAAAAGCAGAACAAAAAAGTGTGGTGTATTTTATTGAACCTATTTCGTCTGGTCTATCGAATATCGAGCGAGGAGCGGATTGTATAAGTTGTGGGAGTCTGTATCAAGAGGTCATATAAACTTTCTGGCTTGGTGGATAACTGCTTTTTTCTCTCGTTCATTTTTCATTTATCTCATTGTCACTGTCATTTTCTGTTACTTTTTCATTTTTTTGCAGGGTGGAATACAGCCGGATCAAAATATTACTTGCGGATATCATGTATTTCTTAGGATGGGTAGGGAGCAAAATGTCACATTGCCCAAATTTAGTAATATTATTCTGGAAATAATTTTATATATGCAATGGGGTCTGATTTTCGTATGGGGATGATGTGTTTGTAGAAATGAGGAGTATTTTTATGATTACATATGATATGGAGGGACATTCGAGCATCTATCGAGGGGGGGTTGGATGGAGGGCAATGAGAACGATATTAGCGGGATTAGAAAATATCTACGCAGTATTCATTACATCACAAATAGTTCATAGAAATCTTTTTTTTCATAAAACACAAAAATATGATATCCAATGGAAGCCAAATGCCAGACAATTGGAATAGTGAAATTCTTCTCCCTACCTGCGTACACATGTACTTGGCTGCTTGCGGGCGACGGATAGGCAGAGGAGTCGAGAAGATACAAGATGTGCCACTGTTGAACATCCTGATAAGATACACGTGTAATCACCCTTATGCACAATATCCAAGCCTCAATGAGAATGACGTTTTTGGAGGGGTGAAGAGTATAGGCAATATCATCGCACCCCTTACCTCTTCAACCAGCGTCGCCTTACTGATTTGACGCGAGGGGGTTCGGTAAATTCCATGATGCGATGTGAAGTGTCCGCTCGGAGGCAACCTCAAAGCGGTGAAATCGGCATCCTTAATTGATTTGATTGCTTGCTCGCACACCGAGTACTGTGTAACTGCAAACTCTTGCAGGTCCAGATCATTTTCCAGATTGCGTATTAGCACACCGAGAAACTGCAGGTGAAGAGAAATTGAGCGTTCTCTAACCAAGTTAACCGGGTATGCAATATATGCGCATACTTGTTTCACCGCCTTACTATAAATGCATCATTAAGTGCCGGACTGCTCCCTAGATACATGCTAATCATACGAGGATTCACAATTTACTACCACGCAAACAATGGTTAGTTGATGGACATTTGCAAACGAGGAGTACCCTACAGAAGCAGGATTCACATTAAATATAGTATATTTATACTATATTGAATATGAATTAAATGATAATTTATTGTGATAAATTCAAAAATCCATTTAATCTTTTAAATCTATATATTAATCACATTATTTATCTATCGATCATATTAAGTATTAAAAATTTTGATTTGTTCTAAAATAAAGTACTTTTGAAGAAAACTTTCTATAGATTTTATATATACCAAATTTTCTTCAAAAGTACTTTATTTTAGAACAAATCAAAATTTTAATATTTCAAAATAATAACTTATTTAACGTTATTCGAAAAAAGTAAAATTATTCGAAAAATAGTGAAGTTATTCGAAAAATGGCGATAGTGAGATCAAAATTTCGTATAATGTATAATTATCTAATAGCGTTTTATTTAAATTAAAAAATGCTTTATAGCTTAGTAGGTTTATATACTCTCTTTAATTCTTATTTAAATTTCCATTCAAATCTTTATTTAAATTTTTATAAAAATTTTCATTAAATTTATTTATTATCCATTTGTGTCTACTTTATTATCGATTCTTTTTTTAACCCTTTTATTAATTCTATAATAACTTTAAATTTTACTTTTATTTTATTATACTATATTTAAATAGGCTTAGTTTTTAGTAATATTTTGATAAGTTATATAAAATATTTTAATAATCAATGTAAGATTTTTTGATATATCATGTAAAATATTTTGATATTCAATGTGAAACCTTTCGATTATTTATTATAGAATTAGGGTGATAATTAATCAAAATATTTCATATGAATTATCTCGAATTTGCTTCCGTAGGGGTAAAGCGAACAAAAACTAGGTTTTGAGAACGGAGGCTGACTTCCATTTCGAACTTTATTTGCATTTGACCTATCCGAAAATTTGCGGATCCATCTGAACCCCTACAGCAAGGTGAGGTCATACAGTATATCCGCAATCAGCAATCCCAGCGCTTTGACTGGCAGCGGCTCATCAGCCTAATAACCTATATCGTCATACTTATCACAGGTCTAGACTTTCCCATTTACTCTCGTTCTGCCAGTCATACCCTGCTTAGCAATACCAACCATCAGGGAGCTCTTCAATATTTCCACACAAATATCAATATACGGACTAGCGTAAAGATCAACACTTATACCCGAGATAGTGCACCAGCATATATGCTTACTGCAGTCCAGTTGCGCAAACGAAGCAGGCTAGGGTGGCAGGATGGGGCAGAGTAATATTGAACCTCCCTTGCATATGCCAATGATACAGCAACTGCAAAGTTGGCCAGCCTGACAATACTTGCTAGACTGATATGCTGCAATGATGATGGAAATTTGCCAATGCGATTAGATGCATCTGGGTAAAGAGGATAGATAATGGTATTCATGAAATGGCATTCATGGATGGTATGCATGCTGCATAGACGAGATGTCTGATGTCTGCAAGTACCCGTCCGTTCGGACGGAAGCACGGTATGAACCTACTTACGGAAGAGAATATTGTGAAATTCATTCCCTACTGGGCTGAAAATAACGTTAAGTCAAAATATTAGTATGTTCAAATTTGATAGTTTGGGAATATCACAACGGAATACTACGGGAGTAGCTCTACATCAAACAAATACCGTTACTCTCTCTCTACTCGGTTGGATAGAAATGACCAATGTAGAAACGAGGCGAATAGGATGCTTAAGATAGAGGTTGGGCATGTGTTTTGAGTGTACGATACCCTTGGTGCAGATCGGACGGGGGCTATCCTCAGAGTCACGTGATTTCAATCTTGCGAATGAGCACTTTTTCGATCAACAGCAAAGTTGCATGGTAACCCCAAGATCGTATTAACAAATATGATACCGGCTTTGATACATCGGTAGCCTCTAGCTGTATGAGACGACCAGGATCAAATGTCGATCGTGGAGGCTCGGCAGAATATGCAACTAACTGATATTACAGAACACACTGTAATAAAAATAGGGGTCCATTTGCTAGAATTCTATATATTGGTCTATAGAGTCCAGTACAGTCCAGTACAGTCCAGTCCAGTACTCTAACCCTTCCCCAGATAAATAATGGGCTACTGTCTAAATTTGCAGACCCATAACCCGGTATCCGTCAGGATCAACCCCCATGAAGCGTCGACACGAATAAAACATTATCGTTAGGCTGTAATGCGTAGGAGGCTTCTCCGTCTAGCTCCCAATCTGCGTCGTTAATTAGGACTAGGATACCCGGACGTCTAGTTCATGAATGTAAATGTTAGTATGCATAAGGTTACGGGGAATCGGACAAAATGGCCGGCGCCAATAAGATAAATACGAAGGCTTTCGCATGACAAGAAAACTTTTAAAATGGTGAAAGGAGGGAGGGCGAGAGGGAGAGGGAGCGGCAGAAAAATCCAGATGAACATTAGGGGTATAGTATCGATAGTATAGATGATAAAATATAGCGTGTATGCAATACAACATGTACATTTGATATGATAATCTATCCACACTAGTGGACAAGCATCTCAAAGACATGAGGAGATGAAAAACTCAGCCCGGCTTACACGTGATCATCAAGGACAAACATGTCTTTTCTTGAATCTTGCATGATTTCGTCGCATAAATATTTCACCAACCAGCCTACTGTAACAGATTTACCCTTGGAATCTGTTTTCGGGATGCTGAGCTTGTGGTTCCGCTGGTTCGAAAATAGCATTTCGAGACCGCCACTGTTGGATAATGTTAGTGGCTTGTTTTTTTGAGGGTGATTATGAAGGATGGGGTTCGGCTTACGTGAATTCGACGACAATATTGATAGTTTCTGTCGCCATATTAGAGAATATCTAGTCGATGATTTTGATATTGAATTGAATTTTGATATTGGGATGGTTTATGGGAAAAGGGTTGGAGATTACCAGAGGTAATGACGCTGTCCCACAGCCTCGCTTATTTTTCATTTTGCACTTCGGACAGCGGCGTTTGATTCTTTATAGGAATTGGATTTTCTACAAAAATTAATAGTAAAAAATGTTGAATAGTCTTGGATAAAAGATCTATAAAAATACTTGTAAATATTGCGGTTCTTTTCATGTCAGTTCCATTTATTTTCGACGGCGGTTGCATTATTGAACGATTTTTAACTCTCACTGCTGTGATATGACTCCAATCAAAAGTTCTTGCAAAAATGATTGGAAACAATTTTTCACGACATCAACAAATATCTCTCAAGGACAGCAACAATTGAATCTACCATAAACTCACGACTTTAATCCCATAGATGTTATATCTGAATATGATCTGATTACTCTTGAGATAAAAAATTACTTTCTTCTTACAGACTTTGATGAACCGATATGAATAAAATTGCCCCAGAGTATCTTGCGGCAGGCGCCAATAGACATCCCTCTGCTGCCGATTGGGATGAATCAGGACTTCTAGCCTATGGAACCGATAGAAATATCGCATTATGGTACCCCGGAGTAAGTTGACAAGATCTTTACCACGCAGCTCTAAGCCATGAGAATGATTGCCTCGGGTGCTACAATGAATAGTCAGGCAAGATACTGATCACAATTTAGAATGAATCTTCTAGAGGGATTTTTGAACTTATCGGCGGTCATACAGACACTGTTAATGTGGTGAAATTCATCCCTAAATCACATGGTCTTATACTCAGTGGATCTGTTGATAAGACAGTGAAGATTTGGAAGCATGATGAAGCTTCCAAGAGCTATACTTGTATCCAAACTATTACCGATCATCAGAGTACGATCAACTGCATAGCTGTAACAGAAGGTTCCAAAGTATTTGCTACAGGCTCCGCAGATGCTATTGTCAAGATTTGGAAACTCGATGATAACAATGTTGCAAGTTTGCAGCAATCTATCACCATTACACCGCGATTATTTCCGCTGGCATTGGCTTTGAGTCCTTTGACTGGAGCCTCAGATTCTTTGGTTTTGGCGGTTGCGGGAACAAAAGATATTATCCAACTTCACGTGCTCGATGCTCAAGAGGGGGCTGAATTCAAATACAAGGCTACGTTATCTGGACATGAGGGATGGATTAGATCACTAGAATTTACCAAAGAGAGTGATAGCCCAGCCAGTGATTTACTTCTCTCATCAGCTAGCCAGGATAAATATATCCGACTCTGGAGAATCCACCAAGGCAAAGAATTACCAGCAGCAGCAACAGCGGCTGATCCAACATTCGGAGCATTCATGCCAGGAAAATCCCTCTCAAACAAAGCCCATCGTTTTCAAGCTCAAGGGCTAGATTTCTCCGCTACCTTCGAAGCGCTTCTGCTTGGACACGAAGAATTGGATCTACAGCACACGCTGGCTCTCTCCAAACCTAACCTCCAACCAAAAACCTCAACTTTATCCGCCTCGGCTGACAATTCGCTCGCCATCTGGGAACCTGATACGCACACAGGCGTCTGGGTAACGGTCGCACGACTCGGAGAGATCAGTGCAGAAAAAAGGATCTACAACCGCCACTGGTAGCACGGGAGGGGGTTCTGGACCGGTCTCTGGTCCCCCTCCGGTTCAACCGTCGTGTGCCTCGGACGAACGGGTAGTTGGCGTTTATGGAACCACGATGTATCTTCTGATCACTGGGCCCAAAACACGGCTATTAGCGGTCATGTGAAACCAGTGATGGGCATCGCGTGGTCAAAGGATGGGAGCTACATATTGTCGACTAGTACAGATCAGACTACTAGGTTACACGCCAAGTGGAAGAGAGAAGGAAACTTGGGCGAGAGTTGGCACGAGATGGCGAGACCCCAGATTCATGGGTATGATTTGAATTGTATTGATTCGCTTGGGGAATCACAATTCGTATCTGGTGCCGATGAGAAATTACTTCGAGTTTTCAACGAACCGAAGGCAGTCGCCGCATTACTCAACAAGCTATGCGGGATCGGCAGCTCCAACGTAACCAACATGCCCCGACGCGGCAAACATGCCAGTCCTCGGCCTATCCAACAAAGCCATCGAAGCCCTCGCCGATGACGACGTCATGGAAAAAGCCTCCAGCCACGACCGCGACGCCATCGACCCCGCCTCCATCGTCCACAAATCCACCCTCGACCTCTCGCACCCACCCCTCGAAGATCATCTCTCTCGCCACACGCTCTGGCCCGAAAGCGAAAAACTCTACGGCCACGGCTACGAAATCTCCGCCCTTGCCACATCGCATGACGGATCCCTCATCGCCACCGCATGCAAAGCCAGCTCCATCGACCATGCCGTCATTCGACTCTTCGAGACGAAGCAATGGCACGAAGTCAAACCGCCACTTACGGCTCACTCGTTGACCGTTGCGCGCCTTCGCTTTTCAGCCAACGACAAATATCTACTCTCCGTCGGTCGCGATCGTCAATGGGCTATCTTCGAGCGCGACGTTTCTGATCCACTGAACTACAAATTGGCGGAGTCGAATCCAAAGGGCCATACGCGAGGATGATTCTTGATGCTGCGTGGGCTCCGACTCCTGCATCCTCCGTCTTTGCAACGGCAGGAAGAGATAAGCAGGTCAAGCTATGGGGGAAGGGTCCAGAAGGGTTCGCATGCAAAGCGATGATTCCTGAGGAACATCCCGTTACTGCTATTGATTTTCTTTGATGCCATGGTTGGGACTGATGTGTATTTGGCTGTTGGGACTGAAGTTGGTAGATTTTAGGGTCTATCGGGTTACGGTTGGTGAAGAGATCACAGTGACTGAGGTGCTATTGGAGATTAAGTATGTTAAAAATTTTCATTTACCCTAGCATTGCGTTTGCATTTTTGATTTCAATTCATTTCTCTACTTCTCTTTCATGATAACCAATGCTGACTCAAGATTCTAGCAACAATTACTACCCCTCCAAGGCGATCACTCAACTGGCATGGAAACCCTCTTCAAAAGACATATCAGAAACCGTGGGGATGGAACTTGCGATTGCGAGTGAAGATAGCTCTTTGAGGATTTATTCTCTATGTTGAATACTCTACGGGGTATCGTATGTTAAAGTACGCCTCCTGTGATGCTTTTGTTGAACGCCGTACCGTACCAACCTATCCACCCATACATAAATGTGTTAGAGGCGTTAAGGCACTCTAGATAAAATAGACAGTAGAGATGAAAAACTGAAAATAAGAAATATACCTCTGGATTTGCTCTCCGAATTTATGTTGACTGCTGCGCCAGTCCCATATGTATACATAAGCGTCAGGCATTTCCATGAAGTCATCGTGAAAAAAATCATATATCCATTCGACCGATGACCATGCCACTCGTCCCATATCCCATCTTCAAATCTAAACCTTCTTCTCACTCCCATAACCTCCCACTCCACCCACCAGATAACTGGTACCGGCACTTCCCTGGTTATTTCTGGGACCCCTCTCCTTCAGATCCTCGCCCAGCCACTTCAAGACCAACTCTCCCAACTTCGAATTCCCATTACTATCCGCGTTCATCTCCTTCTCAAATTTCTCAATCGCGCCCCATTCCTTCACTTTTCCAAGACTCATATGTACCAAATCCGTTGGCCAGCCCGCGAGATTATCCAAAATGTGCGTCGCATAAACAATCGTACATTTTCTCTTCTCCGTTTCCTCTCTCAAGAAATCCAAGAATCTCTTTCGACTCAAAAGATCCAAATCCACCGTAATCTCATCCAACAACAAGATCCGCCACGGTCTAATCAACCCCATGGCAAGCTGCACTCTTCTTCTCTCTCCATCAGAAACCTGATGCATTCTCCAGTCCAAATCGATATCAAGTACCTGCACGAGCTCATCCCGGCGCTCGGGATAATGCGTTCCCCCAACCGAAGCTAGTAATTCGCGAACGCCAATGTCGGTGCGTACGATGGGATTGAGCACCCATTCCAACCCGAGATAGGTTACGCCAACGAGGGAATCTTTGAAGGGGTCGAGACCCGAGATGGAGATTGTGGAGGTGGGGGCAAGTCGTTTGCCGGAGAGGAGTCGTAAGAGGGTAGTTTTACCGGCGCCGTTGGCTCCGATTAGTCTGAGGAAAGGGAGGAAGATTAGTTATTTGAAGTGGAGGAGCTAGACGGGTGCAACTCTGCGGAAAACAAAGCATAAATGAAGAACATACAAAGTTCTTGAACTCGGTGGCAGACTGAGTGTGATATCCGTGAGACCTAAAGTCGAATCCGGGAATTTATATGTGAGATTCTTGACTTCAATTGAGGGGGCAGACGTCTGGTCATCTACTGAATTGACCATCGTTGCTTTCTTCTATTTGCTTTATTGAAGAACTTAGTAATCTGCAGATCTGTATGTATAGACTCAAATGTACGAGGCTGAAGAGAATAATGTTAAAAGAGGTTGTAAAAGAAGAAATGAAGATATATTCGAAATTTCTATGAATTGCTTGAATTGTTTGAGTGATTAAAGGGATAGTGGGGTGAGGTCAAATGTATCGAATTCCCATTTTTGGCTCGACAATAAAGTCGATGACGCTATCTTATCTCACAAATTGTTAGTCGACAAGGATGTGATTATTGTAAATACCTCAGGAATAGCTTCAAACTCTCCTTCATTCGTATGCATCTCCATTGACTCAGTGTGTGTTTTTCATTTGCACTTTCGGACGATGCTTTGAGTACTTTTATACTTTGATTACCTGGGTTTTGCCTCATGTATGAGCGAGATATCAAATATCCCTTTGGTATTCAATTGTCCCCTTTTGATATACATGTACAGCGGAAATGAGATCTATGAGGATATCTATCAGACTAGGTATACTTAGACTTTCTTGCTTGCTTGCTTGGGGTGATGGAGACCTTCTATACATAAGACAGCTTTTGAAACGGTGATAATCGTCCTGCGAATCTCGATTCTATGGGTTCTGAAGTCGTGTAGTCGGGTTAGAAAATGATATTCCCTTAACCTTACTGCCTGAAGTCAAGTAGAGACTGTCATCACTTGAGTCAATTGAGTTGTCAAGTTTGCTACATTCATTACCTTGGAGTTCTCAATGAATATGGTTTCCTCTGAAAGTATACAGTATACGAAAGGACTGCAAATTCCAGAAAGTCCATCGAGGAAAGCAACGGGGACATGAACAAATTGGTGCTCATGATTTTGCTTCGAAACTAAACACTCATTTTGTGCATCTCAGAATCCTCCCTCACCATAGATTTGCCATGCTATCCATCGAATCTTCCTCCATCACTCACTCTGGTACCTCACTTCCAATTCTCGCCCAAAAATCACACCTTGCCCCCCTTCCTCCTTCCCAATCCCACGCATCTACAATCTTCAAATCGGCTCTCAAACCTGGTCCCGTATTTTCAGTTACATTGAACTTAACACCTCCATCCGCACTAGTCCATAAAATCTTGGTTTCCTCTCCACCCGTCATGTTAAGGTTCAGCATCTTGTAACTATCATCTGAATATTTTTCTGTGGACCACTTAGGCCATATTCTTGTCCCAGCTGCAGCTATATTATCACCTGTTTGCGTACCATTTCCAAGATTAATAATTGATGTTATGACATCCGCAGGCAGTGTAGGATCATCGTATACGATAAATCTTCCCCAAATCTTCTGAATTGTGGTTCTAAATGCAGGTGATAAAGTTCCAGATCCAAGGTACGTACGGTTGGGAGCATAGTAGGCATTCAAGTCACCTCCGTGCTGGGCTGGTGGGACACTATAGTCATACTTCCAGCTTTCAGAGAAAAGCAGAGGCCATCCAATATGAAGGACACACGAAAGTAGTCTCTGAATAAAGATTGTTGGCACGTTGTTGTTGACCGATGGCAAAAACAGATTGGTTCAGAGCTGTGGGGCTACTGTCTCCTGCTGTTGCAAACAATGGCCCTTGAGTTGTTGGAGGAATGGAATAAATTCTGTGCAAACGATCGAGAGTAGAATTTGACATTAGTAAAAAGAGCGATCGCGTGTAGGTATTGAAGGCAGTGGTTGTGTTTATGTTTTGTGGAACAAAGCCGGGAGCTTCGTTGGCATTGTTCTGGAGCAATGTTAGCTGCCTAGCTTACATGTAAGTTTTGATTGAAGGGAATACGTACGCCTGACAAGATTCTCACTCCATTAACCTCACCAGCTAACAACTGCTCAGATGGTCTTTTGATCAAAAATTCTCCATCCGTCACGGGTAAGAAGGCCCATTGTCCATAATCACCAGTTGTAGAAACATGTGCACTAGCATTTTGTAAAGCAATTGTATCTGCAGCCACCAAACAATCAAACCGACTCCCATTTCTCTTCCCACACCCTACTGCATCCGCGAATTTGCCATAACTCTCCTCTGGTTTCAATCCATCATAATCATACTGCATCGGTAGATACGGACTTGCCACGATTCCGTTGCGAAATAAACTTGTTCCCAATGTCCCCCCATAAGCAATAGTTTGTAGCATCACTGAACCGCCTCCCGCAGACTCACCAGCAATGGTAACTCGAGACGGATCGCCTCCGAATTTAGATATGTGCGACTGGACCCATTGAAGTGAGAAATTCACATCGTAAAGACCGGCGTTGGGGACGCCGCCGGAAGCAACGAGGTCAGAAGATGAGAGAAACCCGAAAGCACCGAGGCGGTACTGGATGGCTACTATGATGAATGCATTGGAGTTGGTGTTGGCTAATTCAGAGAAATCATTGTTACCAGAGCCCGCGCCATAGCCACCGCCATCTGTAGGAAATTAACTTGAGCTGTTGAAAATAGAAGATATTGGGAAATTAGCAGGGACATACGGATCCAGACCATAACGGGGAGATTTTTTGCATCTGGTGAGACCCATACGCTCAAGAATAAGCAGTCCTCATTCCCAAGGCCTGACCTCGTAAAATTGTAATTGGCAGGCCTTGGGGAATTGTTAGTAACCTCTAATCTTAACAATATAATTTGAGTTCTTACATAGGAGCATCATTACTCTGGGGGCAATGAGGAGGATACGCTGTTGCCTGTATATTTGAAGTTCTGTTCTCAGAAGGTTGTTGTGGCTTTTGCCAGCGTAGTGTTCCCACTGGTGGAGCTGCATATCGAATTCTATGAGTGTAAGATTTTGCAATTTTACACACACCAATTTGTCATTTACTACCTACCCTTTGAATATGTTAAGCTTTGACGTAACATTGTAGTACCCCCGATAAACACTGTATCCGAGATCAACAACCGGAGAAGAAACATTGCCACTTTGACGTGTATCCAAATTCAATCTATTACTTTCCACTGGTGAGCATGACACTATTGTCGCAGAAAGGAGGAGAACCAAATGAGAAAGCAACATTATCACGAATCAATAACCAGCCAATGGTGCTCGGCGAACTCGTGACGAGAAAAAGAAAGCTATGTTCAAACAGCTCAAGTCCAGAAGGTATCTTCAACTATTTATTCTGCAACAGTGCTGGAATTTCCGGTGTCCAATGCACGTCATCAATTTCATATATGCCAGACAGTCAAGACGCATGACAAGTTAAGAAATCTTTTGGCGAGTATGAATCAAATACTGTCTATGGCATGTAGGATCACGGAAAATGCCCTTTGCTAAGCAGTAGTTCGGGTTAGTATGTACCGACATATATTAAGAGCTGCAAGCTACTGCAGGTCCTGCGGGGTAGTCAGGATGCGGAGTACATTGATACACTTGCATTGGTAACATGAAGAAGATTTTCTATCAAGGGACATTGGCGATGCAATATTACAGACAGTTTTTTTTGGTGTAGAAACTCTCTGAGGCTGCCTATACATCTCTGCTTCTGATTATACCACTGTCCGTTTTATTGCATACAATCGTATAGGTTCGATGACCTCTGTACGCGGGAAACATATCTCTCTCATGCGCATATGGCATGAAGACCTTTGGTCAATGTTAAGCCAACTAAGCTTGTGCTAGCTACTCAAAAGAAAGTACTTGAAAATTATCTCCGACCGTACATGCATTTGGAGTTGCCGTGAGGATTTGGAGGTGACGTGAGAAAGCTATCTACACGGACACTGATTTGTTATTAATCGATATAGATTACTAATCAAACCCTGAACCGAACAGCCAATGAATAGAGATACAATAGAATTGCCGCACATACCGTACAGACTTGGACCAAAATCGAGCTATATCACGTGGTATATACTATCTCGTTCTTCGCGCGTTCGCCCTCACGCGTCACCACATCCTTTTAATTTACAGCTTACCTTACAACGTATTCCCAATCTTCAAGATCCATGATCAGTCCAATAAATCGAATCTCGTTGTTAACTCCAAATCATAAAACCAAAAATTGTGCAACCTAACTTCCACTCCTTTATGTGTTTCATCAACTCCGGATCCGGGAATCTTATATTCAAGGTGATGTTTTACGGATACTTCTTTCTGTGTCACAAAGTGCGAGCAAGTCGCCATGAGAGTCGATTCCGGGCAAACCTGGTGACTAAAAGATAGAACAGTGATGATGGAAATACATCAACATTCAGCATCCCAACTCCGTTTTCCACCAGAATTCCCCAGACGTACTCTCTGAAACTCACTGGCCAGCTAGGAGTGTTCCAATATCTAGCTTTGAGACCTTTCTTGTTTGCTGCTGCAATTTGGGTCTTTATTTTACCCAGTTGAGTCGAGCTGAACTTCCAAAGCCATATTTTACCAAGAGTGCCCATAGAAGCGCTGGCATAATATGAATTTGTGCTATCATACTTGGGATTTGATATATCGTCGAGAGGGGCGTCATAGAATACATCTCGGTAGGTGGTGTTTGAAACCAAGAGGTCAAAGGGAGCATTTCCTGTGGCAACAACTATTATCGGACGCCAGTTAATCTTTCTGGTCGAGTTACTCCAGTAGGTGAGCCAATTCTTTGAACGAAGAGCTTCGAGTTGCTGAGTTGCTGAGGGCCAGAGTTTAACTCCATCGGATTTGAAATCGAGAAGCAAAGTCAAGGTCGTGTTCGGACTTGATTGGAACACGCCGTTGAAATTTTTGATTCCCTCTTCTGGCGCAGCGGAAAAGTTATTCTGATACTCAAGGATGGTGATGATGGGTTTAATGTATAAACTTTGGAGTGTTCGATCATTCCTTAGTGATCGTAAAGAGTGCCCTACCAGCAAGTCCTCGCTTCCAACTTTATCGTCGAGCCATATATCTGCTTCTACTCCTGTACAACCAGCTGCGAGAGCCTCAAAGAGGGGGGTAGATCGCCAGTAGTCATTATGCGAGTGGCATGGTATTGGTGTAATATCTTTGGTTAAGTCTGAAGTCCAGGGCGAAAGGAGGTTGACTGAATCTTTGGGTGTTTGCCACTGCTCAATTAAAGAGTTAATACCACTGGGTGGCGCACCGGGTGTATGATGGTAAGGAAGTGCGAGAAGTAAGACGAGCCAAATACTAAGATAGCTTTTCGTCAGTTCGAACTTTCAATATAGTTAAAAGAAGAGAAATGGATAAAAGCACTGACAATGCTGCGATAGTGCCAAGGACAGATATGAAAAAAGATGCATAAATTCCATTTCTCCAGAACCGTCTCTCATTTATTGGATATGGAAGTCGATGGAAAGACTTATAATAGGGAATTAGATCACGACTACTTGTATCCGTGATGTTACTCATTTCGCTAATACTATGTTCGGAGGAAGAAGAATAATGGTTCCCAGCTAACTCTACTTATTAGAATTTGGAAAATTGTGTGGGATGAATGTATATACCACTGATAAGACTATACATTCTAGGTGGTGAAGTTGTTTTGATTGTATCTGTGTACAATAAACAATTGAAAGAAAGAAATCACCCGCAATTGAATACATCGAAAGCCTTTTGGAGGCAACATATCTTGATGAGATAGATGATGAGCCTTTAAGGTTCGCTTTTCCAAATTCACCAAGATTTCTAAGTAAAGGTGCACAGCCCAACTTCTTCACGGCTCAGAACTTGCGGCACATACTTTATGGTGCATCATCTTCGTCATGCCTTGTCAACTTTACGTGGGATCAGTTCTCGTGTCACACTTCAGCTACGAGATGCTTGTCAATACCAGCAGATGACATATTCTCTGGACTTACTCAAAATAATCATGGTGATATATATCTTCAAATTTTGATATCTTCCTGCTCTTCGAGCTCTATTATCGGATGCTTCACTGCTCAGCTTGATGGATGTTTTTTATTCGATAGGCACGGCACAGCAGAATCATATTCTACCTTATATCATTTACCAATCGTTGACATTTTTACACGATCACCTGATTCTACAGGGAATTAACATGAAGCCAGTCCAAACCGCGCCGCTATGGAGTGAGGAATTCATCACTATATTGATAGACATCTCGAGGCTGAAACTTGCTTACCAAGAAGTCGGGAGTACTATTTATATAAAAATAACCCTTATTCGGAGGACTTTATTTTAATCTTTCTTGCGGCTTGGGCCATCCGGGGGTGGCATTATCCCGAGTGAGAAAATGTCAGCCATTAGCGAATGTTTATAGAAGAGCCGATGCGGCGCGGAGGGTCAAAATTCAGTGGTGGCTCTGAAGCCAAAAACTCCTTTCATCAACGAGATGTCAGATCTTTAGCGAGTACTGGGCCGCAAACCAGGTTCCACCCTACCACTGTAAGATATCATCTAATATAGGGATTTGCCAAGATGCTCTTCACGAATGAGCCAATCATAATCACGTTGCTTGACAATCATTTCAAACGCATTAGGGCCAAATGGCTTTCATGCAACTTCAATCAAACTAAACTAGCCATCTGCGCTTATTTTTTCTATCTTACAGCCTTGTTGTTCTATTGCAAAATTGTTTATTTTACATTAATATTTCTGGATCTATGCACGAAAGTTCGTCAAATTATATTGCAATAGTCACGTCACCGCTCATTAGCCACAATGAGAAGAACAAAGGTTGATAGAGAATAGATACACCCGATTTAAGAACTTCAAATTTATTATCATAACATCTAAGAGACTGAAGCAAAACAAACTGCATACTACTTGGATGCCAATTTCATATCCAGTTTCTCATTTTAACATAAACATACACCCCCAGCCTCCCGAAATTACTCGCTGTCGGTATTTGAAGCTAGCGCCACCCGCTTCGATTCATCAGGTATCTCAAGAACCTCACTCCCATCGTCACGTTTAACAGAATAACCCTGGAAAAGGCTTAGAAATGTGACTGGGTTAGTAGCCACTTGGTTTTTCACAAATGCATACGGCTTGAGGTCATATTTGCCAGTGAAGTCTTTCCCTAGTCGTTTTCTGCAGATAGAGTCATCGGGAGGATCTTGCATCAATGCAATGCAGTGAGGGCTGTTCTATGAGTCAGACTTCTATGTTTAGACTGGTGGACTTTACACATACGTTTGCGAATTTAGGAAAGTAAACAATTGTTTGAACCACTTTCCGTTGGTGATGCCGTGATTTGTATACATCGCTCCGATACGTCTACCATGTTCTTAGGTTACAGTTAGCGATATAATCACTCTATTTTCTCCTAAGTCATGACGAAGAAGGACCAATGGCTTACCTAGATTCATGTCCCGAGGAACTGGGAAGAGAACAGTACCGGGTCCACCTTGAGCCGCAGACTCATAAGTGGTTTCTTCGGCACTATTGTATAATGGATCAGGGGTACTGATGCCACGCCTCAGCATCATTGCTGGGTCATCCTGGAAAGGAGTCAAACCAGCCCCACTCTGTGCATAATGAGCAGCCCTATTTGCTGTGTCTCTTTGCCTAGAAAATATGTTAATGCTAGATTCTTTTCATCACTCTGGAATATAGTACATTATTTGGGGCTTCCCGTGACATAACATTGCAATGCAATCTGCCTCGCACACAGGCTCAACCCCAGTGCAAGCCAGTTCGGCCATGATTGGATCATGAGCGCTATCTCCAGGAACTCTCTTATAAAGTCCAATATCGCGTTGAATATTGAGCTCATCTATTGGAGCGGCTCTGACGAGCTGTGAATTCACAGAGAGCAGCACGCTGGCTTGGATTATTGTGAGGAGTTTCATTGTATCTGATTCTTGGTAATAAAATATGTTTGAAGAGAACTAATTGTAATTGTGATGATGCTTCGAAGTCTGGTTTATTACAAGTTTGAAGAAGAAATAGACATGCCGAATGAGCTTCCTTACTGTTCGCCATGGTGAGAGCTTTATATGCTAGAAGTAAAGGGCCCTTGACCAGAGAGTTGTCCAGCAATTAGCCAAGGATTTGGCATAATAATATCTGCGCAGCACTTCGACATAGATTGTAAAATGGGGGTTTGAATTGTATTCTCAGCAGGGCAGAGTCGAGGCTGGATGATCTTTCGTCAGATAAGCATGCTTGAGCCGCTGAAAACTTTCACACGGGTTTAAGGAAAACCTTAAGATATAAGTTTCTATAAACTCGAAACGTATAAAACATGCCTCAAATAGATCCTCCCAAAGGATTGAAGCAGCCATCAAAGAAGTTCTCGAACTTAAGCAATCACAATACATACCGCCACCACCCGATTTTTCTGTCAAGTTATGTCCGACGCGTCGGATGGGGTCTGTAGAAGGATCCCGTGCCCGGCTACAAACAAAGTGCCTCTTTGCTAAGCATTGTCGATTAAGTATTGATCCCACACAATAGCTTGTCTCCTTACTAGGTGTAAATACGAAAATCAGATATATCAATTCATAAAGGATCCGAGTTGGCGAAGCACTCTTTCCAAAATTATATCTCAGGTCGTCAGATACCTCATGTGAGGTTGTATCCGAGGATATTGAGAGCGACGGGCAATTTCTATTCTAATTTTTCATTCAATCCAATCCAAACAGTGTGGTATCTCAGCCACCACCTCGGGTAATTCCCAAAGGTTTGCCAGTGAGGCACATCAAAATATGCTCTGGTGGCACCAGATTTGTCGAGCTTTGAGGATTGGAGGATTACAGCTGAGATTATGTGTTCGGAACAAAAAATGGACAAGAACATCATGATGTCTGACATTTTCATGAAGACTTGAAAGTACAACTAAGATAAAAGAATAACAGACCCATCTCTGCTATAGCTCTACATCACATCCAGCTTCAGCATTATTACTCTTAATATCTTCTGGTCATTTAAGACTCATTAAAAAGTTTCTATATACTTCTCCTACTTTGCTCCAAATTTGATCATTATGCATCCCATCAATTTCCTTACTTTCTTGGGCATAGCTTCAACGGCTTTGGCCCTTCCCGCTGTTCAGTTAGATAACTCTCAAGTCGCTCGAAGAGAAGATGTCACCACCCATGATGGGCTAGTCGTCTTTATTACCGACGATACTGGCAATGACCAAAAACGCGATAATTATCAGACACATGATGGTCTCACTATCACCATCGAAGATGACTCTATCAACGATCAGAAGCGTGATGCTTTTCCGAATATTCAAACACTTACAACTAGAGACAACATGACCGTTACAATTAGCGATGTCGATTCTGATGCTTCTTCTAAGACTTCGAGAAGAGAATTCGGATCTTCAATTTTGGGCAAACGTAACAGTGATTACGTCTCAAGCTGTGGGAGTGAATGGACTCCTATAGCTGATCATTACGATAGCAATTATGTAAAGTATTGGTATGTATTGACATCCAAACTTTGGCCATTGAATAAATAGTTAACTAATCATCAATAGGGGTTACACAAGCGCAGTAAATGCTTTCTGTTTCTCCATATCCGCCGACCAAGACGGAAACCCTTTCACTATCGGCCCGGAAAGAAACTATCACTCACTCGAACCTACCAATTTGAAGCTGGTCCAGATCATGGAGCAAGAATTGGATTGAAGAATGAAGTTCCAGGACACATCGAATGTAGGTTCCACATGTTTCCAACCTATGAGTTAACACAAACTGATATCTCTCATAGTTGAAATCCATAACAAATATTCAGATGCGAATCATACGCCTGATATCACAACTTGCGAAGCCTATTTGATGAAAATGACGGATCCAAAGGCAAATGGAAAAAAATTGCTATGGTTCTAAGAATAAGGATACGAAAGGCGGAACTTGGCAAATTGGGAGTAGTAAGATATCTTATCATGCTCTTCCGGCTAAGAATTGAGTACAGATCTAATGATTATATCAACGAACTATGCGCGGGAAGAATGTATTAACTGGTTCGTTCCTTTTATAGCCTGGTTTCTGGAGGTTTTATAAGCATTGGGTGGTTTTTGGTGTCTGATCAATTATGTTATTGTTTGTTATTGTTTAGTTCGTGATTGGCTAGATACTTGCATTAAATTTTAGCAAAATTTCTTTACTCAACGAGTGATATCCATACAAAAGCGGTGTATGAACAGATGAAATGCTTCACAATCCCCGCCTCCCGCCCCGCCTCCAATCATCAGTCCGACACAATTAATTTGTTTCAGCACATGTAAAGCATCCCAAAATGTCTTTCAGAACTAACATTGTGCTTAAGTTTCAGATCTTTCCATAAGTTCATTACCCCTACTGCAAACTCTACAGCTATATTAATACTAGTGACTTTGAAGGAAAAGGCTCGGCACATGAATTTAAAACTCCTGGATTTAAGCGAAAGCTTCGTCATTTATCACACCAAGAATTGTAAAAAGGAAATGCCTCAGTTCCCCAAAGGAATAAAATACGAACAAGCAGTCCGCTGCGCCATATCTATGCTTATTTCTAATTTATGCGCTTCATGCAAGCCACTTCCTCAGTCATCTCAGCCCTACATATATGCGATTACATAATGTGGCGTGGCTAAAATTAGACGATTCACTTCATATCAACACTCATAAACCCTATTGAGCGCGATCAACATGTATTAGAAGCCGATAGATACCATAGTAATCTCAATCTCAATAAAACTCTCATACAAATCCGCAAAGATGGCCGAAAATATCCTCACGTTCTGCACTGCTGAAGTCTCACCTGAAGTACGTATTGCTTTCTATTCTATTAAACTTAATGCTAAGCTCTATTTAGGTTATCTCTCAGTTTATTCGTCTCTCGCAACGCACCGAAGAAAGTTCTAAAATCTGGAGTATCGTGCGCAGCCCCACTGAAACCCCCTCGGCAAACGCACACGCACCACTCTCTCCCCTTTCCAAACTGGCTTCCTCAATGCCTCTCATGCTACCCTTGCCACGTTTGTCCGCTCTGAACCGCAGGTTGACCCTTACTATTTCAGCCGAAAATACCTTTGCCGTTCTCGATTCCCGCAGTATCGAAGATCAAACGGTTGTGCTGTGGACATATTTGGAAAAAAATGCCGGCAGAAATAGCAGAGCGAGGGGAATGGGATGAGAGCAAGAAGATAGTAGAGTGGAAAGACTTTAGAGTTGAGTTATTGTCGCATGTTGGGTTGTGGGGGTATTGGAGACGACGCCGCAGTTGTTTGTGGAGATTGTGGAGAAAGGGCAGGGTGCGCAGGTGAATGGGGATGGAGTTCTGAAGGTGGATGCCCCGATGAAGGAATGGGATTTGGAAGAGGAAGATGATTCTACAGATGAAGAGTAAGAGGCATAATAAGATATATGTTGGTAGATTTTCTAGTTTCTTGGGAAGGGATAAGAAGTTGCACATAATTTAGCAGCCACTTCTGATCAAGCCACAACACGTGATATTTCATCGATGGTATTAGCTTCGTCTTCTTTGTTTTCTATACGTGCTGTATAAATGCTCCAATGAGCCTAAAGTAGTTCTCGTATCTTTATGCGAGAATTTCACACTATTGTTCCAGGCGTTCCGCAAAAGATCCAGTCTAGAGCAGGAAGTTTTGATGCCTCCAAACCTCACTCGATCTGTTACCGAGGGGAAGGCTGTGTGTGCAGATATTTGATCCAAAATATTGATGAAGAACACTACCTGTCGTCCAAACTCTCTATGTGAACAAAGAAATCATATCAATTCCAGGAGAGATGAAGTCGCCAAGAGTATCTTCTCACTGTTCTGGAAAAGGCTCTTCTTCACTCGCACTTTATCTGGGCTATGCCATAGATTTCGATCTTGAACCTCTCAGTGCTGGACTTGGGTATGATTATAAAATGCAGCATTGGAAGTTGTTAAGGCAGATTCAAAGATATCTGCTGGAATTACTAATGCGAAGTTCAAATTCCACGTAGACTTTCAAGCTCAATTTTGAATTATTTTCTTTTTCAATGTGTTCTCCAAAAGTTTTTGTTTAGTTTCATCTATATATTTAAATATAACAGAAGCTTTGAATATAGGCGAGGACAATTTTCAGTGTGTGTATACATCAGGGGTATCAACAGCATTGCCTGAGATAGTAGTTCTAGCACAGGTCGATTATTGAATAAAATTTGTCAAGAACACCATAAGATGCGCAATTTTCGAGATATCCATCAGGTTTCAATCCAGCTAGGCTAATGGACGTTGGAATCTCGAGGGAAGATACCAAAACTTTTCAAGAACATAATCGCGAACTGTCTAACTTTTAGTCATTGTCAGGCCTCTAATAAATGGCCCACAAGTTGGCCCAAGAGAACATATCGATATCGGAGGAAAATAAAGGGAAGATGAATACCACCCCCCCCCCTAGGAGCTGTTTCACTACATTCTTGGATTCCTTTCATATGACACAAGAGCTTGGGGGATCGATTCATTTGAGTTGTTTCTCTCTAAATCATCCAAGACTCCGAGTGGAGTCCGACTGAAAGAAAGAGGAATAAGAAGAGAAATTGATACCGGAGGCTTGATTTGAACTCTCGGATTCAGTCTTGAGAAACCATCCTCTTTCGTTCGTCTCGGTGTATTTTGGTCATATTGGGCAAGCGAAAACTCTGAACACCAAATCATAGAGGAAGATCCTCAGCTCACTTTTCATGACGGGGAATGCCTCTGGGACTAGAACAAATTGTTAGGGTATATATGGAAGCAGGTAATAAGCTTGAGATTTGTTGAACGAGTCGACGTTTTGAGAGAAATAGGCACCATCGATAACATGGTAGTCTTCTCACTATTGTGAGATCTTCGATCCAAATATCAGCTCTCGTTCCTAACTCAATTCGCAGGTTGATTAAAAAAAGTCCTTGTGTGATACTAGCTAAGCTTCTGGGTAAGATTACTTATATGACATGCACAGGTTTTCTTGATGTCAAATGGGCTACCCATACACGTTGAATGTATGCGATCTTCTCAATTTCTCTTTCAAACTCCCCTCGTATATCTTTTCGGGTCCGAGTATACAATGAGGATGGAATGAGGATGAGATCTATAAATTTCCAGCTTGAGCCGATCCCACCTACCCAATCCTGAAATATTGGAAGTTATATTCCCCTAACTAAACTGCCTTATTACCGCCACATTGTTATACACAATTCATAATCATTCAGTACTCCTGGATGAACCTGATGAAAGTTCTGATTCCTTTATTGCATACGCACTTGTTCTATCTTTGTTCTCACCTCGGAATGAAAGCAAAATATCTGAATAGAAAAGAACAACAAAATTCCATGTATATAAATATGCCCAATATTCCTCTTATCTCTTTTCCATTCGTCTACAAAGATAAAATTACAAAGACATACAAATACAAAGAAAACGTAAATCAAAATGTCTGAAATTTCTGTGGAACCATATTATCTCCAGCGCGGCACCGAATTACTCCTTGCCAACAAAACCGCCGTTGATGCTAACCCTCAAAAAGACGTAGAATACCCCGACTGGAGTGATCGCTACGTAAACGAGAAGGAAGGGGTTCATGATGAGGACGGATTGGAAGACTACTGCGAGAACAGCTTTTCCATCATGCTAACAGAACCTAAAATTAATCTTGAGCCCATAGGTAGGCACTGGTCTGGTTGGACTTTCTTAAACAAAGAATTCATCAGTAATTCAAACACGCCCAAGTACAAGGCTTACGATAGCGGTTGGATCTTCGGCGGTTCCGCGTCCGCGAAACTAGATACCATGATTGTTGTCTACACAAAGTCAGCTGTTGACGTTGATACTCCAAAAAATAATACCACCCGTCTCTACTGCAGTGAGCTAATGTATCAAGCCTGGCGCGGTACATGTCTTGCTTCAAGTGAAACCCGCGACAAGGATCTTCCCATGGGAGGTCTGAAGTTCATTGCAATTGGGCTAATTTCCAACCGTGGAACTTATCTCGCGATTCAGAATGCTGTGGAGTTACGAAGTCGCTCGGATCCCTCGATGGGGGAGGGCTCAGTGACGTTCTCATCGAGTGATGAGAATGAGGATTTGGACATCTTTCGGATGCTTGTGGGGACGGACAATGGACGGCCAGTTGTGAGAATGTGTGCGGATCATGCGAAGAGTTTGGGTGGCAAACAGATTGTTAAAGTTCATGTTTGGAATAATATGCCGTATTCCCCAGGATTTGGAGGGTTGGTTTTTGAACTGGCGTAAGACTGAATTCTAGAACGAACTTTCCTTTCCTTTCCTTTCCTTTCCTTCAATACCATCGAGCATGAGTGCTGACTAGCACTCACAAAAAAACACACCCACAAAAAACAGTTTGATTGGACGCATTTCCTATATTTTCGAGTTGGGTCTTAGAATAGAGATAAATATAATTTTTTACAAGAGTAAATCAGAAAAGATATTGCATAATAATACAATGAATATAGTGAATACAATCAAAAAGCAGTGAGTTTTATATACCATAACATGAGAAAGCAATAAGAACATCTACGCATCAAATCCAAGATAATCAATATCTTGAAGTATAACAAAGGGGGGGAGGGGAGGATTATATAACAGAATGGTTGACCTTTTAGCAATCAACACCCCGAATATACAACATCAAAGATAGATATCATCCCCTAACTATCTATCGTTATATCATTACCTAGGTAAGTACTTAACAACAACACCACCACCACCGGTACCATCAAAACCCAAAACCCCAGCACTCAAAAGAACCAGTCTTCCAAATCCCATATCCCCAAAACGAAACCCAAACTTATTCATGAGATAGATCCTAATCCCAGAACAACAACTCTTTTGTACAGAGTATCGGAGTATTCGCGAATACCAGAAATCTAAAAGCGAAGGACGAAAATTCGTATCTCTCAACGTAAGATTGCAATTGTAAGCCATCTTAAAGTAATCCACCTACCTACCTAGCAAAGACAAAGGCAAGTGTAAGTACCCAACTATAAACAAAATCAATAATATCAATATCAACACCAACATCAACATCAAGTAATATACTACGCCGAATCTCCAGACGGGGGGAGCTCCCAATTGCAAGCAATGAGCACACCCAGGTTCAAATCCAGAGACGGGCGATACTGGGTGGATGGCCATGCGTGGTCTTGTATACAAACGAACAAAGGAGAACCCAACCCTCGCTCGCGTAGCATAGCTATTTTTCGATCAAACGATCAAACGATCCAATTTCCAATATCCCAATATTCAGCACCCTCCTACATACCTAGACATACCTTCGTCAACCTTTCCCCATTCTCCATTCGCCAATCCAACTAATTACCTATTACCAATTACCAATTACTCTCTCTCTCTCTACCCAATATAACCGGCACATCTAGGATCACGTAGGTAGGTATATAAAGAAGAAAATCCATTAATCAATCAACTAATTCGAATAATACGCCCATCTCCTCTCCTCTCATCTGATCCCACTTCATCTCATCTCCCAAGTCATAATTCAGAACCATAACTACAACCACATCAACGATGCCCATGGAACCACGTAGTACGTATCCATGTATCACGTATTGCGCTCTTAGAGGATTCATACATGTACATGTACATGTATACGTATACGTATAATGCAATTCGATATATCCAATGCAATGCTGAAGTGTATGTATGCGATTTGCGATTTTTGCGATTTATATAGTATGAGTATATAATATTAATCTTGTCAATTAGAGCAAGTATTGAGTGTCGATGGGAAATTGCAAGATCTAGGAATAAAATGAAGGAGAATGAGAATGAGAATGAGAATGGGAAGTCCGAGGTTGTGATGAAGCTTTGACGGATATACAGTATTATTCGGATCAAGGATATAGATCGATAAATCAATATTATGCTAGCATCTTAATACAAAAGCAAGGGCCTTGATCGAACCTCTAAATCTCATCCTCCTCATCATCAAAATCCTCTCTATCCTCCGCCCCCATCTCATACAGAATCTTCCCTCCACTCCCAATACCGCCCTCCTTCTGCGCGTCAAAATACGGCAGAACAACATTCTCCCTATCCCTCTTTTGCTTCTCCGTCAACCCAAGATTAAACGTGACATCGGCCTCGATTCCCTCATCCGCATCTGCATTCGGCGTTGAATTGTCCGAAATCTCGGGGGCAGCAAAAGACGGATGTTCGTCAAGGAGTTGTATGGTTCCTAAATCTTTGGTCGTGGGGGAAGTGGTATGATGCACGGGGGGTGTGTAGACAAAGGTTTCTCTTGTTCCGCGACCGGATCGCCGGCGTATTTTCGAGAGTTATGATGATTTCGCCTTTCTTGGCATCTGCTGTTTTTTCCATTTCCGAATCCCATGATTACGCCCTCTTTTCCCTCGGCAATGCCGAATTCAGGTTCTCGGGCGGATTTATCACGGGCACGTTTCTGTGCTAGTTCGTGGTTGAAGTTTGTGGGTTCGAGGATGGCGGTTGCGAGGGAGAGGAGGGTTGTGAGGGGGGCGGGGGTGTAGGGGTTTAGGTTTGTAGTGGGGATGGGAGGGGCACGTCTAAGTGAAAGGTGCAGAGGAGGGAGATTGAGGGTGGATAAATAGGGAAGTGAGAAAGGGAGAGAGAGATGATTTGGATGGCTTGCAAGAGTGTGAAGATCATCAATTATGAGTAAGATTTCTGAAAATGTCAGTTGATTCTACTACACATTATCTTTATAAGAGAAGAGGAAAAACAAACTTTGTTGGGAGGCAGTAGGAGAAGCTGTCGGCGAAGGTAAATGCGCAACAATTTCTCTACGAAGTTGAGCGAGTGATTTGCTATGTGCTGAGATAAAAACGTCTGGCCTGAAAAGGAGACCTTTTTGAAGGCTGGAGAATGATATGAAGATGACTTTTGATTTCGAGATCTAGAGAATTCGATTAGCATGTTTACCAAGTAAACAATCAAATTCCAAATTCCAAACAGAACAGAAGAGAAAAAAGAAAAAGCACCTAAAGCACAATATCAAAACTCATAACAACGAAATCAATCCACGTGACCACTCCACGACGAAAACAACTCCCCTTCCCCCTCAAAAAATCAAACCAAAAAGAGAGAAATAAAGAAGAAAAAAACCCACCACAGCCCTCCTCCAAAACTCCCCCACAACCCCCCTCCCACTCCTCCCCAGCGCATCCAAAAACCAACGTAAACGGACTCGCGCCATCCCTCAAATTCAACAGCCTCTGCACCAGCAGCGTATTGTGCGTTTTGCGCTGTTGGAGAGCCGAGGGTGGCATGCTATGTATGGTATGTAACCTTATACTACGCGATGAAACGACGACGACGACGACGACGATGACGACAAAGATGATACAAGTACAAAACCAAATAAGTCCTTGGGCCAAAAAAAACTGCAAACTCGGTTCGCCTCGTTAATAAAAGGCGACGGATGGACGAAGGCGGGAGTTGGAGGACGTGGTGTCTTTTTTTTGACGTCCACGTTAGGGTAAATTAAAGTAAAAGGTTAGGACGGGTATGCGGGGGTAGGTATATATGAGGAGATCACGTGCCATCGGGTCGATTTGTTATGATGACGACCCTATAGCTACCGAGACGGTTGTTTGTCTCATCTTGGTTTGATCAAAGGTAGGAAAAGAAAGGAAAAGAAAAGAAGAGAAAAGAAAATGGTACAGTCATCGGATTAGAATATGAATCACCGAATAAACTTATGCATCCAATTATTTTGAAACCCCCGTTAATTACCTATCTACTAATATTCGCTTGCGCTCTAGGCTTTAAGAGCACGAGCAATCCATTCCCTCATCTATCTTCACAAATGAAATCCTATCCATTCCATCCCATGCCATCCATTCCATTTCAACCCGCCAAAAACTCCACGCAAAATGCATATTAATCCACCCATCTACCCATCCATCCATTATCAAATCTTCGAGGATATTCTTTCTTCCACTTTTCCCCTCCCACCATTCTCCCCTTCTAGCTCTGCCACATATGCTCACTCAACTGCAACATACACTCCCCCATACTCCTCTTCGCAGCCGTCGTAATGCCCCTCTCATTACTGCCCAATTGTTCGCTAAAACACAACTCCACCAACCCCTTCAACTCATCATAACTAAACTTCACCTCCTCCTTATCCCACTTTGATTCTCCCCTCCTTCACTCTCCCTCCACCACTAGCAGCAGCACCCTTTTCTCTAGCCCAACCCACAACAGCATCAGGACCCTCCTCAAACAACCCCCAATATCTTCCGCTCCTCACCAACCCCACTCCATCCTCTACTCCCTTCAAATTTTGTTGTAGAACAAGTACATTCAATCTCATTCTTTTTCCTCCCTCTTTATTGATCCTTTGTATCTTTGGCGCATTATCAATCATAAACGTATCGATCAACAATCCCAGACCGGTCCTCACGAAATTAATTTCCTTTTCTCTGAGAAACTTCACTATCGTCTCGTCATAGGCTACTAAATCTGCGTTGAGTGATAAGATAGTTGGATCTGGGTTTGAGCAGGGCTGGGATAGAATATATGGATAAGTATGTGAACCCGAGGAGGGGGAAAGAACACGTGTCAAGGAATGTAGGATTTGAATACGTGTTTCCATGTGAAGTGTGAGGAGAACGGTGGCGGCTAGTTCTTGGTATGAGGAGACGATTGAGTCGAATGCGCTACATATATAACATCAGTCATAGATCAAAAACATGAGCAAGGAAAACAACTTACACGATAGTTTCCTGCGTCATAGGAAGATAAACCACAACCTCGTCCTGTGCTCTAGCCGGGTCGTTCAGAAGAGTCCAACGTCTATGCGGTGGTTTCTGCATCGATTGTGTACGAGATGAATCTGCATCATTTCTCGTAATATATGTCGTAGTTGCCCCAATCTTAATAGCTAACCATTTCATACTAGTGTATAAAACACAAAGAGATGAAATAGTTTCACGATCTGAGATGAGATCATCTAATTCAAGAGGATTCTCATTGGTTTGTAGAATCAAAAGACCAGTCTCCTTATCTAACAATTGATGATCCGCTTCTTCACTTGTCCATAACTTCTGCATCGTATCGTGGATATCACCAGGTTCACTAGCAAGCAGCGCAGACAACTTCAGCGTGGAACCTTCGGAATCCCGAACTCGAGATACGAGTGATTTGAACCAATCATAGCATCTATCATAATATCTCATCATTTGCGTGATGATAAGTTGACTCAATGCTTGATCATGAGGAATTGTATCCAACATCCTGCAAAATGCTGTAATCAAAGAAAAGAATGCTGCTGTGCCTTTGAAAACAGGTCTTCTTGAAATTCTCGCCCACTGAGCATCCTGCTGAAATGCATCTGTCTCCTCAAATACAGAATCACTAAGTTTACCGAGCGTTTCTTCAAGCTGAGGCAAAAAGACATTGACGAGAAAGTTATCCAAAAACGATGTCAAAGTGCTGGTAACCAAATCAGAACCAGGTGGGACGATAGCCTTCAATCTTTGTAAGAAGCCTAACGTAGGAGGCAATAACAAACTCATGTTGAACACACTGGGCTCTACTAAAGACTTGTGCGTTCCCATTCCACCAGTCTTAGCATCAAAAACCGTACCAGTCAATCGTTTTGCTCCATTCCTCCCAACAGAGCCCTCCAAGAAAGACTTCGCCTTCTTACTTTCAGTACCTGATTTTCTCGAGCTAGACATAAGTCCCGGCACAGCCGCTCTAATGATGTTTTCCAAATCATCATACTTCACTCGTCATATGCACCGACTTGGCATCGGCATCTGCAAACTTAAATAGCTTCTCCATTTTGGACGACTTTGAGGCACCAGGTCTAGGGGAATCAAATTGATAGACGTCCGCATCAGTAGTCACATAGTTATGCAACAAAGAGCGAATCTCATTCTGGTATAAATTCCAAAGCTCTCTGAAACCACCGAGAAGTATAACAGAATTCCTCATGCCCTCTCTCCTCGTAATGGCTTTCACCACATCATGGAAGACACGATGACCTTCCGCAATAGCCTCGAACTTGGCGTATAAAGTCCATAACAGGTCAGAAATAACATCTGCACGAATCGTATTCTCTCGACTAGAGAATGTTTGGTTCCCTTGTGTGGATGAGAGCCCACCACGCAAAGAGCTTGGATGTTTTTGATCGACTTCGCTATTAGTCTCATTGACGATACCAAATAGCTCAACTGGAAGTCTCTGTTTAATGGTATTAACCGCGGTATCCAGACGGCCAAGCTTATTCAATGCCTCTGTCAAGAGCTCCACATAATAGAAAGTATCTGCCTCGGGATTTCTCGAAGCATCCTCCACCATCACCTCCGACAAATCCATCGAATCGAGAACCTCGAAGAACGGTTTTACTCTATTTGTATTCTCAAAATTCTCCTTCGCAACACCACCTGAGTCTTCGAGAGCATCTGCCATCTCTCCTGACAATAAGGAGATTTCAGATATAAATTGATCATGAAGTTCCTCAATCAATATATCCGTCAAAGCCGTTTCCTGGTTCGCAAGATATGTCCTCAGCTCACTCAAAGCCCCAATATCATCCAACTCCGGCGATCGAATTCTCCTCAACGCATCCTGCAAAACATCCACGGCAGTCAAAAATCTCTTCTCGGAAATCCTTGCTTCCAATTGATCCGGAACCAGCCGTAATTCCTCCACCTCCGAGAGAGTATGCAACAACTCATCGTAAATCGTGGACGCCGCGCCCAATTTCCTCAATTCCGGGTCCGTCGTCGAGAGGTTGGCCTTTGATTGTGCGAGAGAATCCTTCAATGTGCGTACCCGCTTCTGAGACGTTTGAATACTCGTTTGGATTTTGTGAAATGTACCAATAGAACTGTTGAATCCCTGATGATGCTCATGTACGATATTCTTCAGAGAGTCCTGCAGATATTGCATCGATTGTTCAAACTGCGCATATTCATGCGCCCTACCAACCGAGCTCGTGTCTAAAAGCTGCAGTGCCAGTTGTACTGGCACACATTCATTCTGGCATAACGCAGGCCATTCCGTTTTGATATGTTCCAGCACCTCCCCAATCTGTTTCTCCGCATTGGTTTCCTCCAATCTCGGTCTGCCTACGGGTTCTCTGGGTCGTGAAAGACCCTCGATCGAGGACCTCGCGGCATGGAAGGCGATGGTGTTCGAAGTCCTTCTTGACGAGGAGGCGGAGTAGCAAGCCGATCAGGGCCATAATCTCCATCTTCGGTGATTTGTCCCGAATAGCCACTCGCATTTGCATTCCCGTTCCAACTACCATTTCCATATCCATTCCCATTCGGATATCCAGTAGAATTGGCATTTCATATAAGGGTCCCCCCCGAGACCTCCATATCCTCTTCCTGACATGTCCTGTATTATTGAAATCGCATTACTTTTCTGAATCGTTTCGTACCATTCGCGTATGTGCTATAAGTTTGTGAAGACCTCTGTATTTATTGGTTTTCGAAACATTACCTTGAAGCTCGGCCGCAGCTTCAAGACGTTGCGTGGCAGTAGTAAATAAGCGAGTGTAAGCATCAGTTACATTCGAGACTCTCCACCCAAGCATTCAGCGACTTCAATTACATCTTATCACGCTCACAATACAGTCTAAGTTTTGAAAATGCACGTATTACTTCCACGGTTGATTTCCAACAGCAATATTTGTCATGGAGAACCTCCCAGCCCCTCATCATGAACCCTCACTCACTTTCACCCATTCCCCAATCTCCCTACAGAACTCCGCTACAGAATATGGCGTCTAGCCATCCAGCCCGCGTTTTAGAGCCCTCTTTAGACTTTCCTAATGGTGTGCTAACAATTTTGCTATTTCTCATATCAACGCCTTCATACCAACTAACACCCCTTTCCTCCAGGCGAACAAACCCCGGAATTTTCCCGCCGGCGCCCCCCTCCGGCTCTCTTCTCCACCACTCACGAAAGCCGCCTCATCTGCCTTGACGAATATCTCGTCTACGAATTCCGCGGAAAACACTTCAACATTCATCCCAACCTCGACACCCTCTTCCTCTCCATCAACAACCGAATTTCCGAATCTCTCTCCTACACCGAACCCTTCTACAGCTGGCTCATCTCACACACCTCCACCCTAGCCTCGAAATCGCCTTCGACCAACCCCCAGACACCATCTCCTCAATATTCTACACACCCGTACCCTCAACCTAGACGATCCCCTCCTCCCCTTCACCCCAACCCGTATCCAAAACATGTGGATATACTCTCTCGCTTCCCCATACACAACTATCTACCTCAACTTTCACCTTGCCCCCACGCGGCCAAAGCATCGCCCAACATCTCCACACTCACCATCCCACCCCTCACACTCCTACTGCCCACCGTCCAATTTCCCCAAGCCCTTTGCCAACAAATATGCCGATAGAACCAGAATAATGGAGCATGAAGATGAGATCCGAACAAACGTGTGCCATGGTCCAAGCTCTTGCCCAAGCCAAAATCCTTGCCGGATCCCATGGCCATCAAAAGAAGGCTGCTGATGGAAAGGAGATTGAAGATAGAGAAGAGGGTGGTGAAGAATGTAGGTTACATGTCCCACAAGGTGCTTCGGGAATGATGTCAATGTGTCTACAAGTGAAGTAGTGAAGTATGAGTTTGCGCTCAGATATCTAAGGGTTGAGTAGTACCATATTGGTAAAGTAGTTCTCGTGTGGCTGCAGCTTGGGCGCTTTCTTGGATGGTACACCGCTAGGAAGTAGTAACGTGTGAAATTTGTTGTATTTATTTCTATAACATCATCTCTTCTTATATCCAACCTTCCGTTCGCAATGATACACATTCTATCGCATAGTCACACATGCAGTCACATTCCCGTATTAGTATGCAAGTAAACTCAATTATAAATCAGTGTACTACCTTTTAATTTGATTCTCTAGAGAAGAAATTTTCTCGCGCTATGAATGAAGAACAAGAAAAAGGTGCAGCTCAAAAACACATGAAGAAGTTGGCACCACTAAAAAGTAAGAAAAAAGCCTTGTATGATTGATACGGACATTTCGAATCTCCCCCTCCAAGCAAACAGTCAGCTAGATCAAAGCCCATCCGTTCCTTCGAAAGAGACCACTCAGTCGCTCAACCGCTACCAGAACTTTTCGGAATAACACTTCGTGGCGAAACAAGACATTGGGAGTTGATGTCTTGTTCGAATCTTCTTTTTTATCATATCCGTGAAATTCGCGATGTAAACACAAATCAACCGTGATACGCTGTGATCCCAATGAATTAGTCCATGTTCTTTCCTCAAGAGGAACGTGGATGATTTCATACCTTAGAAACACTTGCGGTGGACAATGGAAGGTCCGGACTCGTCGTACTCTTGCTTTGAGATCCACATCTGTTGGAAAGTAGACAAAGATGCCAAAATAGAACCACCGATCCAGACAGAGTATTTTCTCTCGGGTGGTGCAATGATCTTGACCTTCATCGATGATGGTGCAAGAGCAGTGATTTCCTTTTGCATACGGTCGGAGATACCTGGGTACATGGTGGTTCCACCAGACTGGGGGAAAAAGTTAGCAGATCGTCCCTCATTTTCGCAGATGGAAGAATCTTACCATAACAATGTTACCATACAAATCCTTACGGACATCAACATCACACTTCATGATGGAGTTGAAGGTAGTGACGTGGATACCACCGCTCTCAAGACCCAAGACAGATGGTTGGAACAAAGCTTCTGGAGCACGGAAACGTTCGTTACCGATAGTAATAACTTGTCCATCAGGAAGTTCGTATGACTTCTCCAAGCTGGAAGATTGACTGGCGGTTTGAATTTCTTGCTCAAAGTCAAGAGCGACATAACAGAGCTTCTCCTTGATATCACGGACGATTTCACGTTCGGCAGTGGTGGAGAAAGTGTAACCACGCTCAGCCAAGATTTTCATGAGGTAATCAGTCAAATCACGACCAGCCATATCAACACGAGCAATGGCGTGAGGAAGAGAGAAACCTTCGTAAATTGGGACGACGTGGGTAACTCCATCACCAGAATCGAGAACGATACCGGTGGTACGACCGGAGGCGTAAAGGGAGAGAGAACGGCTTGAATGGAGACATAAAAACGCTGGGGCGTTGAAGGTCTCGAAGACGATTTGAGTCATCTTTTCTCTGTTGGACTTTGGGTTGATTGGGGCCTCAGTAAGCAAAACTGGGTGCTCCTCTGGTGCTACACGAAGTTCATTGTAGAAAGTGTGATGCCAAAATCTTCTCCATATCATCCCAGTTTGTGACGACACCGTGCTCAATTGGGTATCTAAGGGTGAGGATACCACGCTTAGATTGTGCTTCATCTCCAACATATGAGTCCTTTTGACCCATACCAATCATAATACTACAGCATCCCTTATCAGCTATTGTTCGAGTAACACGAGTTGTGGGGGGAAATGGCGGGGTGAGGTATGGATGGATTTCTTACCCATGATGACGGGGACGACCGACAATGGAAGCTATATTGCATGTTAGAGACGTGACAAGCTCATTAAAGTTGCTGGTGATGATTGATCTTGATGGAAATCAAGCTTGGGGGCAGTTGCATGCTAGGATCATCTACTTACGGAAAACAGCTCTTGGAGCATCGTCACCGGCGAAACCGGCCTTGCACATTCCAGAACTAGAAGATCCATCAGCCTCATTCTTTTGAAAGATCAAGTCTTCGCATTTGTGAAGATGTAGCTTGATAGATATCGGTCGGTTTTTATTCCTTTCCAATAGCTATCGCTCGGTCTTTCGAGGCTCCATGATCATCTTGTTGTTAGATTGTGGGAGCTTACCCATTGTCAATGACGAGGGCTGCGACTTCTTCTATTAATTGAGAGATGATATTAGCAGATGATCATCATGACATAGACATCTATGCACAGGAGATCTATGCGATATTGAATTGAGGGAATCCAGGTTGCTTACCTTCCATGGTTGATAATTAAGACGTTTAGTCAAATAAAATGTAAGTGGAATATGGCGGTGAGTTAATTCTCGTGATGATTAAAATCTCGAGAACGATGAAGTCTTTGTATTAAAGTAAGATTTACGAAGTTGTTAATTCGTGGTTGATAAGAAAGAAGATGGTTGAAAGAGAAAAAGGTGTGTTGTTTTGTTTCAAAAGAATTGGTGATCGTGGTCGTAGTAAATGGGAAAGGACGATGTCACGAAGTTTGAATGTGGGCCGGGACTGCAGGAGGCGAAGCGATCTTATTCGGTATTCGCTGCTTTAATATAGAATGTTGAAGAAAGATTTGATAGGTGGAAAGGAGGGGAAAAGAAGGAAAGAAGGGAAGAGGAAAGGATGTTTTAGGAAATGGAAGATTGAGAAGGAAATTAATATCTATAAAAAGAAATTGATTGATATTAGGTATATGGATATGGATATGGATATGGATATATATATTTATATATATATATGATATCTGTATATATAATATCTGAATATATAACCTATATATATAGTCTATATTTATTATACATCCATTCATCTAATATTCATCCATCCATCCATTCATCTAGTCTATATAAAAGCAGCATTTAACTAGACACAGTATTCCTATCTCCATCTACCTACATAACAGCTACCTGTCTAATAACTAAGGAATAACACAACTGAGGGTACGGGACAGAGAATATTCCGTACCTAGGTTCGTAGATATCTTCTATCTAATCCTATCCTTATTCCTTTCTACCATTCCTTTCTACCATTCCTTTCTACCTATAGAGCAAAATGCAAAATGAGCAAAATCCCGGTGGCTGTGAATTTCAAGAAGTCGGTAAACTTATAGATCACATCATAGATTCATTTTACTCCAAGCAAGTACAGACAAAGACAGAGACAGAGACAAAGACAGGCACAGAGACAGACACAGAGACAGACACACAGAGACAGAGTAACGTTGATTGTATTATCTATCCTCTTTCTTTTCTTGTCTTGTCTTGTCTTGTCTTGTCTTGATCTCTGGTTCATTGTCTAAAGCAAGATAGACACAAATCAAAATGTGTTTCTTCCCCCTTTCCATTTCCCTCTCTCTCTCCCTCTCTCTCTCCCCTTTCCCCTTTCCCCCTTTCTCTTCCTATACCCATGCAAGTAAACAGGGTCATTCAAGCTCATCATTTCAAAGTCACAAACTACACCGACTTCTACCACCAAAGCATTCCGAACACACGTCAGTTGTAACTTAGAATGCCTAGTAATACAGTCCCGTCCGTACCTATCTAACAACTAATTCCTTTTTTTGAAAATGACGAGGCTGCAATATTATGATTACAGTTCCAGTACGTGAGATTCTACAAAATAATTGTACCTAGCTACCTAGATCCCGTTCAAGATATGACCAGGTATCTGGTAGGTAACTAGATAGGTTGGTGAGGTACGATAGGCAATAATAAATGTACCGCCATCAAACGCGCGTTAGAATTACAGTCAGATAGATATATATATAACATCTCCTACAAAATCCGTTCAAACCACGTCAATTTCTCAGTATACATCATCAATCTCACCCAAATATACAACTGCCAAGCAGGCATCTCCAAATCCATACTCCGCAAGCAGCTCTTTCATACGTAGACTTACCTAGGTAGTAGTTGGTATGCAGCTAATGAACAATCACCAAGTATAATCTATAGCTAGCTGGCTGGCTGGCTGGCTGGCCATGTGGAATTGGTCGAAAGATTGAAAGAATTGTCCCATTCATACTGACTGTGCATGCCTACCTACCTGCCTACATACCTAGTAGATATATCTATCTATTCTACCTAGGAGAGGTAGTACTGCATTATTATTGCATCAGCATCCGACGTACACATCCAGAGTAAAGTAACGTAACCTTACTATGATTATCCAGCCACCTCCATACGCATCTAACAGATATATCTCTTCTACGTATACGTATACCTAGGCAGCTCGAGGTAATACAAATACAGCATTAACATTTCAGCAGTCATACTACTTACTCTTACTACCCAGCCACCTACCTAGCTATAGCTACCTACCTCCTCCTTCTCTCCCTCCTCTCTCCCCTCTACAACTCACGCACTCCGAACCCCAGCCTCAACCCTCGTACCCGCCATCCATACGAATATGCGAAGCCACTCAACACCCCAACACCACAAACCCCCTATTCAGTAAAAACAGCACGAGGCAACTTCCCACTGGTGTCAAACCAAGAAATTAACATTGGTTGGTCCGAGAGCCAACGGACAGTTGGAAACACTTGTTCAATACGGTGCGTGAGAGATGTGTCTGTGGTGCAGAAATTGAGGGGCTTGGTGGGGTTGATCTTGTCACTTCAGATGGATGGATAGATATGGATAGATATGGATGGATGGTGGTATTATCGACATTGGACAACTTGCTTTTTTTCATACATGGTTTCGTTTTATATTGGGTATTTCAACGTGTATGCTATTCATGTATGGTTTCTCTCACCTTCAAAGCATATCACAGCATACCTATTGTAAAAGAGTGTCAAGATGAGTTGTTGCGTTGGTAGATTTCATGCTTTCTCTACAATGATCCTCGGCGAGGTGGCAATCATAGCATAGCCAGATAGATAGTCTAACGGGTCCTTGTCAGAACCTTCACAACTAGATAGAAGGGATATCAATGTCCATCATCAATCATGTGCCCAATGCCAATCTTCCATAACTCCAGAACTCCAACCCAGAAACATTCATGAGTAGGTATCAATTATAGCCCATCGACCTCAATACCCCAAAGTCTCGTATATTTCCCATTCCTACGTCTCAACTTCAGACCCCCTTAGCAGCCTCCTCCCTCAACCCCTCAATCAAAACATCACAAGCATCCATATCCGTCGCATCAATCTTGTCACCACTCCTCCCCAGCTTGCCCAATTCCTCAGTCGCAACATCCATTCCCTCTTGAAAGTTCCTCACGGCACTGCTCAACGCATAGACAGCCTTTCTCCTGACATCCTTCTCCTCCTTCTCATCCACACTCATCTTAACCAAAAGCGGCACACCACCTTCCTTCAGCATACACCTCTGACTCTTCTCATTGTTCTGCACCGCCGTCCCCACGCACCACGCTGCCATCTTCCTAATCTCCTTTTCCTCATGTGCCAAGAATCCTAACAACGGTTGCCACAACTGGAGCGGTTCAATATTATTAGCATTATCGAGATTCTCAATCAGTTGTTCGAAATTGTCAAATGCAACGACTTTGTCTTCGATGGTGACTTCAGGATCGGTGGATTGAACGGCGTATATCGAGGCCTTCATGAGGTCGGCATCGCTAGGGCCACCAAAGAGCACATTCATGGCATCAGGTGGGAGGGTTCTGGTTTGTGGAGGAGGCGCGGTGGGATCGGCGGCGCTGGCAGAGGAGTTCTCTACGCTCCATTTGAGGAGCTCGTTCATTGATGGGGGCATGGCCATGATGGTGGATTTTTGGTTCGTTTATAGTTTTGTATAGTCTAAAATTGGAAATCGAGCAGGTAATTTTTGCTTTCCTTTGCTTTGCTTTGCTTTGCTTTGCTTTGAGCCGAAGACGATTATAATTGAAGAGGCGGGAGAAGTTTAAACTATAAAAATGTAGAAGTGAGGTCTAAAGATCTGTTTTTCGTGAAAGGATATCCAAGAAGATTTTTTTGGTATAAGATGACTGTTTTGAAAAATTGTCTATTGTTATCTACAATCTTCGAGATGCTTCCAGTCGAGACTTTTTTTTGGGCACAAGATGAGTCGGCCAATGATAGAACAAGAATCAAGATTAGTCAGTTCAGCCTTGCCCTTAATCAGCTAGCCGAATTATAGCCTTACATAGAAGGCTAAGGAAATAATATATTTTATTACTTCTTTCCATTTATAATTAAGCCTTTATTTACTATTTACTCGTTATTAAATACTAGGTATAAAATACAAAAATTTATATAACCTCTTTTCGTTATAATAATAGTAACAAATATATAAAATTGCTTAATATATAACAATAATATATCATATATTTATAACCTTAATAATAACCTTAACATAGAGACTAAAGTGACTTTAGTTTAATTTTTATCAGTTATAGATAAAAGTATATCCATTGCAATTGGCTTCAGGTAATCGGTTGGATTCATGTAGATGATAGTTATACAAATCAAATTTATGTATTTGCTTGAGCTGGAGAGAGCTTGACCAAATAGGTTTATGATTGGAAACTAAATTTCAGCTGCTCTTCATTCCTTGTCTTGTCTTTTCTTGCTGACAATCATATCCATTTGTGTCTGTCGAGTAATCCATGTCCCAGATACATGCCAATCCTTCTGAGCATCTGCTGGGTTGAAATCAAAATGACGGTACAACTCTACGATTATGGGTAACATTTGCAGCATCGCAACATTCTTGCCTATGCAGCCACGGGCGCCAGCACCCCACTGTGATATGATATTGCGATATCAGTACATGTATGTGCTCTACTGCAAAAGATAAAACATCTCGGAGTATATATGCAGTACTCACGGTGAACGTATTTTTGCGCATTGATTGTAATTTCTCCGGTGCATTGTCTATCCATCTTTCAGGTCGAAAGCACTCAACATCCTCGCCGAAAATTTCTTTGCTGCGGTTGACTGCCCATGTATGGACACCAATGATAGTGATAGTACCCTCGGGGATTTCCACACCATGTAACTCTACGCCGCCTCGAGGGACAACTCGTTCTGGAATCGTACCGACTCCCGGGTGGATGCGAAGAGCCTCATTTATAACAGCTGATCTGGGCCAAGCTTAGTCTCCTTTCTTGCCATTTTCGAGAGGAGAAATCGCATAAACTCACAAATAAGGCGCAGAAGAAACTTCGGAATGCCTTGCTGGATGCGAGATGAGACCCAGACGGTCCGCTTCGGCGATTTCGTCATATAGTTTTCGGTGGATCGCAGGAGACCTTGAAAGATGATAAAATACAGTTCGTAGCGTTATGGCAGTTACATCATGGGCGGCGATGCTACTTGGTGGTGAGACTGTATCCAAAGTACGAATTGAGGAGCTATATGACTCACACACGTTGATGATGTAAACTGCGCCAATTACTTCTCTCACACTGAGTTTGTCGGGTGTATCCCGATGAAGACGAAGTAGCCAGCTTAACATGTCGTTTGACTCATCAGGCTGGCTCACTCGGTCATCAACAAGATTCAGGATGAACTAGTTAACACATTAGTTGAACAGAACAAACAATACTTCTGTTTCTCTCACACTATACAATGGATTTGGTTTTAAGGATCCCGTTAGAGATTTCCATCTTGAAATGATTCGTTCAAGCTTGGGGACTTGCGACCACTGGAATTGATTGTCAACATTATGTTACTCAATTCTTCTTGACTGAGGGGATACAAACTATAGAGAAATATACCATCATTTGATGGTCAAATTCACATATTCCATCTACATCTGAACCCGTCGCGAGGAACCCAATTTGTTTGGAGAACATGACATCTAGCAGAGAATCGAATGCATAAAACTGCAGCCATGCACTCATATCCACAATGGTTGGCTGAAACCGAGAGTGAGCCCTTCGAGTTGGGATACGAATAGTGTTGCATCGATCGATGTTGTTTCTGGACATCTTTCAGGGCAGATGTGGTGTAGAGACCCCCAATGATCCTCTTGTGTGCACGCTATGATATTCTACATCTTGGGTGGAAAAGATGTTGTGTAGATCGTAGTAGCCATCGAGTTGGGGTTGAAGAATTCCATACGTTGTTGCCTATCGTTCAAATTAGTAGGAAACGAAAAGTGCACATGATTGGGGGTCTTGCCTTTGGAAATCCCCTGTTCTCGACGTATATAACTCGGATTGCTTCTGGGCTTGAGGCGGAGACATGGTTGGGACCAATCCTGACAAGAGGACCATATTTTTCGTGCAAATGAACACTACGCATAGGCATATCTTCTTGCCAGATAACATGCCATTTCCAGAAACTTGAGATGCTAGCAAGAAATGGCCCAGGGATTCTGTGGAGTCCGCCGTGATAACGTGTCCAGATTAGGTGACATATAATTGCACTGAAAAGCAAAGAGACTGCCAAGGTCACCTTGGATTCAGGAACGGGAAGAGCGACCAGGAAAGTAACTCTAATGTAAGAGTTCATTTTGCTGAATCGTGTCAAAGCTGTCGTTTCATTCGTATACAAGGCTGGATTCCCGTGGCTATACATACTTGGAAAACTTGTCGAAGATGATTTGATATGCGGATACCATCATGCAGCCTACTATGCAGTGCGCAACTGTTGATGCCCCCTGTTCTAAACCTTTGCAATACAAATACCATCGACATTGCGGCTCCAGCGATTAGTATTTTAATCTCGCACCACCACTAGAGTTCAGTACTATGCGGTCAATAATTCTCTGGGCGTTATTCCGAGATTAAAAGGCTGCGCAAGAGAATTGATTTGGTGGTACCTTTAGATCGTATCTTCAAGTCTAATCTTCCAATGAGGAGCTCGAGCTCCCAGGCACACATAGAATACTCGTAACAGATATTAGAATGTTCGAGAGCGGTATAGTGGATTTACTTAATGGGAGCGAAATTACGCCTCACTATTGCAGTGAATCTTGCCAGTATCTTGACTTGAGGAAACCTATTTCAATTTCGGCAGTAAAAATGTCAACTTCAATCTCTCAAGACGCACCAGAATCCCGCTCAGGAAATCCAATATGCCGATCACTCATTATATGATCAGCTGAAGGAGCATCGTCATCATGAAGTAATCTTCAGACCCAAAGTCTCGGGTCCGGCTGAAGATTCATCTTGCTTTTCATAGATCAAACCAACTCGGTCTTGTTTATAGGCGGGCTTTTGCCCAATACATGGATCTTTTAACGATAAATTATACATCTTTCCGAAGCAGTCGCATTGTTTCAGCGTCAAGAAGGCGCAGTGATCCCATGTAAGCAATCTAGACCTTAAAGCTGTGTGACATTGATGCATTACATGACCTTCTAGGTATACAATTATCTAGTTATCTAGGAATAATTGATCGGTAATATAGCTCGATATCGATCTAAATAGACGAATAGCTACAGACGAACACCCCCTTCTCTTATAATACTACAAAGCAAACAGCATTCACATGATTCGAGCCTCTTCACAGAAGAACTCGTCTGCCAAATTTGGAACGGTGCAAGAGGCATGGAAAAATATTTTCATCATTAAGACGTCAGGGGGCCTTGCCAAGAGGTTTTTCCTTGTGGTGTTAGATGGAATCATGGAGTAAAGTTTTGTCTGCGACCCAGAGTTTGACCAATCAAGGCTAGATGCAACTATGGGGTGGGTCCGTTGATTCAACATCTTGTTGAAGCCGGAGAAATAAAAGATTGAGATTGTCTAGAATCCATTAGATATAATACTCGCAATTCATCTTTCATGTGTTCATCTTTGACATAGTCGCTTCAACTTTGGAACTAAAGTATACAATACTTTCTTGGAGTCTAACCCCCCAGAGACAAGTTCCCCATGGCCAAGAGCATCAGAGGCTAATCTTACTTGTCGGAAAACGCAACTCATTACAGCAATATCCCGACATTTCTGCATTATAGCACCAATGACTAGCCAACTGCAATTTCTTGATTCGTTTCTAGCTCCTTGACAGATTGTTGCTCTGAGAATCCATAAACTTACAGGATATGTTGCTGGGAAAGTTTTACGGTGTGCGAGATCTCCACCGGATAGATGCAAAAGCGTCTGCATTTGCCAATCACTGCCGATGAATGCTACCTGCCTAGGCGGGGAATTCTTACCGAGGCCGGGATCGTTTTCAGAGGCGTCATTATATGCATCGAAATGCAATAACGACCACTATCCTTGCACAAGGAAACCTTTCATCTGAAATTTGTTTGACGACAATGTAGTGGAACTAATGGTGACTAGGTAGAACAGGACGTTAGCGGTTGCATCCAACTCGCTATTCTCTCTATGGAAATTGTTCAGGAGTCTACTACAAGTATAGCGGTGGCGCAGTGTACGATTAGTTCTTCTGGATCTATGATCCCGTTGAAGAAAGGTGGCGTTATTGAGGAGACAACAGATTGTATCGGAAGCAACTTACGCGATACCAACCGTTTTTAACTGTCACTTCTATTAGGTCACACATCGTCAATTATCTGCATTTTACTTTGATTTCGGATACTGGTAATGTGCTAGTGGTCTGTGTGACACGCCAAAGTAATGAATGAATTCTTTTTTGCTGTGTGATTGGACTATACAGAGCAGTCGATGGACTTGTGTAAAAAAGCAGATGATCTGCGTTAGTACTGTTGGAGTGTGATTAGGCCGTGTGATATAAAGCCGATCTACCTTCTCTCCCTCGCTCACTCGAAAAAGTTAAGTCTATATTTACGCAGTGTTCCGAGGTATGATTCGGAATCGAGAACCTCTCCCCGATTTCCACGGCCATTTTAAAATCACATTGGAGAGACTCTAACAGCATGGATAACTTTTCGGTTCGTTTCAGCTCTTCCTGATCTGAGACATCTATTTGTTAACTTATTACCACTAACAATAGGGTATCCAGGCACTGACCAACTCCACAGCTCTTTCCTTTATCCTAACCTTCTCCAAACCTCCCGATTGGGATTTGTCTCCAGATGCCCTCCTATGGTGGTATGCAACTAATGGAATTCTTTATGACCTACTTGCTTTTGGCAAATACAAATGGCACCATCAGATTTTCGCTATGAAGTTCTACCACACATATGTTGTCCCCAATCTCGGAACCTTTCCGGTCGCAAATCGACCACCAAAATGGCGAAGCTTCATGACTGACGATTTTAGCCCCATTGAATATAGCTGGAATTGGGGAAATTTACAAGGAGTTGTCGATAGAAGAGTCCGCTTCAGCATTGAAGCCATAAACGAAGAGTCTGGCACAGCCACAGACCCATGGAACCAGAAAGCTACTCTCAATCTTATTGATCGCCTTGCACTCGATATACCAGATCTTGACATGCAATGGTTCCACCGAATTTTGAAGGATTTCACCCCTTCGAGAAATATCCTGCCAGAAGCCTACTTGGCTCGTCTTGATCCGCAACAGCCTCGCTCAACCATGTTTATTGCGTTCGAACTGAGAGATAGAATGCCTGTTGTCAAGATTTACATGATGCCTTTTGCAAAAGCCATGGAAACCTCTCAACCAGAATCTACTGTCATTCTTGGATCTTTAACTGCCTTCGCTCTTGAGTTAGACTGGCCGTCTCTTCAAGGCCTGGTTCAAGCACTGGAACTGAAGATCAAATCACAAGGGCTTGAGCCTTGCATGATTGCTTTTGATTGCGTCGCACCCAAACAATCGCGCATGAAGATATATGCTAGGTGCCCCGACATAAGACTCACAAGCGTTATAGAAGTTATGAGTATCTTTGAAGACAAGTCTAAGATTGTTAACGGCTTAAAAGAGCTTCGAAGATTGTGGGCTCTAGTCTTCAGCTGTTGCGATGAAAGTCAAGCCGATCATCTTCCCTACAAAGAGCATATCACTTCAGGAATTCTCTACTATTTTGAAGTGCGTCCTGGCAGTTCCAAAATAACCACAAAAATCTACCTTCCCGTTAAACATTACGCCAAAGATGATATTTCCATTGCCAGAGGGCTGCAAATATTTTTCAAGGAACGTGGAAGTGTGCAGAACGAGATCGCAGAAGACTTTCTGGGGGTCTTGAATCGAATGTGTACATATCGCCGCCTTGAAGCAGCCACTGGATTACAGACGTATATCTCATGTAAAATCGAAAATGACTCTTTGGTAATCACCTCTTATTTAAGCCCTGAGATGTACAATGAGGGGCGCTGGTCACACGAAACATCGACTGTATAGGGGGTGTGTGAGAATCTTCTCTTGGTAAAATGAGTCTATGTGTCTCTAATGTTCCACGAATCTCCAATGAGCAAGAACATTGTAAGAATGTAAATTGAGAAGTTCAAGCCATTCTGGTGCGTAATCGAACCATCTCTGCGGTGACGATTGAACCCCATAAGAATAAAAATACTGTACATAATGTTTTCGAACTAGCAATTGGGAGAATTACGAGTAAACCGCGATAGCACCTTTCGATAGTGAAGCAGCTGCCTATCAAGATTTGTTACATGGTCATGCCAAGCTAAATTAAGTCTTTCAGCACCTGACCTTCAGACTCCTACCGTACATTAGAATTCTAACAATAGTCACAACTGCAAATGAGACCATCAATAACGCGCCAGTGAATGTTTGCAGCGAAATCCATCCATAAGATTCTAGAGCCCCTGCAATAGGGTTTCCAACCAATATACCTACAGATATTGGTATTAAGAGCATGCCTAAGCGGACACCTAAAACACCCATATCCGGAGACAATGCGACCGCGAGGTTAGGAGAAAGGGAAGTTAAAGCACCGGCGAAGAAGCCATAGAATACACTGAATAATACCATACCGGGAGTGTTGTGAATTGTAATCCAAGTAAATGACAACATCCCACTAAGAAGAACGCAAATTATGTCGACATTAAACGGCCCGTAAATGTCAGCGAAGTGGGTTGGGATCTACAGCTTTGTTAGAACTCAGCGCCTCCTTCATAAAGACGTGAATAAATTCGGGACATACGATGCGCCCAAAAAAAGAACCAACGTTCAGTAAAGGAAGAAGGTAAGTAGCGAGGCCTCCTTTAGCTATCTTCTTATCAAGTGCATATGACTGGATATAAAAAGGCGGAATATATGCGCCCATAAAAACTAGAAAGAAGAAGACACTAGAAACTAGGAATGGCAATTCCTTCCAGGCTTTTAAATCAAAGATCCTCCTGACTGCAGATGGACGAGTCCGCATACGCATTCCGAGTACAGGAATGGTGGCAGCCAGAAGGATTATGAACCCGATTATGCGAACTGACCATCCAAAGCCGATTCTTGGTTGCAGTTGATTGAAGATAATTGGAAAGACGATGCCTCCTGCATATTATTTTGAGTCAATATAAAAAATAAGGTCACCATGTCTCCTGGACGTACCTATGGCACTTCCCGAAGCGCCAATACCCAATGCCAATGCTTGTTTCTTGTCAAAGTAGGCCGGGAGTACAGCGATGCTGGGAATGAACAAGCAGCCGCTACCTAAGCCAAACATAACTCCTTGAGCCAGTATGATGTGCCAGTATTTTGAGCTGATACTTGTCAACATCAATCCTAACACACACAAGAAACATCCTGTCCAAACAAGAGACTTTAGATAGCCATGATCAAAGACTGGGCCTGCAACTATGGCGAACCCGAAGAGCAAAAACGCTTGGAGAGACCCAATCCAAGAGACATCTGAGGGAGACCATGAAGGATAGGCAGTCTCATAATAAGTTTGAAAGGTACCTGTCGGCATCAGCAAAACAAAGATCATGGTATTTAACACCTAGCAGTTACCAAATGAGCTCACGAGACCCCCACGACAGGAAAAACAGAGAGAAAGAGCTCGCACATTGAACCCAGGCAACAAAGCCACCGTCTGGTGCCGGGGTACCGGCGGATAATCGTTCAACTAGCATTTTACTTTTGCGGTATCTGGCTTAATGGAAGAATGCAATTTCACGAATAATTGAACGGGTATGGGAAAGAAGACAAGCACCATATCTTGAGGCATTGTAATTCTTATTGAAAAGATCTGTGTGATTTAAATTTGTGGCTCCGGCCTTCCTTGTACCGGAGGGAGTTCTCTCATGGTAATGCCAACCGCAAAATGCAGTAGATTTGTTTTTGGACTCGTGTAGACAGGTATTAAGCATATGCATCCAACACATGCAGCCCGCCTGGCACTCATCACTGGTCAGTACATATCAGTGTATCCACCAGAGTAAATTACACGATAGATTTTCGTCTAGGAGGTTACCGAATAAAACGCGCGAACGATAAGCGCATCTAATTACTCAACTAGGTAATGCACAACTATGCGGATAAACATCGGCTTCAGCATTGTTTCGTATCTGCACCAATGAAAGGTTCATAAAAGCCGTCTTTTCAGAGTCTTGAAACGACCAATCATTTTCATATTTCATATCCAAGGTTACCAATTTAGTTGAATGATAGCGCGACTTCTACTTTACAGATCAGGGGTTCGGTAGCTTTAATTTCATCCATGTATCAACTACAAAAATCGGAAGGTTGCATTCGGACTCCTTCTCCAACTACCACGTGCACTCGAGCCAACCAAAGTCTTCGAAAATATGATAGGCTCCCAAGAATTTGGGCTGTGCCGTATAAGTTTGCGGCGAAGACATCGTTCAGACTACCCAGATAGTAACCTGGAGATAAGACCAATATGGGAAGATAATATGACCAAACATTGATCTGAGTCGGGCAATCTTGGCCGCTGTTCCCCTTCTTAGAGTCATCTTTCTGATGTTCATGACGAAGGATTCGTTTCTCAAGAACAGCAATAGCTAATACTACCATACGCCGTTTCAGAAATGGACAAACTTATTTCACTGCGCGAGCCAAACGCGCTTCACTGGTGGAGCTTCTCTGCTTTGATTGCATCCTTAGTATGTCATGTCTTTTGCATTGATGCGTTGTTTTTGTAGCTTTACTTACTTCTATAGACACTCTTTACGTGGCTTTTTTCAGGCTCAAGCTTCATCCCTTGGCCACTATTCCAGGGCCACCACATTGGATTCTATCGCGAGTGCCCTTTGCCTGGGCTTTGCGCCAAGGAGAATTCGTGCATCGAATTGTATCATTACATGAAAAGTACGGGCCTATCGTTCGGGTTGCCTCGAATGAAATTTCATTCACCGATGAGAGAGCCTGGGATGCGTTTTATGCACCATACCGCCGAACATCCTATCTCCCCTAAAAGCCCTTTCTGGTATCGACCCCGCATCAACAATGGCTCATACGGTATTATGGCCTCCCCGCCATCAGAGCATGGGCGTTTCCGTCGGGTATTCGCAGCTGCTTTTACAGAGAAATCTATGCGCGAACATGAACCCATGATATTACAATACGCCAACATATTGATATCCCAACTGAAAACCGAAGCATCAAAGAAAGCCCCCGTGGACATTGTAGATTGGTTCGAGTACGCAGCTTTTGATATCGTCGGTGATCTTGCCTTTAGCAAGTCTTTTCATTCCTTAGAGAACAACGAATTTCATTATCTTGTCAACGCATTACGAAAGTTTTATGCACGCTTTCACGCAAGCCGTTGTTCCTCGCATTCTAGGACTTGAGTTGATCTGGACATGGATAGTCCCAAAGATCTCCCGACAGAAGCAGATGGCTTACAACAAATCACTGAATTACTTCACACACCAAAGGCAGGCGCAGGGGAAACTCCGGGTAAGAGTGATCTCATGACATATTTTACAGAACGTGGGGACGGGAAAGGGCTGTCAATAATCGAGACTGAGAACGCAATTGGCGACATTATGATAGCTGGCAGTGAGACTGTTGCTAGCACACTTGCAGCGATTTGCTATCATATCGTAAGAAACCCTGAAGCCTATCGCCTCTTGACAACTGAAATTCGACAATCCTTCGAACGAGAAGAGAATATTGTGGCCTCCGCGGTTGGCGAATTGCCATATCTTAATGCTGTCATGAACGAAGCTATGAGACTATGTCCTTCACTCCCGATGGTCCTGCCTCGAATGGTGACCGAGCCTGGGATGGAAGCATGCGGTTACTGGCTACCACCTGGAGTATGTGTCTGTGAAATCAATTGAGCAAAGGTTCTTACTGATTACATTATAGACGCTCGTCACGTTCTGTCAATTAGCTGCGTACACATCCCCGGCCAATTTTGCTTCCCCAAAAGAGTTCATCCCAGAACGTTGGTTGCCCGACTCCCAATTTAAGCCCACAATACAAAGGTTTACCACCCATTCAGCGTTGGTCCACGGGACTGTGTGGGAAAGGCATTTGGGCTCGCGGAAGTGCGGTTAATATTGGCGAAATTAATTTGGAATTTTGATTTGAGTCTCGGAGAAAAGGACTGGGATTGGTACAGCCAAAAAGCATTTCTGGTGTGGGAGAAAAAACCAATCTACCTCAACTTGTTAGAAGTGAATCGATAATAGCCGCTTCCACAACTTGTCGGGCTAGGTACTGGAAAGTTCTCCCAGCAGGGGTGTTTATCGTGTGGGTAGCTAGTAGAATAAGATAACCCCATATTATCACCAACTCCCATGCACCATTTTTGTGTGTTTCGGAGGGAAAATTTCCCTCAAACTGCGTGAGGAGTCAGATGTGACGGTCACTCTGACCGGAATCCCTTTTCTTATTCGAAAGCCCGGATACCAGCTGATTAGTGGGGATGTAAGCGGCTGTTCCTATTGGTGCTGAGGCCTATACGCTTCTTGCCGATCAGATTATGCACGAGATTTTGTGTGGGTGGTACACGGGCAGAAATTCATGTCGCGAAACCAGCTTTGGGCAATCTCCCCGTCGATCGTGCATACCCGCTGATTGAGAATTTTGCAGCGGCTTATTTATTTATTTATTTATATACAGTTTAACGTCTCCATGTAGAATGGCTAGTTCTGGCCTCCCGAAGGGTATTAGCGACGGGCCCGCAACGGAGGCAAGGCCTCCCGCGCGCCTCCTATATATAACCTATTGCTATACTTGATAATACTTCTAGCGCCCTGTTCTTCAATCCCTATACCCAAACAATACCGTTTCCCTTTATTCCTGGGGGGGGGGGGGGGGGGGGGGGGTGGGGGGGGGGGGGGGGGGGGGGGGGGGGGGGGGGGGGGGCGGTCCTTCTTTCTCCATTTGAAGAAGCGCTCTCGCTCTCTCTTTCCTTTATCCTACACATCCGTAAATTAGTGCGTATATAAGCGAACTTACCTTCTAATTGTAACGGATTATATATAAAACATAAGCGCTATACTAGAAAGCATATATGCATATAGGGGGCACTTTATTTCTGCCGGTTTTTACGTTAGGGCGGTGCCTTTTGCAGCGGCTTACTGAACGGGCAATGTACATCAAGCCCCAGGGGTGCGCAGATAACGGCTGATATACAATGCTAGGATAGCCTGAGTGAATGCAACGCATCTTAATAATATCCACGTATTTGTTCTGAGATCAGCAGGATAATCTGTAACTAAGGTGAAATACCTCCTGCCCGATTCGAAGATGCAATATGTCGAAGTCCACTATCGACTGAAATATCAAGGTGGAAGTGCGGCGAAGTACCCAAGTCCATGGTTTGTCGGAGGAGGAAAGGAGGCTCAATCATAAAATTGTTGCCCCTGGCCTGTGCAGCGAAAGTTGCAAGAAAGTTGCAAGAAACACCTTCAAAATAATTGAACATGCCATGAAAATCCACCACCACCTATCTTTGGCACGCCATCTTCTTCACTGGTGCCCATGTGCCGCGATCATTTTCCCCGTCCATCTTCCCGCCCACCTGCTCAAAACCATGCTTTCCAGGAGGTCGCATTTTGTACGGTGAGTTACATTGCACATTGAATGAGATGTCTAGAACATTGCAATTGACTCAGATACTCGACATATGCGTGGATGTAGATGTGGGTGACAGGCGAAGAAGATCTATGTTACGCAAAGAAACCTTCGAATACGCATTTCGCCAAAATTGATTTGCAGCCGACTTTGAATGTTGATAAAGGGCACGGCACGAGATGTGCCTCGAGATTCGGACCAAGAGAAGAGAAAAAAAAAGAGAGAAAGAAAAAAATCTTGCGTTTCTCTAACTTCGATCTTGGGATCGTCCGTCCTTGATTTTTATTTTGCTTTCGTCCAGGGAATCATTATGACGATCGGCCCGCCACACACCCGTGAGCACAATCGCTGTGAGCGCTGCTGCGCCCACTATATGCATCATTGTTGTTGTCTTGCGATTAGTGGCACGGAAGGTGTCCAAGTCTCTCAAGTGGTGACAGAGGATTGGCTGGTTATGATTGCGCTGGTTTGTCTCGCACAGCACTCTGGTGTAGACCTGAACTAACATCACATGTCACTGCAGTTACTCACGATTGGGATGGGGGCAGCGACAATTGCAGGTAAACCTTTCTGAATTCCCAAGCATCTTTTGCTCTACTCACCCTCGCTTAGGGGTGAAACTTCACACGCTGGCATACAAAACACCGCCCACGACGGACCCGAGCCGATTGTATCATGTTCAGATGTCAGCGAAGGTGAGTTCTAGTCATGCAAGAGACAACCTGTTCAGTGAAGCTTGGTCTTTCGTGGTACTAATGAAGTGCAAAGATTGAGTGGGCTGTTCAGCTGCTGGGCATACTTGAACTAGGTCTCGTCAAGCTTAGCTTTGCTTTTTTCTTTCGACGTATATTTTCCATTTCGAAATCAAACCTGTTCACCCATTTCAATACTGCTTTGATCATAGTCTTGGCCCTCTGGACAACGGGTTACTTCCTTACCTTCTTGTTTGCCTGCAAAGGACATTTTGCCCAATGGTGGGCAGGGATTCGAACCGGGAGACCAATCTGTCTCAGCGATGTGGTGTTTTCCGAGGGCCTTGCTATTTCCGACTTCATCATCGACATGTTCATCATCATCATGCCAATTCCAATGGTAATGTGAAACTGCGATCTGCCGCACACGAACTCATACTGAAGTGACGGGCGATAGGTTTGGCGTCTGCATATGACAAGATCACGCAAAGTACTTGTGACGTCAGTATTTGCTCTTGGAACTTTGTGAGTATCCTCAGGAACCGCTGATGCCCACGTTTGGACTGATTCATTGAGTTTGTGAAGGGCTGTGATATCATCTATCATCAGACTCTCAGTCTTCTTTGATGCTAAATATGGTAGGCTGGATCATGAAACTTCGCCGCTGATTCCAAAATGCTGACGCAATGTAAAGCGATTGAGAGAGGCGGAGCCGACAATGATTGTGAGTTACGACAACGAGTAAAAAGATCGTTGATAAAGCATCGGCATATCACCGCTAACAACTTCTAGTACTCATAACACAAATTATCTTTTGGACCATGATCGAGTGTAGTCTAGGACTCATTGCCGCTTGCTTGCCTCTCCTCTACGGCTTGGCACGCCGCTCATCCATCGAGTCTGTGGTTCGTAGTGTGCGAAGCGCCATTTCACTGAGGTCCATGAGGTCACAGAACTCTCAGAGATCCAATGATTCACGGCATCCAGCTACTACGTCCTCTTATACCGCCACGGTCCTTGCCGATAAAAACAGAAATGGGTCGACAACATCTCATACTCCTATCGTCTCTAGCAACGGCGAACCATTGGGGCTACATAACATTCCCTCACACGAACCGGAGGCTGCCCACTTGGCAATAAGACAGGGGAAAAGTTGGAATGTTGAGGAGAGTGACGACTATTCCGGCAATCCTTGAAGCTTCTACAAGGAGAGTGACCTACTTGGAGGAGACCCGTGGGACTAGATTGCAAGTGACAGAAAGACCCCATTAGAAAGATGCCCGTCCATCTTCAATTGTAATCTCATGGTATGTGCTGAGCTGTAACAATAAGAGACAGAGTAGCAAAACTATTGTTGTTGATACCCATCCTTCTCGATGATAAACAAACCCCGTCCGTCTATCTACACGATGCACAAAAGCTTCAAGGGCATTGTAGCATGCAGAGAGTATAGAAACAGTAGCTAGATCCGGCAATACAGTAGAAACAAAACATTCCATACACACCCCTTATCCCCCTTTCAAGACAGATCAACTAAACCTTTCTTATTTTCGGTGGGAAATTGCAATAAGCATAGCTTAGTCAAGACAGTTTAATAAATAGAAGCAAAACCATAAACACCCCAAACACTCCCTCATCCTCTACCTTCTTCCCTTCACTATCTGCTATACATAAACCAAAAAAACTTCTTTTCACCTCACGATCGCACATTCACGGTCCTCTCCACATCCCCCCCCTTCACTCCAAATTCAATGTTTTATGTTTAGTATTTCCTATTTCATTTCGATTATCTCATATCTAAAACCACCATTAACACTCCCCCCCAACCACACCATATCATATTCCATTCTCTAAAGGCAAATATCACGGAGTGGCAGCTCATGTCCAGCATGCCAATTTCTTAACTTTATGCTCCTACTCTCTCTCTCTCTCTCTCCATCCATCCCTCCATCCATCCATACCTTCTTACAACAACTATTTGGTATGTATACCTAGTATGTATTGCCTTGCCATTACACACAAGACAGAGCAGACAAACAATCAAATACACCCTCTCTCTTCCACCCCTTCCTCACTTGCATCCTCAAACTTTATATTCATGAAAAAAAAAAAAAAAAGCAAAAAAAAGCCAGACAGCTTATGGAAAAATCTTTTCTCCATATAACTATATGCATGCATTGCAAGCCATTAAGACAAGTTGAAAAGAAAAGTTCTTAGAAAAAATTCTCAAATTTCTGATTATGAATCTCATCGATGAATATTCATACCACTCACGCCATAACGCCTCATGCAATGCGAAAAAACGTAATGCAAGTACAAATTCAAAAAATGTCGAGCATTAACATTAGATTTCGATAGTCTTCATGGCAGATTCATCATCAGCAGGGGTTTCTTTCTCAGAAGTTTCTGTTACTAATCCCAAACCCGTAACCTTTTTCACCAGACTTCTCATTTTCTTTATTCTCGCTAGGTGACTCAGATTCCAGTATTGGTCGATCAGAAGGTTTGTTCTCTTCGCTTGGTCTTGGAGTTTGCACATCAACAAGTTTCGTGGAAGGAATGTCTATAGTGTTTGACTTTGATTCCTGATCCAGAACTCTCTTCGGTAACTTTAGCCAGAGGACTCGACTTTCCATAACCAGGACGATTTGGACTTGGAATGGGCGAAGCTCCAGAAAAGCGTTGCATAGAACGTCCACGTGGTTCACCAGCATCAGCAACTGGACTCGCATAAGGAGATCCAGCAGGGGATCCTCCATTGCCATTGACAGGTGGAGCAGATCTTCTTCGGACGTTTTTGCGACCGTACTTTTGATCCATTCTCCATCTCAAGATGTCGAAATATCCAGGTTCAACTTTTCCCGACTTGAATTCCTTCAACTTTAACTCATTGGTTTCCTCGTCAACAAACCATTTACCACTGCTGAGATCATCTGCGACAGTAGCCAAGAAAGCAGACCATGATCTTGCAACTACGTATTTACAATCATAGTCTCGACCAAACAAAATAACTTGACCCCATTTACCAGCGGGTCCTGGTGCCAAGTCAACTGCTAAATTGTTTCCACCCCAATCTCTCACCAGTGGAATCCAAGCAGGATGTGCGTATACTTTTTGAATAGCATTTGGTGGTTGAGAATCTTGGCGTGACAACACAGTCTTGTCTCCAGTATGGATTTTGTGCATTTGCAGGTTGCTTGGATGACGAAGATGAACTGCCACCTAATGTCTTGGGTGGCATCGAAGGTTTAGAGTTGGATGATTCCATAAGGTATTCCTGGTTGACCTTCTTCCAATTCTCCCATTCTTGTACAATTTCCTCACAATCAAGTAACATAGAACCAAAGATGATACCAGTAGGTAAACCACCACGTTCTTGTCCATCGTGAAGTTGCATTGACTCACGAACCTCCATTGGAAGGGAACAATCCAATTGATGTTCCAATTCATTCAAATCATTATTTGTGCAACCCTCGCAAAGTTGATCCATAATTCTTCATAATTTTCCTCTGCCCATTTATCGATTCTCTTCCAGGAGTGACCGACGGGTGGTGGGGGAGGAAGACCTTCTTGGAAAGCTTGCAATTGAATTTCCCCTGGTGTAACATTCTCAAAATTCTCTTGTGTAGATTGTCGTTGAAGAGTTGATGACCTCATTCCTGGTGAATATGGTGATTGCGGACCTGGACTTGCTGGAGGAGCGAATGGTGAACCTGGATAAGCATTTCCATTAAGCGCTGATGTAGACTGTATACCATTTTCTTCAAAGTAAGGGGAGTTCAAATCTGCGCGAGATTCTGAAGCAGTCGTTGCAATCGAGGTTAAAGGTTCATGTCGACTCTGTGCGAGAGGAACATGTCCACCAGTTCTGTAGGGAGAATCATAGGAAGAATCTGTTTATTAGTCAAAGGTGATTTTGCGGAGTTTTGATATAAACTTACGACGGTCATAACTGGTCATAGTATGCCAGAAAGATTTGAAAGCAGATCCCAATGGGCTAGAGAAATGATTTGTTAGTATTCCAAGCTGACAATCGATAAGATAGTATTATGAAGAAAGAGATGAGTTTGAAGATATCACCTACTTTCCTGCCATGACTGGCGATTAAATCTATCACTTGCAAATGCTTTTTTGCTTGAAATATTAAGGAAAACCTCCCCACCGATTGTTATCGATAGTTGTTATATTGTTGACGTCGGAAGGTACTGAAATGATGAAGGAGGGATGATTGGATGTTTGTTATGTTCTTGTTTGTTTTGTATGGTGTTGTATTGTAATGTATTGTATTGCAATGTAGGTATTGATTTAATTCTTCTTGTCTTCTGTTTCCTTTCTTAAATTCTGGTTGACATTGAGATTTGATTGATTATGCGCCGGCTTGAATCAAACGAAGAAAAATAGAAAAGTTTGGTGTTGTCGTTGATGTTGTTGTTGTTCAATAAAGGAGTGATGAAAGTTGAAGTTGAAGTTGAATCGAAATTGAAGTTGGCGTCGGATTAAATTGCTTTGCCCTGAATTTGGGTGTCTATTACTTTTGTACAAGTACTGTGTCACCACTTTAAGTGCCTTTCCCTGAATGCTGACCCGTTCTATCACATGATATATTCAATTCAACCAATCAGAGAATTCATAGATAGATAAAGTAGACTAGCCGAAATTTGAGTGGATCCTTCTAAAATGCCGATAGTGAGCGAGCGCGATAAGTGTTTGAATTTATGGAATAGAAAAGGAGAGAGAGAGAGAAAGAAGATGAAAAGGTAAAGGACAGGAAGGGAAGGGAGGGAGAGGGAGGGGAGGGGAGGGGAGGGGAGGAGGTGTTAGGAGGTTGGTAAAATAACAAATAAGTACCTAGGTAGGTTAAGGCAATATAAGATAAGATTTTATCTATTATTTATAATTTATTATTTAAGAAAATGATTAAGGGGAATATAAGAATCTATAGCTCTGGAGATCTATAAATCTATGAATCTATACATCGATAGATCTATGAATCTATAAATCTATAAATCTATACATCGATAGATCTATAAATCTATAAATCTATACATCGATAGATCTATAAATCTATGAATCTATACATCGATAGATCTATGAATCTATAAATCTATAAATCTATACATCGATAGATCTATAAATCTATAAATCTATACATCGATAGATCTATAAATCTATAAATCTATAAATCTATACATCTATAAATCTAATAGGTGTATTTCTAGTATCTAATGAATATCCAATAAATATCTAAATCCCTAAATACCCAAATAGGTAAGAAAAGGGCCATTGGGTTTCCCTATTCCCTCCCTATTTATGCACTTACTTCCATCCAATTAATAAATCCCATCATCTCACAACCATCCAAATCTTCGATTATCTAATACATTTCGATTAACTTTTGATATATCTACCTAGTACCTAGTAAACCACTTTACTTTTACCCACCTACCTAGTAGGTAAACCTATTAATCACTTCTGGTAATCATAATCCATTGATAATCCAATTCCAATTCCAATAACCTTATTATTAAACCATTTCTGTTTAATCTATACGTACCGACCTATAGGTAGTAGATAGTATTCATGGATTACAGTGATCTTTTGATCTTTCTCGAAATAGGTTCTTAGGTAAGCAGGCTATATACACTTTGCCACCATAAGGATCTATGGGATCTGATGAGTGTAACAATAAGCAAATACCTTAATAGGGATAGATATCTCTATCTATATGGATATCTATATGGATATCTATATGGATATCTATATCTATATTTATATCTATATTTATATCTATATCTATATTCTATATCTATATCTATATCTATATCTATATCTATATCTATATCTATATCTATATCTATATCTATATTTATATCTATATCTATATCTATATCTATATCTATATCTATATCTATATCTATATCCTATCTATATCTATATCTATATCTACCTACATCTATATCTATATCTATATCTATATCTATATCTACCTACACTACACTACAACTTCACATTCCAATACTTTCTTCATACAATAAATATTTCCTCACTCCTCTTCCACCTCTAAAAATTAAAGTTAAGAAAAACCGTTCTAGATGTCCTTTCATTCATCATTCCCATTCCCTCAAACCCACTCCTCAATCCCTCTCCCCATCAAATTTCGCTTGAACTCCCTCCCTCCTTAAACCTATGCACACAACTCCTTATTAGTTCCACTCTTTAATAATATTTTTGAGCCTCCACCGCCAATCCATTCCATCCATTCCCTTCTTTCATCTCATCTCATCTCATCTCATCCCTTCCCTTCCTTCCCTTCCCTTCCCTTCCCTTCCCTCCCTTCCCTTCCCTTCCCTTCCCTTCCCTTCCCTTCCCTTCCCTTCCCTTCCCTTCCCTTCCCATCCATCCACACTCTCAAACCATAAACCATAACCATAACCATAACCACAACCACAAACGATAAATCTCCGAAAAGGCGAATTTTACCCATCCCAGACCTCACTAATACCATTTGGTATTGGTTGATGATTCGTGGTTGATACTTAGTATGCATATATATGTATGTACTATACTAGTTCTCTCACCACTCACCACTCACCACCCATCACTCATCATTTATCACCCATCCCATCATCCACCACCCCATTATTAAGCTATAACCCCTCGCCTCCCCCCCTTTCAAAAAAAACGAAAAATGAAAATTCTTCCTTCCATCCATCTTCAACTCGCACCAAGATACCCATCTCTAGCTCTACTTGGATATAGTAACATCATAGAGTGTTTCACGAATTTCTTACTGTACTGTACTGTACGTACGGCACAGAGAGAGAGAGAGTAGTACGGATAGCATACTACCTACCATCTCGTTAAGCTTCAGTACTAGGTAATTACCAACTAACCAACCAACCAACCAACAAGTATTAGCTACCTAGGTAGATATGGTAAGCTGTGTTATTATAACACATCAATCACATCACATCACATTAATCACATCGAATCAGATCCAAATCCAAATCCAAATCCAGTACAGTAAACTACATCCACCCATGAATACATACATACATACATACATACATACATACCCAACACAACACCGTACAATCAACAATAATAGATAGATGCATACAACAACAGCGCCACAAAACCCAGCTCCCCCACACTCACTACTCACTATAATAGACGTAGAGAAAACTCTTGATTCTTGGAGGGCTGGGTTGTCATCATCATGACGATTGATCACAGCAGATACCCATGCTGGCTGTGGACTGACGAACAGTTAGTTGGTCGGTTGACGGCATCCATGCATATACCAACAATCCTTACCACCTCAAGAATTTAGAGACTAGGTATTTGCTTGTACTCTATCTTATATCTTATATCTTATATCCTATATCTTATAACAATTCAACTACCTGGTATAAGAGGGGAGATGCCGCGGCAGCCAGGTTTTGTTCTATTCTATCCCATCCCATTCTGTATCTTTTAACCCTCTATTATATCTCATACAAGACATACATAACATCTACATCGTACATCTACGCCTCTCTCTTCTCTTTAAACACTTTTACATTAACTTGTTTTCCATGAGTGATTTCATGCAGTGAATCACAAGTCGTAAATCACCAGTTGTAAATTATAAACTACGCCTTTAAACTACGCCTTTATACTCTAGATCTCTATCTATTCCGAGATCATTTGGTAAATAAATAAATAAGTAAATACATAAACAAATAATCCCTATACTCCCTCCTCTCTCCTCCCTACAACCAACCCACTATACGCAGATACTCCCCATACACACCACGTCTACGACATGTATACAAATCTCAGCCAAACCCCCGTCAGGTTAACGTTATAGTACCCCCTAGGTAACCGCAACCTAACCTAACCTCTAACCTCGGGGCCTCTCAACCTAACTTGACTTAACCTAACACGCCTCCCATCCCCATCTTACTTACGCACCGTCTTTCGTTTCACATTTTCGTTTCACGTTTCTTGTTCTTGTTCTTGTTTTTCTGGCGCGCTTTTCTGGCGTGCTTTTCTGGCGTGCTTTGCTTTGCTTTGCCTTGCTTTTAAATGGGCTGATTATCTGAGGGGAGCTAGGTAGGTAGGAAGCTATAATTAATGCGTATTGTGTAATTGTAATTTTATATATAGATAGATGGATGCATTTATAAGGTTACAATGGGATGGGATGTCTACGAATCAATGCGGTGGTTATAGATATATACTATCAGCTGCAGGAACGTATTAATTCTTTTATATTTTTTTTAGAAGAAGGAAAGAGAAGGTTCGTTTTGTCATTGTTATTATTGTTGCTATTGTTCTGATGGGTTGTTTGTAAAATGGATTATATGATGTTATGATGAACGGAGGTGTTTTGAGATGGGCTGATTGGTCGGTTGATTGGATTGTTCGCATACCCCTATCCAATATCGTTGTTGGTTGTGCTTGGCGGGTGGATGAGCTTGGTGGGTGATCTGGGGTTATGGGCTGTGGGTTGGATGGAGATGTGGGTTGAGATGGGATTGGTGGGAGTGATTGGCTGTGAAGGTTGGATGTAAGCTTACCTCCTAGGTAGGTAGGCTGGGTAATCGTGATGGAGGAATGATCATGAGTGAATGGATGGTTGGATGGAAGTTATATATATGCACCTGCGGGCGGGGACATAACAATTTTGTTTCTGGACCGCATGTAAGATTAGAGTATGATGGGCGCTTAGGGTTAGGATGGATGGATGGATGGATGGATGGATGGATGGGGAAATTAGGATCAAGGGTTGAAGAAGATGGAGCTCGAGCTCGAGGGAAAGAGGAGGCTGATGAGGATGGGATAACCTTAGTTGTGTCTGCGGATGTATGTTTTCGTTTCAAAATATGTACGAAGGTAGGCATCGTAGATATAAGGGGTGGGGAGAACGTTAATCTAGCGAGAAATCCTTGAATAGGAGAAGAGAAGAGGAAAGAAAAGAAAACGGAAGAGAGAAAGCGTGTGTAAGGTTGGGAAGTAAGGGGTTAAGCAGATGATGGTCTATGGACATCCTCGAGCATAATGTAATATAATACCTGCGATGTAATCTTTTTGAAAGTTTAATGCACATTCCAGGAGTAAAGACATCTCGAGGAAGCTCAAGAGTCATGAGTAGCTATAGAGGTTAAGGTTGTTGTAATCCCATGATTATATGAGGCTTGAGATTGTGTTGACGTTTTCAATGTTAGGTAACCTATGGATGCGCTCTTTCGCTGTATGATTGAATAAGGAATTTGAGATTCAAAGAAAGATGGACTCTTCAAACATCCAGAAATCGGATATACCTACCTACCTACGTATACCTAAGTATGAATAAGACCATACATTCCCCTGCCCGATACACGTGACACCAGCCTTGCCCATAAACGCGCGGCTTAGCGGACTTGGCTAAAGCTATGAACCGAGTAAGGTTACCATGGCGCAAGCCTAACCTGTAATTCAAATAGCTATCTACTAGGTAATCAGATCGCAACGTCAACATCAACACCAACCAACACCAGCCAATATTCCCGATTCTATCTAGCATACCATTTTAGCACAGCTTGCGCCACAAAACGCGCAGTGTTGTTTGACGAGGTTTATCTGCGCGGCGAGGAAAGGCTGATTTGAAGCTGGGTTAAGATAGTGAGATACTCTTGAGCTTGTAGAATCGCAGGCTCGTGAACTCGCAAGTTCGCAAACAAAAATGTCGGAAGAACGTCTTTGGAAATTCAGAAAGCCGGAATGGATGAATAGTGCGACAGCAAAAGGAGCTGGTGTTTATACTGCTGGAGCTTTGGTATGGTTACCCTTATCCTCCGGCTTCATGGAAGCATAGAATTTTTCGATTAGGTTTACTTCACAATTATCTTACTAACACTTCAGATAGTTCTCCCTTTCATTTCTTCATCCTCCTCGATGCGGCCCTTTGGTCTAAATCTGCTCTCAATGGATCCGATCCACCAATTCATATCACGTTCATTGATTGGCTTCCCCTTATCTTCTCTTCTCTTGGGATGCTGATTATAAACTCTATTGAAAAGTCACGCCTGTCTGCGGACTCTTTCTCTTATAGTGGAAGCGGTGTTGCTTGGAAAGCAAGAGTGGTTTTGTTCTTGGGATTTGCTAGTTTGGCAGGAGGATTAGCTGGAGGTATTACAGTCTTGGTTTCTCAAGTATGTGGGTGCCTGGTGCGCAATGGCCCCTACTGTGGGAATGGGGGTTGCAAACGTGGGAGCTAATGCTGGTGTTATGTTGAGGTGAGTGTTATTAATCTCTTCCCGATGGATGAGTGGCTTCACGATGGAATTGAAGTTTAAGGAGATGAGCACTGACGTTCATTTTAGTTCCGTTTGTACTTTGGATCTCGCAGAATATTGAGGATGAATACTCTTACAATCTCGCTCTTTAAGTGAATTTGGCCCATCCGAAGAGATTTGGGATAGTTTGAAGAAATGCAAAGGATTAGGACATGTGGAACATGATGGATATGGGTATGAAGAATGAATTGATAGGAGGTAGTATGATAAGAACGATCAAATGCTTCAAAGGCGTCATCTGTACGTATTATAGGGAATGTTATATGTTAGCAATATAGCGGTTTTGTTTCTGTTAAGGATTTGGCTTCATGCTGGCTACGTGACGAGTACCTCAAGATGATAGAAGCCAATCAACTAGAGGTGTTTAATGTATATCTATAAGAATCAAATTCTATTTTCTAACAAATCTAAGCATATCAATACTACCTAGCTAGACTACGTGTTTACATCCAGATGAACATGCATACCAATAAAAGCTTCCCCTCATGTACGTAGATTCTAGAATGTATGCAGATCTTCCATGCAGAAGTGTTGTGTTGAATTAGCTTCAACGAATGAAGGCAGCCGAGGGGACCCGTTCAAAAAAAAGCCTCTTCTACCTTTGAATTAATGATTTGAACAATTGTCCTCAATTCTTTTTCTCTTCTTCAAGTCAATTTACGGATTTATGATAATGGCTTATTGAGGAATTATATCTTGTGATAATATTTTCATAGCTCCCAATCCTTTTTTGGGAGTTCCCTCCATCCCAGTTTATATCATCATCGTTCTCCAGCTCAAACGAAAATGATGAAAACAGTAGATCCCAAGCCAGCGCCTGGCGCACACAAATTCCCTTGCGGCACAATATGCGCGGGCAAAAAAGCACGTAAGGAGGCTCAGGAACAGGCTATTAGAGAGGGAAAGAAGTTGGATAAGAATGGGAATATCATTGAGCCCAAGGTAGCTAGGAAGAAGGATAAGAGGGATGAATTGAATGAGGCCAAGAGAAATAAATGGAGGAGGGAATGGTGGGCAGTTGGGGATGGTGGGTTTGGTTGGCGTAAGTTTTTCTGGGGAAGGCTTTGGAGGGGCATGGTGCCTGATTTATTAATGAATAGAATTATGCATGCGGTGGGGAATTTATTACTTTACACAGGGATTTCTACTCACCAGGCTGGTGTTGGAAGAATCATCGACTTGTGCTGAACCACCAATTGCAAGAACTATCGATTATACAGGAGCGGGTACACCGGAGGGAGGATGTTGGCATCCCAAGACATTTGATAGAGCTGTTGTGGTGGTGGTGGATGCATTGCGCTACGATTTCGCGGTACCGTTTCTGGAGACGACTCGCAGGCTTTTCATAATGCGTTGCCATTCTTATATGAGACGGCCCGCAGAGAACCACACAATGCATTCTTATTGCCTTTCATCGCGGATCCCCCTACGACTACGCTGCAAAGGTTGAAGGGTTTGACGACCCGGAACGCTCCCAACATTTGTGGACGCGGGCTCAAACTTTGCAGGTACCGCTATTGAAGAGGATAATCTTTTGAGTCAATTGAAAGATGCTGGGAAGAAGATTGTACATCTGGGTGATGATACCTGGGACCGCGCTATTTCCTGGATACTTTGAACCGAACATTAGTCGCGCATATGATTCTCTTAATGTGTGGGATTTGCATACGGTAGATAATGGGGTCACGGAACACATTATGCCACTTCTTGAAACAGAGAAGAGAGCTGAGTGGGACGTCATTTTTGCACATTACTTGGGTGTAGACCATGCAGGACATAGATATGGGCCAAATCATCCGGCCATGACGAGCAAGTTGCAGCAGATGGATATTATTTTGGTGCGAGGACTCGTGGAGAAGCTTGATGATGATGATACCCTGTTGGTTATCATGGGAGATCATGGCATGGATGGTAAAGGGTGACCATGGCGGGGGAAAGTGATGATGAAGTTGAAGCGGCATTATGGATGTATTCCAACAAAGGAATATTCGGTCGCACTGATCCAGCTTTTGTGACGCCCCCACAGAATGCAAAGACACGACCGGTTAATCAAATCGATTTGGTATCAACCCTTGCACTGCTCTTGGGCTTGCCAATTCCTTTTAATAACCTTGGAAAGCCCATTGAGGAGGCTTTTGCGGGCACGAAAGGTAATGCATGCATGGGAAAATTTGGAAAATGTGGCTAGGATGACGGCTGCTGGTATTAAGAGATATCAAGCTGCATACTTTGCTGCTCGAGGCATCGATGAAAGCACCATCGAAGGATCCCCATATGCTCTTTGGTCGACAGCTGAGGATGCCCTGACTTCAAAGCCGACCCAAAAATCTACTGAGGTCTACCATGCATTCTCTGCATATCAAACAGAGACTTTACGGATTTGCCGAGATCTCTGGGCACGGTTTGATGTTCCTAGTATGATCTTGGGTATATGTATCCTTGCTGGTAGCGTGCTTGCTTTGGTCCTCTATGCCAATAGTAATGCTAGTGATCATGATGAACCTGAATCGGCAGATCTAGATGAAGCTCAAGCTAAATTGGAGCTCGAGGCTTTCGAAAAAGGAGAGAGATCTATTGGAGATGAAGAAATCAACCCAAACTTGCTTTTTGCAATCTCGGTGGCATCCGCTGTTGGTGGTGCTGTGGGACTATCTCTCTGGACCATGAAAGCCACTATTTTGGAAAGTAAGTAATCGATGGACAAGTTGTGGAGTTGAGTGCAACTGGTGCTGTAATTGGAGGACTCATTGGAGCCCTTCTCTCATTGATGAAGATTGGGCAATCCCTTCCCAAAAATTTGGGGTTGGTTGGCAGTCATCTTCACTGTTAGCCAGTCGATTGGCTTTGCTTCTAATTCCTACACTATCTGGGAAGACTCGATCTTATTGTTTTTCATCACAACTTTCGGCGTGGTTGGCGTTGTTTCTTCACTCAGACAATCAAAAGTTCGCAATCGTACATTGGGAGTATACCACTCGATTGTATTCATTGGCCTTGCTTGGATTACTTCGTACTCTAAGCTGTGCAGAGAGGAGCAAATGCCTTATTGTCGATCTACATACTACGCTTCTGCTACTTCTTCTACTTCTGCTCCATGGCAATTACTTATTCCATTCTTTGTCGCAATCGCCTTGCCAGCTTTTATCAAATCATACTATGCAACTAGCCTTTCCTATGAGGGGTTCGCACCTGTTTGGATTGATGGGGCTTTGAGATTTGGACTCTTCCTTATCGCCATCTTCTGGATCTCTGATGCTGCTGATGATGGGAAACTGGTTCCCTGATTTCTACGAAGGTGCTTTAAAAGCTATTCGAGTACCTATCGCTCAGACAGTTCTTGCCATGGCGTTTGGTGCTGGAACTATTGCATTTCACTTTGCACCACCCTGCATTGCCATCGGCACTGTCGCCTTGGGTGATCTTGCACCGGCCGGGGCTCCTAAACGTCAGGTACTCAAGTTATGATTCTTTTGGCTATGGTAATACTCATGGTGCTCGATACTTTTCTTGTTTACCAACGTACTTCTTGCCGTTTTCTGGTCCAGAACCTTGGGATTCGTGCCCCTTTCTTATGTCTCTCCAATCTTTCCCTTGTGGAATTTCCTTGTTCAATCCCTTTGACAAACTCCTTGACATCATGCTCGCCATACTCAGCGCCCATTTTTCCATTTCTTCAAACTGGTCATCAAGCTACTCTTTCTTCAATTCAATGGGGAGTCCGCTTTCATTTCCTCTCCATACTATTCGATACCCATGGTTCTCCATTCTCGTCGCCCTCAATTCATTCGGTCCTCAGATTCTCGCTGCATCCGCCGTCCCCTCATCGTTTTCTGGAAACAAGAAACCAAGAAAAAGGACTTTTAAAAGCATTACGGCGCAGCTTTGGCAACACGGCAAATGCTTTATTATGCAGTTGTGGGTTGGCAACGGCAATGTGGGCTGGCTGGTTGAGAAGACATCTTATGCTGTATCGCATCTTTAGCCCCAAGTTTATGATGGGCGGGACGGTGTTGGCGTCGTTGGAACTGGTGGGATTGGCGGTTGTACTTTTGGGCACGAGGGGAAATGTAGGGAGTGTGTGAGGAGTGTTTTTTTGGTTGCCTTGAGGGAGGGAGGAGGGCTTGATATCTTTTTACGAAACGTAGTTTTACTACCGTTTAGTGAGCTGTTGCGGTAGCTGACCACGACATGAGAAATGGTAGATGATTTTATACCATACTTGCTTTGGTAAAGGTTATGACGGGTTATGAGTTTATGGCTATATGGGCTATGATTATGATAGAGGGGTGTTTAAAGAAAAGATGGGAGATATTTATACAGAAAGATAAAATGTTTATTTTGGGCGCATATTTTTTTGGAGGGTAATATTATATATATAGTCATACCATAGAACATATAGTTTAGTGGCTAGCGAGGATGAAATCTTTTTTGCAATCAAATGTTGGAAAATATTGATATTCTTCGATCAGTCTCCGGAAATACCTACCTACCTTCCATGTGACCTACTGTGGTTGGAAAGGGTAAGTATTGTAAAACATTTATTTTTTGATTTTTACATACTTTTGTAGAATTTTGAATGAAATGTTTTTATTGGTTGGCTTCGATTGTTTTTGTGTTGTTTTTGTTGAATACGTTTAAAATCAAAATTTGGAAAAGAATTTGAAAGTTCAATATAATTCAATAAGATATAATTTATACATTGCTAATTTAGATTATTTATTTCTTATTATTTTTATATTTTCATTTTCTATATAATAGATTAAATTTATAATAAAAAGGAGCGGGGGGGAGGGGCGAAACGGGAGAAATGGAAAAGGAATAGGTGGTTGGCTGGCCGGAATAATGTTGAATATCTTAATTAGTTGATTGTGGTAATATTATTTCAAAACATTTAATTATAAATTCCTAGATTGAGCCGGGCTGGAGGAGGACGAGGGAGAAGGAAGAGGAAATACTTAGTAAGTGGGCACACTAGGTCGAAAATGGAAAAAATGGTATATTAGGTAAGTCGAAATGGCAAAAGTAGTAGACTAAATTGCCGAAGATTGCAAAGGTAATATAGAAGTGATAATCAAAAGTAATAAATTAATAAAAAGAATTTAAAAAGAAATTAAAATTTAATTATTTTTCCACTAATAATAGGTTATTGTATATATTCGAAATTTTGAAATTTCAAATATTATTTTTACTTTTACTATCTGGTTTTAATTATATAAATTTTCAATTAATGGATGTGTGTAATTGGTTATACCCTATATGTGGGGAAAAGCTGGGCCGTTTTTTGGTGTGTTTTACAAATACTTCCCCATCGTACAGATCAGACTTCGCTTCAGATGCCCAGATGTGCAACAATCTTTTTTGTTAAAAAAACGATTCAGGATGATTTATTTTTATTCCGACGCAGATTGCCGTGCCTGCCAACAATACTTTTTTGGTCATATTTTGGGTTTTTTTATCCTATAAAGTTTAATAAAAGATTTTACGGTAGAGAAGGAGAGAAGTTTTTACAGATTAGATTTTAAACGAGGAACAATGAAGAGAGGGAATGAAATATAAGAGAAGAGAAGAGAAAGAAAAAGTAGAGAAGAGTAGAGAAGAGAAGGAGAGAAGAAGAGAAGAGAAGAGAAGAGAAGAGAAGAGAGAAGAGAAGAGAAGAGAGAGAAGAGAAGAGAGAGAAGAGAAGAGAAGAGAAGAGAAGAGAAGAAAAGAAGAGATAGGGATACGAAGAGGATTTTGCAATAAAGATACGAAGGAAGGTACGAAGAGGAGAGAACTTTGCGATTATAATTTTATTCAATCAATATGGCGGAATTACCAAGGACCTCGAGAAGAACAACGTCCTGATAGTACGAAGATGTGGGAGGAGAGTGAGAAGAAGCGGGGGGAGTGAGGGAGAGGGAGAGGGAGAGGGAGAGGGATAGAGGTGCAGAGAGAGAGAGAGATGAGAGAGAGCGGGATTATGATCGTGGTTATGATCGTGGGCGTGGGGATAGGAGTAGGGATCGGAGTAGATCGCCGCGGGATGAGGGGGTTATAGACGGGGGGGTTATTAGGGAGAGGGAGAGGAGAGGGGGGTAGGAGAGATGAGAGGGAGAGGGATGTGCGAGGGGGTGAGAGGAGTAGGGAGTATCGGGATCGGGAGCGGAATGAGGAGAGATCGGTGAGGAGGGATGTGGCCGGATAGGACTAGAGGTGAGTTTTTGCCAGATGCGTTTTCGCGGATGCGGTTGGCGTTGAAAGGAAGAACTAACTCGAATGGTGGTCAAGATGATGTTCGGAGATCGAGGGAAAAGGATGAGGAGAGGAGTGGGAGTGGAGAAGAGGTATGTTTTATCTGGTTTGGATGAGGATGGGGCTTGGTGCTTGCGATTAGAACCGTGTCTAATATACATCTTCAAGACAACGAGAGATCGTTGAGAGAAAAGTCGAACGAACGAACGAGGTCTAAGAGTCGCGGCGCAATGACGAGCGAGATTATAAGAAAGATAGGAGTGGTGATGAGGCTTCACGAAAGAGCGATTATACGTCAGATCGAAATGTTACTCCGCAGCCGGTCAGCTTTAGTATTGGGGCTAGTCACGCAGTTACAGGGCAGGATCACGATCGGATGGATGTCGATGGTGGGAATAGAAGAAGAAATCTCAGCCCAAGAAGAGGGTTGAGGAGGAGGAGGAGGAGGACGATGATGATATTGTGGTGGAGGATGACGGTATGGCTGCTATGCAAGCGATGATGGGATTTGGAGGGTTCGGTACGACGCAAAATAAACAGGTTGCGGGGAATAATGTCAGTGCTGTGAGGAAGGAAAAGAAGACGGAGTATCGACAATATATGAATAGGGTTGGAGGATTCAATAGACCTTTGAGTCCGAGTAGGGATTAGTTGAGAGGAGGGGGGGATGGGAGTGAGTGGGAGTATATAGATAGTTCATGACAAATCGGATAAGCGAGGGAGCTGTTGGAGGGGTTACATCTTTTCCGAGGGGAAACTGTATAGATTGAGAGGTTTGATGGATTGCATATTATCATATCGGCATACTGGTTTATTACATGATCATGACCACATGATATCCAGAGCTGGAGGATTAACTTCCTTGTTTTTTGAGCGATTCTTTCCTATATACATACTCGAGTAGTCAAGTATATGTTGTATTGAAGAGTAAAGAGGATAAATACCCAGGAACATTTTCCCGATTACCGAAAAGTATGAAGTTATCAATTAATTAATCCATTTATCCATTCTAGTCTCGGCCCGGACCCGTTGAACCAATCAAATATCTTGAATCGTACCGTTCAAACCTTTTTGACCAATCGTCATTCTTTGTTGATGTTGAACTTGGAAGCCTTCCTTGCAGCCTTGCCTTACAGGCTGATAGAAACGCAATCTATCCACAAATCCGCAACGTGTGTTCTATTCTTCAATAGAGAAGTAGTTTCCACCAATTCAACCACTTTCTCTTTTCTTATTTTTCTGGGAAAAAAACCCCCTTCTCTTCATCTTTCACATGTTGAGTGACCAGATCGCAATACTGGAGCTCAACTTTTGGTTTTCAAGCTCTTCCAGCTCTTCCCGTCTTGCAATTGGGGAAATATGACGCCCCTCTATCTACGGCTGCCAGTTGCCGCTCTGGTAACTGTCCTCTTGTCATGGGGGACGTCGGTCCATGCGGCGGAGGCGCAGGATGTTGGCATCCTGACGACAGAAATTGCGAGGGAGCAGAATAATAGTTTGCTTTGGGGTGCTTATAAACCTAATTTGTATTTTGGGGTTCGTCCTCGCATCCCAAAGAGTTTCACGGGGGGTTTGATGTGGGCGAAGGTGGATAATTTTGTGGATGTGCAGAATAGTAAGTTGGATTGATAGGGAGATGGATGGGTGGATGGTCTTTCTTGGGTACTTGGGGGTTTGGGATGCTGGATCTGGTCTTCTTGTGCAATTTGCTGATGCGGGAGTGGGATCTTGGCTAATTGGTATTTGTAGACTTTAGGCATACTTGTGAGGTGATGGCATGAGAGGGTATGGTTGGGAGGAATTCGATGCTCGGAATGGGGGGAGACAGACGATGTATGATGAGAGCAATGGGATTGATATCACAACATTCTTTGTCAAATCTCCGGGTGGGAAACATGGTGGGAATTGGGCTACGAGAGTGAGGGGTAAGGTTAGGGATGGTTCGCCTGCGGATTTGAAGACGACGATTGTTTTCTATGCTTCTTGGAAGGGTTGGGAAGCTTGACGGTGGAGAATGAGCAGGATGATCTTGGGTTTGAGGGGGAAGTCAAGTTTAAGGGGGATTCGGATGGTTTGGGTCAATATCAGGTCACCGTAACATCGGGGGCGTGGCTTCCATCCTTCTTCTGAGCATCCGTCATATAAGGAGAAGCCTTTGGATAGAGAACTTTTGTTCACTCATTTACTTTCGATGAAAAGTTATTGTGGGCTGCTAAGCCTCATTTGTTCAGCAAGTTGAAGGAGCAAATTGATGAATATATCAAAACATATGGGGAAGAAAATCCTCCTCCTCCATATCAGATATACACGATTTCACATGCACCAGATGAAGGAAATTTCCATCTGGTTCAAAAGGTATTCCAAGGAGATTTTGAATTCGATATTATCTTCAACAGCGCATCAGCCGAAAAGGGACTTACTAGTCAAGAAATCTCTAGATTGATTGCCCAAAATAGTAAATCTTTCTTCGAGAGATTTATCGCTACGTTTGATTTGCAACCCCCTTTTAATATTGAAAGTCTTCAAAGATTCTCAAGTCATATGTTCTCAAACTTGATTGGTGGTCTTGGATATTTCTCTGGAGATTCGGTTGTTGATCGTTCATATGCTGAAGAGTATGAAGAGAGTAACGAAGGCTTTTGGGAAGAAGCTGCAGAGGCAAGAGCACGAAGACAGGAAAAGCTTGAAGGTCCATCTGAGCTTTTCACTACTGTTCCATCACGACCATTCTTCCCTAGAGGATTCCTTTGGGATGAAGGATTTCATCTTCTTCCTATTGCTGATTGGGATATTGATCTTACTCTTGAGATTGTTAAAAGCTGGTTTAATCTTATGGATGAAGATGGATGGATCGGTAGAGAGCAAATTCTTGGTGCTGAAGCTCGCAGTAAGGTTCCAGCGGAATTTCAAACACAATATCCTCACTACGCCAATCCACCTACATTGTTTTTCATTGTCGATGCTTTTATTAGCAAACTTGGAGCACTCAACGGTACTTCTCCTTTAGCAAAGGAGAAACTCGCTCAAGAATCTTCGATTTATTCGGCTTATTTGCAAAAACCAGAGGCTGGTCTCCAATATCTCAATGAGCTTTATCCTAAACTCAAGAAGCATTACTACTGGTTCCGCAAATCTCAATCGGGAGATTTAAAATCTTATGATCGTGATGCGTTTAGCACCAAGGAAGGTTATAGATGGAGAGGTCGAACACCACAACATATTCTCACCAGTGGTCTTGATGACTATCCTCGCCCTCAGCCACCTCATCCAGGAGAACTTCATGTTGATTTGATATCTTGGATGGGTATGATGACTAAATCACTCAAGAACATTGCCGGTCTCCTTGGTATGAGCGACGATGTTGCTGAATTATCCACTATCGAAACAGCCATCCACCGTAACATTGATGATTTACACTGGAGTGAAAAAGAAAAATGTTATTGCGATGCTACAATTGATGATTATGAAGAACATCAACTGGTCTGTCTGTCATAAGGGATATATTTCTCTCTTCCCTTTCCTCACGGGTCTGATTGATAAGGATAGTGATAAATTAGGTCATATTCTTAACTTATTGGGTGATGAAGAGGAATTGTGGAGTGAACATGGAATTAGATCTTTGAGCAAGAAGGATAAGTTTTATGGAACTGATGAAAAATTATTGGAGAGGTCCAATTTGGATGAATATGAATTATTTAGCAGTTTCACAACTTTTCGTAAGTTTTCTTTTCCTCTCATTATGTATCTTTCTTTCTTCTAACCATTTGCTAACATCCCTCCCAATAGAAATACGCACAAACCCCTGGTCCTCACCAAGAACAATCTAAAAAGCTCTACACCAATCTTAGATTAAACCTTATCAAGACTGTCTTTGACAGTTGGCAGGAAACAGGATTTGCCTGGGAACAATATAATCCGGAGACAGGAAAGGGTCAGAGGACTCAACATTTTACGGGTTGGACGAGTTTGGTGGTTAAGATTATGGGGTTAGAGGATTTGAGTGGGGGTGAGGTGGAGGGGAGAGTGGGAAAGGAGGAGGTGGTGGTGGAGAATGTGAAGGAGGAGGTGGAGGTGGAGGAGAAGGTTGATGTAAAGGAGGTGGAGGTGGAAGTGGAGGAAAAAGAGGAGGCAAAGGTTGAAGTTGAGATTGAGGAGGAGGAGGAGGAGGAGGAAGAGGAGGAGGAGGAAGTCCCTAAAAAGGATGAATTGTAAATGGAAAGTAAGAGTAACATACCAGCAAAATAAATATCGAGGATAGTAGTAAACTTGCCATGGGTGTGCAGATAAGGCTAGAGAATAGTTCATATTGAGAAGAAGAAGATGATGATCTAGACACAAAAGCGAAATAAAAGTTACACTTGTGCATTGAGTTGAGTCTAAATGCAAATAAATGATCCTTTGAAATGAATAGGAGAAGATATGAGATGTGAAGTGAAGCAAAGTGCAAAAAAAGGGCAGAAGAGATGTAGATTGTTTGGATTGTTGTTATTGTTGTTGTAGTGATGATACTGTTTAGTTGGTTGGTAGGTAGGCATCTTTGAATATATATTAATGGTCTTTAGGTGTATATATAAGTAAATATTTTAGTCTTTGTCTGTATTCGAGTGTGTTTATGAATATTGTATAGTTTTTGGCATGTATTGGGAAAGGAGAGGAGAGGAGAGGAGAGGAGAGGAGAGGAGAGGAGAGGAGAGGAGGTACTTGATATTTATTATTGGTATATATATATATATATATATTGATGAGGGTTTTAATGTTGTGATTAGGCTTTTGGTTTGTTGGTTTTTGGGGATGGGGATGGGGAGAAGGAGATGGAGGCGGGTGAAGACAGTAGGGAGAGGGGAGGAAAGGAAAAGGAAAAAGGGGGGAGGAAGGAAAGTGGAAGGAGGTGGAATGGGGTGCGGGCGAAGAGCAAAGGGGAGGATTGGGGCTGGGGATCAAGGGGGGAGGGGGAAGATAAAAGAGTTGGAGGATACGCGTTATGATTTACATTCTATTGTAGTTGCTAGCGGGGGGATAAGAGGAAGGGAAAAGGAAAGAGAGGAGGGAGAGAAAGTGGAGAGGTGGAGATTATAAGATATTGAGAATTCTGAAATACGACAGTATTGAAACTCCTTTTGGGCCATTCGTTATAGGTATGAAGAAGTATGTATGGAGAGAAGAGTAGGAATGACAACATTGTGAAATACTCCGGGATTCTCACCAACCTTACTATATTTGGAATGTGCACTCACAACACAATAATACTCCATAGACCTCCTTTTCCCATCCATCCATCCCAACATACAGAGAACAATATATAGTCCTACAAGACGTAACCTATGGTGGTTTAAACCCCCCTATCTACTATACTCATTAATTGCTCTTTGAATATGATAATATAGGTAATATATATCGACATCCATTACGCTCTCTTTTGAAACGCTGGCCTGTGAGATATTGAAAATGTTGAATATTCAAAACTAGGTAGGTAAGTAGGTAGTAAAAGTCAATCGTAAGTCTTGTCAAATGAACAAGAGGAAGGGGAGGAGGACGTGAGGGAATTCAAAGATATCAGCAGTTTGCTAAAGATTTTCATGTATCATATCCTATCCCTTCTACATTATACTATATACCAATATATGATTGTGTATCTATTCTATGCTTGCCCTTTAAATCACTTGATGTTTGCCGAGCACATACACCGTGACGTTAGCAACATTATATGAATTACTATACAAATATCAAAATCCAAAATTTCTTGCAGCATAGAATCAGGTAATATCTTCCATATTATTTTCCTTTTTACTTCTTTAGACATCCCCAATCTATCTCAGATACTTCACTTTGTAGTTTTTCCATCATCCAATCATCGTATATTTCGGTGAGTGTAGGGATTTATTTTCTCATACACTCTCATATTGTACTCTAGTATGCTTCATGCTAACATGCAATGACCGGAAGTATCTGTTCAACACTAGTCAACTTTAAAAACTCAATATTGAACTATGAGTCACAAACTACTTGGGGGTAGTACAGTAGCGAACGTCTAGGGTATAACTCTCCTATCCTCATCACTTCGCCGTTGTGTGAAGAACCTTTGCATGCACTTTTTCGATTAATTCAAGGGATTTTGACCCGATAAAAGAGAGATATAGGAAATGGGTGATTATAGAGAGTTAAGTTCCTTTGTCTTAGGAAGTTGAACTTGTGATACCGTATGTTTAGATATGTTGTGATCTAAAACAAAGATATAAAATGCAATGTGAAAACCAGAAACTAAGTGGTGTCACTGTAGATTCAGAACCTATGGTCTGAAATGTTGGGATACTTGCGCGTCGCTTCTCCCCTTCCTCTGATATTTCCGTGTGTGTCTCCTCACATTGTATGGGACATACAAGCATCTTCTGATAAGCGCAGCAAAGTGAATATCACACCCGAAGATTCATCGCAGCATCCAGTTAGTATGGAAGGAGGAAGAAGAGCTTGGGATGCAGGCTGTGTTGTAGGTTTGAAACATTGCAGGATTAGGGCTGCGGGGAGATACTCACTGCTGTGTGGATGTATTGACAGGTAGAAGCGTTGTAAGAGTAATGGAGGAAGAAGAGTAGAATAAAGCTTGTTGTTCTAGGCGGTTGAAAACAGTACACTTGACTGTTTGCGCTTTTCAAGTTCTCTTCGTATAAAACCACATATAATTGGATATTTGCTTCATAGAGGGTGAGACTTGGATTGGTGTATGACTCTCGATGTGCTGATTGATACGAAGACTCTGCAGGGTATGTCATTCTCGCCCTTGGAACTAGAGCATAGCACTCCAGAAACCCCCAACTTGTTTACTTGTCCTATTCTATTTCGCTGGTTCCCCCTTTCTACTTTCCCACCCAGGTTTGTTTCTTTGTTTTATGCTTCTTGTTGAAGCAGGCTCAGGAATCTTAGTTCACTAGTGGAGTCTTAGTTACTTCAATGCAACCTGAAATCACATCCTTCTAGTCACCTAGAGTCAAACTAAGCAAGGAAACTAGAATAATTTAGCTTGTAAGATTCTAGCAATTCATTCGGGATGACTGAAACTTGTATGCAATGAATCTTTTAGACTCCAGGAGGAAGGTGAGCTTGACAAACTTAGACGAACGGAACTATAAAGAAAAGACAAGAAAGGGAGCAAACCTCGGGAGTGATAACATTACTGGGTAAACATTCCTTTAACCAAAGAGCCAAATGTGTCTGACAGGCAAATTTAAACCAGGAGACATAGATTGAATTCGAAGCTTAAAAGCAGTTTGTTCTATTGAATATATTGTTTGTCAAGTGCGAAATAAGCAAACGCTGTGAGGCATAAGTGTCTGGATGTTCACATTGGTAAAAGCATTCAAGTATTTGATGTATGCAAAGACTAGAATTGTACAAAGTAAGCCTCTTCTGTATATGGCTTTCAGTGTCTTGTCAAGACAATTCAACATGCTTAACTGCTTTCAAAGATTCAATATATACCTATAGTTGAGGCGCTAATAGCTTCTGGAAAGCACAAAGATTCTTGCAAAGGTCACAAAGGACAAATATAATCAAATTCACCGTAGAAAAACAATAGAGTTAATCAACTTCTTATTTAAATTTATACCACCGAACGCCTGGTTGGCTCGGCTAATTATTTGGTTGCGATGCTGGAGTTCACCAGACTTTGATAAACAACAATCCGAAAATAAACAACCACGTCAACTACCATTCACAACAATAAAATTCCCTTTGCACTTGCTACCATCAAAAGAAATGGCCAGAAAGAAAGCAGAACCAATCGATGCGAACAAATATAAATCGAAGCTCGAGGATGGTGCAGTGGTTCTGGATCCTTCTCATGTCACGTTCGCAGAAGACGGAGTTATTAGCGGAATCGGGGCTTCCATAGAACATGAATACATCGACCTCAAATCGACATGGATCTCTCAAGCTTTAATTCAAGATGCTAAAAGATTTGCAAATCGGGATACAGATGGAACTCCCAGAAACGGACAAGCGATGAGAGCCAACATGCGTGAGGAGGAACTTCGAGAGCAACTGTTACACAAACAGAGCAAACGAGTACGAAGATATATGGAACCAAGTGGAATCACTAACCCACGCCCCCGACGCGCAGGCCGGATGGATGTCAACTATCCCAAGCAAGTAGCGTCTCCGCCAGTCAACAATGCTCTCAATCGACTAGCAGCTCGGTCAAGGGGAAGGATGATCAACGGACGCATGTCACTTCTGGAGCACTGGCATGAGGAGTCTCGCAGCGAAACACAAATCAAATCCGAAAGTGTTTCATCAGAGATCATGCAGACAAGAGCCGGACTCCGAAAGGTTCCAAAGAAAGAGCTTGCAAAGGCAACAAGCACATCTAGAGTTGTTCCACCGAAGAGTGTGGCACAAACGAGGTCCAGGTCGGGAATTGTTCCCAAGGGGACAGCTACACAGACAAGATCCAGTTCCAGATTTGTTCGAACGAGAGAGGTGAGGGGTACGGGAATGGGTGGCACCAAGGTCAGAGAGCAATCCTCTTCGGAGGAAAGTGACTCCTATTCCCCTCCTTCTGGCAGAAAGGCCGCACATGCACCACCTGCACCACCCGCCCCGCCTGCCAAGGCAGCTTTACAAACTGCAACTCTTTCCACCCGAGCTTGCATTAACTGCTATGAGCGTCACTCTGGATGCGACCGAAGCTTGACAGGCTGCTCGAGTTGTAAAGATATGAACCTTACCTGCGTCTACCCTAATGTAAGTCACCAAAATTCTATCATCTTCATCATTATTTGACAGCTGATATGTTCTCTCAAGGTTAATGCCAAGAAGTCTCCAAGAAAGCGCACCGGTTGATTGTTTTTCATACATTTGAATGAGTGGTGGAGACGAAGTTGTTTTTTTTCCCTTAGAAGAAGCATGGTTTCCTGTGTTCTCTTTACTTACAAGATGTGTCGCTAGCAGACATCACCGGAAATGCGAAATTTCAGATCATGCATAGTCTGAAGCAAAGGAATTCATCTCTCAAGGGAATAGCTTATATGAAATGCAGCATATTGATAAGCAAGGGAAGCATACTGGATATTCAAGATCATGTGAATAAAGTAATTAATGTATGAATTGAACTCTTGGTCATCCTCGGGACTTGTGCTACATAGATGTCTCCTTTGATCGGGTCAAGTGAAGGGAAGGTCTTGAGACCTCAGAGGCAAGAACCTCGTTTATAAGTTGATATCAATCGCAATGAACATTGAGTTGATGTACCAGCCACAAGATCTAGAGATTTGGATAGTGGCATGAATCGAATTGTGGTAACGAAGTGATATATAACACATATATGGGTATATTGAATCATGAAGTAAGTATTGAAGTGAAGTTAAGAATCTGAGGTTAGTTCTCGCCCCGGAAAGTGCCGCAACAGGAGACTAGAACTACTAGGTAGGTAGTTCTAGCCATTTGCCAAGAGTGCAAAATAGTCAACGTATAACAGGAGACAATCTGGTATCCTCATCAACGCAAGTAGAGAGCTTCGAGATAGAATCATTATTGGTACAATTTTACTGATACATTGTCTTATATGCTCTGAGAAATACAAGTTATTATTCATAAAAGTCATGGAATTCGCCTCAAACCGGTAGTACCATCATTCCATCACGACTTCGAGCTCTACCTAGCTAGGCGCATTGTATCCCAAATGTTCTCACAATGCTCGATCAGCTGTCGCCCGTTGCTCCCGCGAGAGTACGAGTTGTGCTGTTACCAATTGGGCAAATCAAACGTGCAAGATTCCTGAGTTTTGTCGAAAGGCTACAGCCTCAAAATGTTATACGCCTGGGAGATATTAGTCCAGATGGACGCCCTCATAGAAGTGAGGAATGAATTCTACCTTGATATACTTCAGACAGTGCTGATAATTAGTAGACATGTTCTCCCCATTAGCTTTCCCTTTTGGGATGATTGTTTATGATCTCACGACACACTATCCGCCCTCTACCCATCTCTCGTTATCCCCCTTTGAGCTTTACAGAGAACCACTTGTTATCATCGGACTCGCAGATGGCGCCGAGCTTGAGCATATATCTTATAAAGGGACTTCGAGGAGGAGTCTTAATGGTAGTGGAGTATCGCTTTTGGATCAAAATGTACGGGACTTATATCAAGATTTGGAAGATCTGAGGGACAGATACCCCAAGGCACTGGTACATCAAGTATTGCTGTTCGACCATACACATGAGAAGTCTGCTACTGCCTTACCAGAAGGCCTCGTCGCTGTACCTTCCACGGCCGATTGTGGTATAACGACAATGAAAACTGTTATGTGCGATATATCAGCCTTGCTCCTCGCAGAGATGACCACACTCGCAAGGTCACTACAAGGTATGAACACAATCGAGTCGCCAAGTCAATCCGGAAATAGACCGTTCAATGGAGGATCTTGGGGTGGCAGCTCACCAGATGGATCTTCAAGACGGAACTCCCAGTTTACAACAGGTCAACAAGACTCCAGATCTTCTTCTCCCGCCACTGCCGTTGATCGTGCCAACTATCGTATGTCGATGCCAGTCCTTCGATCCGCAGCTTCAGATTCTAGCACATCTTCACCTCTGGGTCGTTCTGGTAGCCCTGCCAGTAATCTTCGCTCAGAAACACCACCAACCTTTGATAACATCATTGGGGAAAGTACATACACACCCAAAAACCTACCGTCCCGGCTCGGTACTCCAAGTAGCACATCGAAAAGAGATAGCAGCAGAGATCGTGTTTCAATAGTAGGTTTTGGATCGGGGAGTACGAGCGAAAGATCAAGAAACAAAGGAAAGAGTCGCATTGGCATCGTAATCGGGTCGATGTATATGTGTGCGGGGCGGTGGAGTGATGCATTACGTGAGCTGATCGATGGTGCCACTGTTGCGAAAGCAAACCTCGATCATTTATGGCATGCAAAAGCACTCGATAATATTCTTGTGAGTATGCTCATGCTCGCCTGGACTGGATTGGATTTCCAGATTCCCCAAATTTGTTATGTTTCTGCAGAAAAGGCACCGTCCTTAACATCTGCTCTGGAGCCAAGGAGCCCTGCAAGTAGTCGATTAGTTTCGTTAAAGAATTTGGCAACTTTGCTTCCAGAATTGTTGGACAGGATATTGAATGTCTACACTCGCGCCGCCAACAATGTAGGAGAAGCTATGCCTCAATACGCATTTTCTGAAACTGTCATTCGATATGCCAAGCTTTCTTCCGCTATACATAATGGTGGTGGCCAACTAAACGACGAGGTTTTGCGATTAATCGTCCTTGGGACTCCTTTTCAAAAAGCTCCGAATCTTGCGACCCCTCGTTTGAACATACAACCTAATCGTGGGGAGATTCTCAAAACCATCTTGAGAGCATTTCCTGTGTATTCCTCTTCCGAAAATATTGTAGTTGTGGATCGTATAATAATACTGAGCGGTATAGCTTCAGTTCTTGGATCAGTGGGATTTTATAGAAAAAAGGCCTTGGTAATCCGTGAATTGGTTTCTGTGTTGGTTCCAGCCCTCGTCCAAGCTCGTCTTAGAGGGGCAGCCGAGATGGGAGTTCATCCAGCCGCAGGATTGGCAGCTTTAAGTGCAAATGGGAACACCAATGGTGCTGGAGCTCTCGAACTTGGTGAAGGTGACATGGAAAATGGAGTGGATGCCTTTCTCGGCTTACTGGGTCAAACATACGGTGTTGTGGCTTCAAGAGCTATTAATGAAGAGGCATTTGATGATTCAGATGAAGCCACCATTTTGAGGATACTTGAAGATTCTTCGACCCGCTCTTTTGGTAGCCAAGCATTGAAGATGGAGGTTTTGAGATCATGTATCAATCTTTCTGAAGCATTACCGGATTTTCAAGGCGTTTTGAAATTTACTGCAGACCTGCTAAGAACTGCTGGTAGCGGTATAGCGCCAGGTCCACGAAGTGAAGATGCATCACCAAACATGAGTCGCGAGGAACAGATTCGTCTGATGACTAACATCACTCGAACGCTTGGAGCTGCGAAGAATCTGGGCGTCCATAATCTCTCGGCGGAGTACTGGGATGAATTTTTAGTTCGAGGAGTTGAGCTTGAACCTTTACCTCAATCAAGGACCCCAATCCCTCATACCCGCGGGGAACTTCCTGAAGGGGAGAGTATTGCTACCGCCAGGGAAATAAATCCCTTCATATACAAATCCTTTCTTACGTCCACCACATGCTTCTATTGTTGACCACATCATGGTTGCTGGTGAGGGAGCTATTTTCAAGGTTACTTTACAGAATCCATATGAATTTGATGTGGAAATTGAAAGCATTAAGCTCGATTCTGATGGAACAGGGTTTGAATCTGCTGTGCAAAAAACCGTCATCGGTCCTTACCGAACACAAATTCTCACCATATTAGGGACACCTAAAGACCCAGGATCTCTGAAAATTACTGGCTGCACTGTCAAAGTAAAGGGATGCCGAGAGCGGCGATTTCCCATTTTTTCGGATTCGTGGTCACCACAAGGCGATATAAAAATCAAGTCTATTGGTGTAGCCAAGATATTTGGCCAGAAGAGCCGCCCTACAAGTTTTGGCTCAACCTCATCAGGTCCAATACCATGGGGAGTTACGCCTCCTATGCCAACCACGGTAGGATTAAATGTCATTGAGAAACAACCTATAGTCGCAATCAAGTCCACCAATCTTTCACAATCCGCGTTGATGGTATTAGAAGGGGAACGCCAAAGATTTTCTGTCACACTAGAGAACCTCTCAACAGAAACACCTGTCGATTTACTTCTGTTCTCCTTCAAAGACTCAACTCAAGCACCATTGCAAACCGCCATGAGTAATCGCGAAGCATCACCAGCGGAGTTGTATGAGTATGAATTGATTTTAGCACGGAAGCAAGCACTTCGATACATACCAAAGCCTGGCGAGAAACCATATATCGAACCTGGAGGAACAGCAACTTTTGAAATAGAGATACTTGGAAAGCCTGGTCTGACTAGTGCTACTATTCATGTTGACTACGCCCACCTTGGAGTTCCTCAATTAGAGGTCGAGAACGGGTTTCATACTCGTCAAGTAAGCTTGCCACTCACTATCACTGTGAATGCGAGCATAGAGTTGGCAAGAATGGATGTTATGCCATTTACTGGAAATTTACCAGCATCATTATGGTCCAAAATCGATGGTACCGTGGCAACAAAAGATTTTACACCTCAAGATCATTGTTTATTGATTCTTGATCTTCGGAATGCTTGGCCAAGCAGTATTCATGTCTCAATAAATATCGAGCAAGGGGGCAAAATTGAAGAGGAAGTATCCCCAGGCAACACATCTCGCATAATGTTTCCTATTCCTCGCATATATCTAGAAAACCCAACTGCCTCCATCCCAGCTCTTGACCCATCTCGACAACGCCAATTCGTCGTAAGCGCAGGTCGGATATCAGCCGATTCAGAGCGAGCTATTCGAGAATCATTCTGGTATCGTGAAGAAATTTTGAAAATTCTCCAAGGAACTTGGGAGACACGATCTGGCGTCCATCGCAAAGGCAATATAGAATTACGTGGTCTTCGTCTAAGTCATCGTGTCATTGATGCTATCAGAATTGAAGATATTTCGATTGATATCTCAATCAATGATAAGCCAGGCTTTAAACACGATATTTATACCGATACTTTCGCCACGATCACAGTTCGAGTTAAAAATCGTTCTTCCAATCCTATTCAACCACTTCTTCGTCTTCAACCATCCATTCGCAATCATTCGCTAGCTCAAACTCTTGATCTATCGAAGAAGTTCGTTTGGAATGGTGTGCTACAACAAACTCTCCCACAAATTGCAGGAATGAAGAAATCGAAGTTGAAATTGGCATGACACCACTTTGTAGAGGTGAATTCGAACTTAGTGCTTCGATTGAAGAAGTGAGGTTGTTTGAGGCACTTAAAGAAGAATTGGCTGTTGAAGAGAGAGAAGAGCTAGAGCCAATACCAAGACTTTGATGGATACGATGTTAGGGGCCAAGGAGAGAAGGATCTGGCATTCAAGAGAACCGTGTTTATTGGTTGTGAGAGATGAAGATGATGATTCTGATGAACATGAACATGAACATGAACATAATGAAAATGATAAAGATGAAGATGAAGAAAAAGATGATGGTCAAGCTGGCGGAAATGATTAGATATGAAATGAAAGAAGGAAGTTAATTGTATTGTACATCAGTGGGTAGATTTCATGTGTATTAAGCTTGCGTCTGGAAATACATTAGAGAAAGAGATGAAAAGATGTAGAGATGAGATGGAAACTTTTCTTGAATATGCACTGCGAAGGTGGAGGATAGAACGAGAGCTGAAATTATTGGAATGTTTGAGAATGAACAACCAAATAGATGACATGATATGAAATACCATAGATGAAGTTGATGATTCATTCATTTTACTTTTATATCAATCTTCACCCAGTTCCAAGCTTGTATATAGACATGGCGATCTTCATTACGATGAGGTTCACCATCGTCAACCCAACTTTCCTCATGCTAATCATCTGCTATTTCACCCGATTTTGATCACCTTTCACCTACTTCTACTCTTGATAGTATACATCACTCCCTTCATCCAAATCTACTTGCATGTGGATCTAAGATATCTCTATGTAAGATTACATTCTATACAACATAAGAACAACAAGAAATCCTCATCCATTCGGATATCCTTACCGTACCATACCATACCGAGTAGTTTACCAATTATCCTTCCTGATAGTTCTAAATCTTCGAGAGAATGGATGATCTAGGGTACTCACCTCACCAGTTGTTTACTGCTGGACTTTGGGTTTGTTATTGCTCTGTTGCTTGGATCTTGAGGTCTGGACGGAATGGATGCATTTGGTGATGGCCAAATTAAGTTGTAGCGTATATCCTGCTATTACAGTTTACAACACTTTGCGCTGTAATCCCAACCTCTCACCTCACCAATACATCCATTCAATACGGAGTATATAAACCATCCATGATACAAGCTCCACGTACTTTCAAGAGGTTTATCTAACAATCTGTTCCCCGTGTGGTGAGATCGGGAGTCGCTTGTTTGATTTATAATTGGTAGGTCGTTGATATATACTCGAGTACATTAGGCTTTGTCCACTCATTCATTCATGCCCTTCTGGTATATGAGTGAGTCAACTATACATAGACTTGGAAATTGCACTTTTGCAGTGGCGTTTGGGTTTTATATTGCGATTACTATTGCTATTGCTGTGTTGCCCTTACTCCCCTCCTCCAACCAAAACCCACGCCCATACACTCGTATACTCATACTCACCAGAATCCCCATCTACAAAAACCCCCTACATCACATCTCCCATGTACACGAATCTCAGCTCATCATTTTCAACTCCTTCCCCTTCCCCTCTCCTCATCCGCCTCATCCTCATCTCCAACCCTAGACCCTCAATCTCTCTATTCCACTCACCTACACAATAAACAGATGGATTCCGCTCATCGAATAAACATTAAAGGTACACATATACACATATACACATATGCAAATATTTTCTACCTACCCTCCACTGCCTCATCCATACACCCACTTTTCCACCATCTCACCATAGCAAAAAACCAAACAAAAGCAAAAAAATAAAGATATTTCCAATTCCACCCAAGTAAAAGTACCAGCCACCTATCAACAAGAACACAAAGTACCTAAGTAATTAACCATGCTTTTCAATTTTACAATACTCATCATAACACCACACCATACATAATGGGAACCTATCTTTAAAACCCCATTTTTACATCCCCCCAACTCCCCTTCCCACTTATCTTTCTGCTCCAGAATACAACCATGTTTGTGCTGTAATAATAGACCAGATTCCTAGTTCTCAATGAGATATTGTAATTCCGTTTTGTGTTCCATACTCCATTCCATAAGTTCCTTGGTTGTAGAATAGTCATAAACACGCACATAAAGATAAACATAAACAAATGCTCGAGTAAACCGAAAACATTGAAGAAGCTCTAAAAGTTCTTTTTGTTGATACTCTTCATTCATCATCTTCCATTATCAACCGAAAACTCGGATTCGGCACTTTTCCCTTGACTTCTAAGACCTCCCCTCGTAGGTTCCTCTGGCTCCTTGAAGTTTTTCTCAACCACTTCTTTCAGTTTCCTTACCATATCCTGGTACTTTGTTCCGGAACATATTCAATTAGGGAATATAATCTTCAAAGCCGTAACCGAACTCTAATTTCCTAACATTCCTCAAGCGCTTTAATGGCGCGAACATTTTTGAATCCATAAAAACTTCTGTAGCTCGACAATTAGCTTGCAGATCCGCCTGGTCTTGTTTGGCATCCAATTCATCCTTTAATTCCTCATCGTCTGAATCAACCGACATGGCATCTAATTTTGTACCGGCCGTGATTTCGACAAGACATTGATGGTGAGCTTATTGATGACATGGGATTTGGATAAGAGCCTGACAAAGTCTTTGACAAAGGTTAAGGTGCGTAGATATTGGCGAAATTCGACCACCTCTTCATTACGCAGTGTCCCTGTATCGATATCCAGAAAGAATCGAAAGTCCTCAGTATGATCATCTTCAAGTGTACAATCAAAAAGAACTTTTTGGAATTTGGCGAATATATGAGGTTCCATCCACCCCCGCGAATTTGGTGGTGTATTATATTGTATGGTGCCACCAGGTAATCTTTTCGCAGCAGATACGAGGGGTTATGTCTCCAGGGATTATCACCATACGGCATTCCGTATTGCAATTGGTTATGTGCTAGGAAAACATGTCGTTGGTGTTGATGACTACAGTACCCTCGGTGAATAATACGGAAGAGGCTTCGTCGTGTATTTGTTTGTTGACTCGCAAAATTTCGGGAAACATACGATAATTTTCCATTTCGGTATCATCCGATTCGGTTTCCCACAGTCGTCCAGTCATTCTTCGAGCCATTCCTCCATCTTCCAAGTTCACAATTTCAATAGCGTCAGGTAAAGGTGTTTGACTGGCTTCACCAAGAATTGACTCTGCTTCGGGATTTGATGGAAATTCTGGATCAGCCTCCGCTGGTTCACCAAGTCCTTGTTGTTGTACAACTGACCATAATAAAGATCCCAATCCATCTATACCATCAGGTCCATCATATGCTATCTCCATATCGGAATTGTCGCTATCAAATGAAATCGTATCTTCATCGGTCCAGCTTCCATTCGACGAGCTATCGTCATTGCCATCTGTATGAGAATCTTTTGGGTTCCCTGGTTCAATGCTAACGAATAGCGTTGGAAGAAGAAGGTATCGATATATCTCTAATCGAATTTCTAAATATGTATTAGTAGATTTGCAAAGGATAAACAAACAGAAGAATCACCTTTCGGGGCAGAGAGAAGTCTAGATGGCAAACCTATTGGCGGGAAAGCTGCAGGATGATCTGCATATGAACTTGGTTTCGAAAAAGCAGGATTTCCTTTTTGGGGAGATTCCTTTCTCGCCTTTTCCATGTAACTTTGAAATTCTTTGATTTGATCTACAGACGGCTTCCTGAGATGGTCTGCATCAGATTCCTGAGATGACTATCCCATTCTGCCCTTTCCGCCATCCATTGAGCTTCGTGGTCAATATTGGGCATTTTGAGTATGACGAATGATGTGGTGGTATAATGTGTTGTGTGGGTACCTAGTACCTACCAATGTGTTTTTTTATGTTGTGCAATGAATGAATGATATCAAAGATTCCCGTCAAGATGATTAGAATTCTAGATCCGTAGTGGGGTGTTTGGAGCTAATCCTAATGCGGTAACACTTCTATCTATGTTTTAGCTGCATGAGCATGGATGCTTACTCGCTTACTAATAGCCAAGAAGACCACCACGCTTATTAGTCCACGGGTCCCCTCAGCTGGAGATGAATGGGATATCAAAGTTATAAAAGATGTGATATAAAACTACCTACCATGTGTTAAGGAGGTATTTAGGTAGGTAGATACTGATTATATATCTTCAAGTTGTGAGTGTGTGTCTGTCTGTATGTCTGTATGTCTGTATGTCTGTATGTCTGTATGTCTGTATGTCTATATGTCTATCTATATGTCTATATGTCTATATGTCTACATGTGATTCTACATGTACAGTACTATCATGTCCATATTCTTGAATCTCTAATGCCCTGATTAGATCGTATCTACTAATTGGATTGCAATTGATTGCTTCCATACAACTAAAATATCCTAAGACCATCAACTCAGACATACTCAATATTGATTTTGAGAAGGATCATATCACACCTGGGTATTTGACATATGAAGGAGGCAAGTTTGATGAACATCTAAAATAACCTTACATCTTGGTAATTTGACTTGCATTGGAAGGTTATATGTACGATCTATGTACACACAATAAGGGAAGAATTGAAGCTACTAAAATGTTAAGAAAAGTATCGAGTTTAAATACAAACAGAATCGTAATTCTAACCCAATTCCAATTCCCCAATTCCCCAATTCCCCAATTCCACTCCAAATTACTCCACGCCATTACAGCCAAACAGATAATCTACCATGATCAAAACAACACCAGCTAGAAACCAAAATTTCACCTTCGTCAAATCAGCCCATCCTCCTCATCCTCCTCATCCTCACCCTCCACCCAAGCCCCCCCTTCAAAAACAGCAAACTCACTCCCCAACCTCCCATGCACCAACCTCACCCGCGGACACCGCCAATCCTTCCTCCTCCTCCTCCTCCCCTCCCTCAAATCCCTCAAAATCCCATTCAAAAATGCCCCTCCGGCTGCCAAGTGTTCGGATCCTCCCCCCTAGCCACTAGCTCTAATTCCCTCAACCCCTTCATCTGCATAATAGCCTCCAGATTATAATAGCTAAAATAAGCTGAATCCTCGACCTCGATTACCAATTTTCGGATCCCGAGGAGCTCATCTTCAGCTAAGTAGGAGAGGATCCCGTCGGTGAGCTGGATGGTGTCGGTGTGGAAGTTAGTGTAGATGTAGGAGGGGCTGTGTTGGGTGCGGAAGAGCGCTTGGTAGTGTGTGAGGGCTTCGAGGCGGGATTCATGGCATGTGTGGAGGGGGGTGGGATGGGGTGGGGGTCGTGTAGATTTTAGGTAGCGGCGGCGGGTGGAGATGATGGTGGCTTTTTGGGCGTTTATTTTGATGGTGCGGGTGAGGTGAGGAGGAGGTTGTAGATCTTTAGGCGCAGTTCATAGGGGAGGGAAGGGAAGGGGTGGAATTGGGTTATGGGGTTGTTGTCATTATTGCGATGGGTTTGGGTTTAAATTTAGTGAGATTTCAAGTGTAGGTAGATATTTGTTGATGATGATGCTGTTGTTGTTTGTTCTAAAGGAGGAGAGCTTGAGAAACCTGAAGTACCTTCTCTTAGATTTTGGGCCGTTGATCTTCTCAAAATGGAACATATTACATTACATATATGTGTTAGCTGTCACATCGATATCACATAGAACTAAAATCTTACATAGTTCTATTATTAGAGAGGAACTCGGAAAGCTTGTATCAGTTAATTCACCAATCGTTCATAAACTTAGATATGAGTTTTGTGAAGATATAAAGATATAAAGATATAAGATATAAGAATAAAGATATAAAGATATAAAGATATAAAGATATAAAGATATAAAGAATAAATTATATAAATCGCTCTTAAGATTACTCAATTCGATTGATATAAGAAGCTCGGTACATACTTGGTATATAAGTTTAAGTATATATTCGGATTAAAGGAAAGTTATAATTCAAGCTGGAGGTGATAAGAGAAACGCTTTGAAGGTTAAGATTATGTAAGCAACCTTAAACTTAACATCAAGTTCTAACTGTCAACCGCCCTCCTTCTTCCTTCCCAACGTTAACTAGCATCACAATATCTAAAATACATTACATTATTAGATCAAATCCAGATCCAAATCCCATCATCTACCATCAATCCTTCTACCGAAAGGGCAACAGGCCCCAAAAACCAATTGCAATTGATTGCGTCGCCTTTACTGTGATTTCTGTTACCAAATTCAAACGAGCATCGAATCTGCCTGGAACCATGACTTTTCTCCAAGAACACCAAGTGGAATCTTCTTCGTCGTAGTTTTTTGTCGTCGCGTCGTCGTCGTGTCGTCGTCATCGTTGTCGTTGATAGACCATCGTGACCTATATCATGCCCAGCTCATTTTTTGATTATATGATTGCCGATTTCGTATCATAAGCAAATCATTCTAGATGAATAGAGTTTTATTCAAGAATCAAGAGATACAGACTATCTGATCGAGATTCGAGATAAAGTTGAAGGTCTTTGCGGGATGAATGTCTCCATGCATCTAAAGTGCTTATTCTTTGTGTGTGTTTTTTTGGGGGGGGGGGTTTCTGATTTTAATACTTTTTCTGGAGGGTTTTGATGAGTTTTCGTGTCTTTTTTTGTTTTGTTTTGTTTTGTTTTGTTTTGTTTTGTTTTGTTTTGTTTTGTTTTTGTTTTGTTGGGGGTTTTCTATTGCGTTCAGGTATATAGGGGAAAATGGCAATAATTGCGATAATGTCAAGAACGTCGAGAATGGCGAGATGTGAACAATATCATGAACGGCAATAACATCGATAATGTCTTAATATTAACCCCCACCCCCACTCCCCCTGTGTATACAACGGAGTCAATCCTCATCTTCTTCATTACACGCACGAAATGACCCCGACCTCTTTTGAAACAAGTTAACTCTCGTTTCAGGCAAATCGGTTATTTGAGAGGTAGGATACAAAAGATCTGGAACCGTTTCACCGCCCCAGATATCTTTCCACATTGCCTGAAACCACTTTGTACTGTCCACTACAATTTTATTTGGGACGCTACTATTCTCCCATTCAGGGCATAATATTATTATCCTCTTCAGCATTGGTAATTGTTCGAACACGTTTGGTATCCCCGATCTTTTGTATCCCATCTCGTAGTAGGAATCAAAGCCATAGCACCATTTTTTCGCTACGACAGTAATTTCTTCCATCTTGCTAAAACAGCCTGGACTGTTTTTCTCAAATCGTGCCATGCTTTTCGCATACTTGGGATTATCCCAAGACTCAAAATCGAGTTGGAACTCGTCAAAATTCGGTCTGAAGCTGTTTTTCCCGACAAGTCTCCAAAGCTTAAGGGTTTCGGCCCGTGACTCTCGGTTGATAAAGCAGGTTATAGGAGGAGAGAGTAGAAGGATCTTTGGCGATACATAGACTATGTCGATACCTTCGCTGGTTGTGACTACTTTGCGGGGTTCTGGAAAGAAAAGAGCCCAGATCATGGAACGGATCTCTGGAGGAAGGCGGGAGAAATCTTTGAATAAGGGCTTATCCTCGGCTTTGGTCACCAAATCCATAGAAAATCCCCTGCCACATGAAATTGCAATGCATTCTTCTTCTTTTAATGATCCGAATTTGCATTGAGTTTCAGTTTCCATGGCGTCGTCATTGCAGTGTTGATCTAAAAGTGTATTAGCACCAATTTTGCCGCCATATTGGGTGTGCAAATATATACATAATGTGCTCATAGTTGAGCTTGAGGCGTCGAGTGACATGTTCTCATCTTGGGATGATCTGGGTTCAGATTCGGATTCGGTGTCAGTCATGATGGCATCTTCTTGGTTGTTGATTTCTAATAACAACATCGCATCTCGCAATGCTTTGGTTTGAGATCTGGTCTGCATGTTGAAATAATGTAGTGGTGAGTGCAAGATTGCAAGATTTGAGTAGTATTGTAAGTAGTGTAATTTTCCTAAGTGTCGTAAGTGTCTTCGATATTGAAGTATATTCAGTTATTTAAGCGTTGTGAGTATTGTCAATTAAAGCGCATGTCAAATAAAATGTATGGGGAATATAAGTGAAAGTCAACGAAGAAAAAAACTTCGTTCAGCAAGGGAAAAGAGAGGAGTATTTATCCTAATCCGAGTTCTGTTCCGGCTCATCATCCCCCCAGAATTCCAAAGAATCCGGCGCCATTTTGTATAAGCTTTTTTTTAGTATGGACAATTATCTTCAATCTAGTAAAGTATCTCTGTCACATGACTTATTAGAACATTATAAGTCTTTCCTTAGATAGTTTTATTTCACCACTAGAGTATCTTGCTGTGATTGATAATGCTCTTATAGTTTGATTGATCTTTTCTTTAGTCGAGTTAGTAGAATTTCGAAGTTTCTCATTGGTTGGTTTACTATAGCTAGTCAGGATTTATTTGAGCCTTAGTACCCTGGATTTTACTATTAAAGTATCGCGCCGTCATGGATAATCTTTTTATAGTCGGTGGGTGAGTAAAATATAGAAGACTCCTGCCGATGATTGAATGTGCACTTAATCAGTAGAAGACAGGAGTTCCTACATCCACAAATTTCCACTTTGCCCGCCCTAGTTATCTCGTTTAAAATGAAAATGGTTAATTCTCATGATTATTTATGACGCGAGGATAATGTGCTAATTTTCGTCACGTTCTTCCCCAGATCGGATGGTAACTTCATCTATGATTCTATAGGAAAAATTGTAGTATACACAATCATCCACCGATTCAACCTCCCTCAACACCATCTAATTCGTGTAATACTTCGCACTATTTTCCTCTAGCGTTGCTGCTAGTCCTATTAGCCTCATTAGGTGTAATTTCGGCCTCGTTATGGTGGCAGTGGTGTTCTTCAATGGTAATGTTACGCAGTCCTTTCACTGCCGTTTATTTTCCGGTCGCGACTTATACTTCGGTGTAGTGGGCTTCTCTTTCCACAAACAATTGAGCACGACCGTTCTTTCCAGCCTTGCCCTTCTTTCCAGCTTTGGCAGTAGAGTTGCCGGCTTTGTTGTCGATACTGACAGTGGTGGCGTTTCCTCCAGCGGCGCCCTTCTTGGCTCCGTTTTGAGCTCCGGTGCGATGACGAGCCATAAGAGTGGCGATGTTGCGGGCTGCGATGTCGTGGACTGCGATTCCGCGCGCTGTGATCAGTTTCTATGCCAGTACTAGCCTATTGGATGTGTCAATTATGTGATGGTCTCGCGTTTCTGTGTTGGCAAGACAAGTGTGGCTTACGACGGAATCTTGGTTGATGGAACGGAGGACAAGGGCCGATGTAAGTGGAGCGGAGAAGAGAAGGCCCATGGCAAGTAAGGTGTTGATGGATGGTGTATACATGATGATGCTTTGAATGGGTTTGTATGAATAAATCAAGGATAAATATCAAATAAGACCTAACAAGTGGTGTACTGGCCAGCAGTGAACGAATAGAAAGACGCAATGGAAAGCAGAAGAATCGACTTAAATAGTGACGGGAAAAGATTATGAGGATGGAGAAGATATGAGGGAATGAGAGCATCTTGTTACTTATATAGAAAATTGCAAACAGATAATAGCATCCTACAATACCATAGGGAATTTGATCTCGCCGGCCATTTCCCCGATAGCATCCAAACCTGGTGTCAATCTCATTACACGGTAAATGATCCTCCCCTTCTTAGGATTCTCGAAACAACATCTGAATGATAGCCCAACATGACTTCAAAGTTCATACACATATTAACTACTAAGTACACACTTATAGCGATTGATCTATAGTGACACCTGTCATTGGAGATCGGCCATAACTGTTTTGGGAATAGGGATCCGGGCACTGGGTACTAAACGTTAGTCGTTTGAAAGTTAGTTTGATTGATTGATTGATAACGGCTGGATAGCTATGTGTATGTCTATGGAGGTTCGGATGGCTGTTTGCATTAGTATTGTATTGTGTTGAGGGGTATCAAGCGCGTTTGCCACGATGTGAGGTTGCAGTCTAGCGTGACGGATCTTTTCCTTTGATGGGTTGGTGGGGGATCGCAGTGTTAGGGGCTTATGCCATGACGTGACGCAGGTAGAGTCGACGCTGCAAGGTTGACGGTTGCGGTTACGATGGTTCGAGACGTCATTTCGTTCCAAGGGAACCTGAGGTGAGGTAATTGCAGGTCTTGGAAATGGTTTGGGTAGGGATAACATTAACTCAATGGTAGGATCATGACCTTGTGTGAGATTGCATTTTCACCAATCTGTTACATATATGCATCAAACTAGTAAAGCATATACCTAGGCCTATGCTATATTATTCTGCAACGAGATTTGATATTGACTACCAACTCTCTTTTCAAGCTTCCCCGCTGGTAGAACTACTCATGTCCATAAGCAAGCTTACCAGGGGCACACATGTCAAGACAAGCTGGGGTAAGAAGTAGAGCCCAACACCCGCTTACATCAAACGTCGTCCCTGTTTCATAGCCAATTAGGCCTCGTTAGCGCTGTTGAAGATCATTCTTCGGAATCAATTGTAAAACATCGGATGAAATATCCTGGCGCGGATGAGACGTTTATTGTGAGGTTAGAGAATAGAGAATCCATGTTGATGCAGATGATTTGGACGGCTTGAGTTGCTGTGCTGTGCTGTGCTGTGATGGTGATAGGGAATTCTTTGATTATAATTGTTGAGTTTTGTTCTGGCTGGAGTTTTGGATGTATTACACTGTTGTATTTTATTTTTATTTTGGCTTTTGTAGCTAGATGCTTTTTCTTTCCGCCTCGTTTTCTGATTGCTCTCGAAATTCTTGGGTTTTGCTGTGGAAGAGTAATGGAGTGAGAGGGTTGCGGAATTTGAGTAAAATATCACCAAGATGTCGGTGATGGGAAGTTGATCAGTGCCTCTCCCAGTGGAGAATCTATAGACGGTTTGAATCAAATATTGTTGGACTCTCGGAGTATGCTGGAAGACTTAGGATGTGGAATAGAGATTGACATGGAGATATCAGCGGGCATTATGAAAATCATGATAATAAAACGGATCCCGATTCCACTCTTTAGCTTTTTCAATGTAGGCAAATATAACCGAGTCAAAGCAAACATACAGTCTCAAAGAACTTACAGAAGCACAAAAGCACAAACGCAGTATCCAAACGTACATAACCCAACGGTTGAATCTTATCCACTGCAGTCTCCGCATCAAAATCTAGCATTCAATCCTCCCTTCCAGACCTCAGCAGATCTTGCATTAATAATCTAAGAATTTCACCACTTCCCCAACTCACCAATACGTCATTCTTCTCCTGCTTTCGATGCTTCTCATCAACCATAGCATGATTCTGATCTTCAGACTGAGGATAGATAGGATAGATGACCAAATGATACCATAGTATTTATAGCATTATTTGATGTAAAATACCCCAATTCAAACTTGACGGTTTGAAGAACCTTGAAAGCTTGGGGGTACATGTTTATCCGCATGTCGTTGGGGTTTTTGTTGATGTAAGGGGCGGGCGGAGTGTCACTGGGGTTTGATATTCGGATGGGGTGAGGAGGGGAGAGAGAAGAAAGAAAAAGGTGAGAATACAAAGTTTCCGCTGCTATGTATTATGTGTTGCGTTGTAGGTACTGTGATTGCAATTGGTCTTGGTATGTAAAGGCTGCGCTGTGGAATAATGGGCTATGGAGACTGCAGAGGACACCGTCGATTGATTTGTTTGTGAACTGGAGGGTGTAATGAATGAGAAAGGGAGGTATGGGCATCGGGATGTTGTATTGTGTATTGTATATCGTTTTATCGGTTTTTCTGTGTACATTGTATATACAGTATGCTGAGTTGTTCCTCTTCTTCCCTCGTTACACTCTTCTTCTTTGACTAGCTTACATATAGTGAGAACCGTTCTTATATATTTGTATATCTACCTGCTACTCAAATTTATTCCACTTTTGTTTCTTTAGATATTAATTATTAAATATTCTTATGAAACGATCTCTCCAATGAGCTGGTTCTGACTTCTCTCCGCGCACACCTTTTAGGCCGTTCTTCATCGATTCCAAATCAAACTCCAATATTAGCACAATGTTGTCAAAAGAACCACTCAGAATCTATCAACCTATCTCTTGAAATAGATATCGAATATGCTAATCTGGAGAACGGTTCCGATACCACCTCTCCTCGGATCTCGTACAAATAAATATTTCCTCAAAATATCATGAAGCCTGTGTCCCCGTGGGATGATCATAAATAAGAATCCGAGTACAGAGGCAGAGAATACCTTGATGTAGATGCGATGGAGTGCTGTTATCATGCTACAGACTTTGATTACATTTTTATTGCTAAGCAGGAGAAAGAAGAGTAAGATGGATGATTAGAACTAGGTAGCAGCTAATACAGAAAAAGGAGAGGATATATTGATGGGTTTTATATTTTCTCGTGAGAAGACTGCTAATCTTATTGGCATGAAGATACATATATGCAGAATACAAGATCTCCCAAGTGAACAGTTCTCAAACAGAAGATCGTCTTTCTTCCCCAACACGTCGAGTGATGACAATCGGATGCAAGTTGGTCAAAACCTGGATATGTGAATGCCACGTGAGTAAAGCGTCAAGGAGACCAGTATGCACTATACCAACCTCAAATAGCGGGCAGTAGAGCCATCAAGATCTAAGATCATGAATAGCATACCATGCTAGGAAACCTATCGTCGATGATCGAATAAGTTCAGGTCCTATTTTCGAAGAAAATGAAAGGATTTTAGATAGGAAGATTTTTATCTTGTGAAAGGGATGACTCAACTCACCCGAGCAGTGAATTTATGTAAGCGGGACTTGGGATTCGGTTCATAGAATCAATTAATCATAAACTCTTCATCCTCTAAGATTTTCAAGAAGATACACTAAAGGTACTCTGGACATTTTTTGTTAGGAGTTAAGTCGACTTCGATTTATTTAACTTGAAATTGGAGTATAAGTTGCTGACCAGATGTCTACAGTTCGCGCAGCCGCTTCTACAATGAAGGATACGGGTGAAATACTTAGTTTGTGGAATCATATATTGGTAGGTATTGCAGCTGATGTACCGAGCGGCGAGCACTTTGAATGGTACAGAGCCTGATGCTATTCATGTACATCTAACTCCCCCCCCCAAATATTACGTGAGAGAAGCTTGTTACTTAATACTTTGACAGGTTGACGAGAATTTCCCCTGACATCCAGTTCCGAACTGAAGCCCACAGCCAGCTATTCGTGCATTGATACACGACAAAAGTAAGACGTGAACTATAAAGTTCATATCCATCCATTTCACATGGATATCAAGAGTGCCTCGATTAAATGCCGCTCAGTACTAATCAGATTTGATGCTTATGTCCCAAAGGCTTAGTTAAAAGTTTTCAAATTGTCAGCTCCAAATCCTCGTACACTTATCCGAGCTAAAAATGCCATCAATTACACAGCAATTTATGCAATGAAAATTGTTATGGTCCAGCTATTCTGTCATGAAGAAATAGCGTGTCTTAGATAAAAGGCCCTGGCAATGAGCATTTGCCATGTCCGTTCAGATCCAGAGCGTGCTGCCATTCCAAGTGATGCCATTCGCGCCAGTGAGTCTCATCACCGGTATGGAATAAAGAAAAGAACAGTCATAAGAACCACACCCACCACCACCACCACCAACCATCAATTACAAACCCCAGCCGTATGACCTATAGCTATAGCTAACACCAAAATATTGCATCGCAAGAAGCCTCCTACATTACCACCCTCCCAGCAACTCATCCTAATCCCCTATTCCTAATATCCCGAACTTCCCATAATCTCAAATAAGTAGCACAACAGCTCATTCTAACCCCTCCCATCTCCGCCCGACAATTCAGCAACATACCAATCCCAAGCTCGGTCCCTGCGCCCTATGATTCGTGAACCAAGATTCCCACCAAAACCATCAAGGATAATCCCCAACGGCCAAATCCCTACAAGCACCCCACAAACCGGTCGTAAACCGGTCATGGGAAAACTAGTCTTGCTGATGTCACCCAATCATCTACAAAATCCGTGCCCAAAATCGTGGTAATTTCCCTAGAGGGCCGATCCAAACTGGGAGATCTTCAATGCTTGTTATTGGTGGGCCGGGGGGATAGAAACCCTACGGAGAGAGAGATCGAGTCTGGCCCCTCGAAATATTGTGGTAGCAGCTATTATCACCTCACTTCATTTCTTTTCCTTGGAAGTTCCAGGAGATCCCTTCAATTGTGCAGCGTCCCGCAAAAATACTCTCATATTTTCTCGGTTCGTTTCACAAGCCGAGCCGTTCATCGGAAACACTTGAAATCGCGTGTCTAGACAGTGAGATATCAACGGCTCGGTCTATAAAGCATTACTCGCTCGTTGGGCACAAAACAACGGGATTTTTTCATTAACATAGCCTGAAAACAATATTGAACAAAAATCTATCTCCATTTCTTCATCCAATTTCCATCTCATTGCACACTGCCTAAATAACCCCCGCAGACCTAGACGGCCTAGACAAGCCACGAGAATTTAGTACCTATCAACTCATACATAAAACAGTAGTAAACAAGTCAAACATATTCCCATCGTGATCACATAATGTAAATCGATTGATCGTTTACCTAGATCAATCCCTATGTCCAATTTTCCCCCGTTCATGTCCCAACACCACAAAAATCTCCCACATGAAAAAGACGACTAAAGTACCATTTAGAAGCTTTAGATTGAAAAGAAATAAGAATAAAATAAGACAATATCCATTGATAACAAAAGGGGTATGTGTGTAGTATCCAAAAAAGGGGGGGGGGAAGCTCCGCTGTGTTCAAATGCGCCAGTACTGCGCTGAAAATTATGGTACAATAAAAATAAAACGAAACTCCCATCCACGGAAGGATGGCGAAAAGAATAAGAATATTAGTCATTTGAATGGCTGCAAAGGGTTCCCGAATTAAAAGGGGAAAGAAATCGTGACTGTTGAGCTCAAGAGATTAACTCTCTTCAGTAATTCCAATCTCACCACCTCCTTCTCTCCATTCACGACTTCGATCAGTCATTCTTTTGATGCCACTGACATGACATGCCCAGAGGCTTTCAACTGGTGATCGGAATGTGTATCCTCGCTGGCTACTGATAACACAATAGCCTGGAGTACGGCCTTTCTGTTGTCTCTTCCAAATACAGCAGGTTGATTAATCCATTCTAGACTTGATTCCAACTCAGCATCGAGAGCCGAGACTGTGTTAGGATCAATACCAGGTGCCGTAACGACTGCCGAGAATGCATCATTTGATTGATGTCGAGGGATAGGACCGAGGGTGTGATTGGAGGTAACTGTAGTTGCAGATGTTGGTGAGGGGGTGCGACGGCGCTCAGGGGTACGATTTGTAGGAGATGAAGAGCCAGTGCGGGAGGAGAGATTGTTGCTAGGTGATTTCGAAGGCGGTGGTGGGATTGGAGGTAGGCCACCTTTTCCTAAGCCCTTTAAGATTGAACGTGTCTCGCTCAAGAGATGTTGTGCACGATCATGCTGACCGCGAGAAACCAAGGTAAGAGCTCGTGTAAGCATATCGGATGTGAGAAGTTCCATGCGGCGTTGAACAACGCTTGGATGAGGTGGAATGGGTGGGGCGCTATTCCAGGTAGTGTGCTTCTTCTGATTTGTTGAAGCAGGAAGCATAGTTATTGCCAATAGTGTAGGGCGGGCAAGTGAGTAAGTGTTCCATCTCGGAGAATATCGCCCCAAGTTAGGTCTGCTTGAATCAAAGGAACCTCTTCTATTGATACAACTCGTTGGTCTTCTTGATCCACTGGCCCACCAAGAGCCTCAAGACCAGAAACGATGGAGTCCCATGGATCTTGCGTTAATTGTTCCTGCGAAGCATTATCTGGAGCAATGACTAGCTGCACTAGAATGTCCCTCTTATCCCAAATCTAAGATCTCCCAAGGAGGCCTCTGCGTCTTTACCCGTTGCACGCTTAGTAATCTGCAAGGCTCCGCTAATCTTGACGAATTTAGCTGGTGATCCTTCGGGAAGTCGAAGCTTCAATTTCACGTTTTGATGAGACATTGTTTGTAAAGATCCAAGACAACCTGCAAGACATTCTCGCAGCATCATCCAGTCTTTTACATAGGTATAAGAGGCTTTCGTTCGCGTTGATAATTCTATCATGGTGTCTGGCTTGTGTGTCATGCCAAGTCCGAAAGAGTGAACAGCAATTCTAAGTGTGATTAGTTGGTTGTGATTCCCCGTGGTAAAGAAAAATTTTGTCACTTACTTTGCTGCCTCAGCCCTTGACACCACAAAATCCACGCTCTCCGCATCAGAGGTGGACGAGTCGCTTATCAGGAGAATTGTGGCAATTGGGTTGTTTGACCTTCGTTGCATCAGAAGATCCATTGCAACATTTGCGCCCTCAACAACATCGGCTCGATGACTCTTTTGTCCAACCGGTCTGATAGAGGCCAAAACCTGCTGCCATCCATTCCATGTTTTACTAGTCATTCCTACAAGGGGTGCAGCACCACCACTGGAACCAAAAGTGACCAAACCCATGCGATCACGATCTCCAAGGTTAGAAACCATAAATTTGAGTGCATCTCTCACAAGACTAATTTTCACACCTTGCATCGAAGAAGATATGGGAATAACAACCACGATGTCAACTGGAATGTGTAATGCAGCGGGTAATCGTAGACCTCTGGGAGCATTCGCATACTCAGACGGTACAGTAGCAATAGATCCAGATCTGGCTCCATAAGCTGACGAATTAATCGATGCTCGCTGTGGCCCTCTGGGATCGCGGTTCCATTCTTCTTCTTCAGGCTCAGATAGATCATAATCTGGACTTCGTGTCGGAGATCCTTCGATCGCGTTCAAATCTAGTAATGCTTGTTGCCATAACTTGAGCTGATTGCGATTGTCAAATTTGAGATGAAATGATGGCAGTTCTGCCACTGAGAGGCTCAAAGTCAATACATTGTTATCTTCAGTAGGTCGTAAGTTAGCTGCGGTGATCTTTTCTGTTTGTCCAAGAGAATTACCAGATCCAGACTCGGTCACCTCGTTCAAATGTTTTTTGATTAATATTGAACCTTTGAGGGTGCATCGTGTATTTTTTCGGACTCCGTTAGATTCGTCCCAAGGTTGTGATGGTGAAACTTTTTTTTCTTTCACGCATATAAGCATTTCCGCGAACAAGAAACATTCCAATTCCTGCCAAGATTGCCTGTCTTTTCCAACTCGAATGGTTCCATAAAGTCGCAACTTCCCGAATCTGATTCTCGTTAGTGTTTCGTTGTGTCTTTGGTTGGATTTTCATATGTACCTATTGAAATCAAGCCCGTGCCAATTATCCACCCGGTTCCGTAAACTATCTGTGATTTCATCCAAGACCTCTGGAGATTCGTAAGGATAAAAGCGTGGTGCACTTTGCGCAGGAGATGGAGGTCGAGCGTAAGTGTCTTCAGGGCGGATATTGGGTAGTGGGGGAGCGCTTCGAATGTCATCTGGATCGGGTCGCCATTTGTTGTCAGGTACCTCAATTGTGATGAGACAAGTCAAAGTTTGCTGCTGCCTGGATCTATTTAGGGTGGGAAACTCTGAACGGATGCTGACGACTGGAGCTGGTATGGGATTTCTTGTGACACTTGCTCGAGGACTCATAATATTCGACTCCATTGCTTGTACATCATAGTCATGGCGCCGGGGTGGACCGCTAATTGCAGTCTCTGGATAACCGATCGATGATGGAGCATTTCCGCTATCGTTTCTTTGATGCGAGATTCTTGACGGTTGTCCGTATCGGTCCATGCGCTCTCTACTTTCCCTACTGTCTCTGTTGCTCCCATTTTCTCTACTGTTATCTCCGGTATGAGTATCCTGACTGTTTGCTCTTGCTCTAGTAGTCCGAGCATTGGATTCGCGACTTGGCGGTCGTACGGTTGGGGTTTCCCAAGTCGTAGGAGTGGGCGTCGACCTTGCGGATTGGTCACTGGCCGAAACTGATCGCACAATACTACTTAGCTTCTCTGAAGGGACGACAGAAATCAGCTTTCTATTCAGGGAAGACGCACCGGTTCTGAAAGTCTTACCAATGTCAAGAACATTGCCTCCTCGACTCGTATCCAGACCTAATGGCGCATTGCAATTTGGGCAATATTGAGCTTCACTCTCTTTGATGTATTCGTAGAAACATGCCTCATGTGAGACATGGCCACATGAAAACTGCAGTATTCGTTCTCCCCGCAGTGTGTGTTCCAATGGTTCTTCACACACAGCACACTCACTTCCAACGAACGTCCTCTCCCTCCTGTTACGAGTCCTATCTGTGTCCAACATGCCTGACATGCCACCACCAGCTCGCTGTTTAAAATCACGATTCGCCTTGCTGGCTTGAAGTGAAAACGTGGAGGGGGACGTATTGGAGTTCCCACGAGTAGATACTAAATTCTTACGATTATCTGATGAAGAATAAGTAAATACTCAAGTCGTTAATATGAAGGTAATTTTCATGCATTATTAGTGTGAGCGGAGGGTGGAGTAATGGCAATTTGGAGTTTGGCTACTGCGTACCCTTTTTAGGATGGGATCCTGCAACGCGAACTCCGCCAGGTAGATCCTTGTCCTTGTCTTTCTCTCGCCTCCTGGATCTTATATCCGACTTGCTGAGTAGTCCGAGCTCATACAACCTTGAAACCTGGTCTTTTTGTTCCTGTTCTCTGCGGCTAAAGCTAGTGGGATTCCTACCAGTATCGGAAGCGGAAGGGGTGCGATATCCCAAGAACCTTTTCGACATGAACCACTGTTCCAGAGGGTCTTGTTTTCAAAGCTCTGTCAAAAATAAACGACCTTATCCGTCCGCTTTATTTTTTTATCTTTTTCCGCTCCTGAGAACTCAGTTAATTCGAGATTCGTGAATAGTAATGTAATATTGTTCAGCACATATAATGCTCGCTTGCGAGATGAGAGTGAGTTAAAGCTTGGCCAGATTCTGGGAAGTCAGGATCAAGGAAGAGTTGAAGTGGCGATGCTCCGGATTGCGCTCTGTAAAGACCTCGATCTCTACAGTATCTTTTGGGATCTAAATTTGGGTATGGGAAAGTGAGACCGGCCAAGGACAGGATTATCAAGAATAATTACAGGAGTTAAATTGTAATCCAAGAGGTGTGACGCTGCGGAGAATTTGTGAAGACACTTTCCACTCCCACTCGGTGGATGATTCACGGCTTAGGTCAGAGTAACTGCAGAGGATCTGAAGTAGGATGGGCACTATCCGATGTGGTTCAAGATCCCGCGTTTGGTTAATGGGCTGTTATTATGAAAAAACGAGCTGAAGAGCCAGGCCAATAGGGTATTCAAAGCAAATGTAAGTCTTTCGACAAGGCGTCCGAGGACTTTGCGAATCACTAAGGAGGGGTGAAATTTGCGACTTTGAGAACCATAAAATTGTCCGAATTGCGTACAACTGCTAGTTGAATTCATTCGTGGGAGCCTAGGGCCATATAGTGGTTGAGAGATGCCAAGTAGTAAGTGAAGAGAAAAAACTGACAGGCAGTGGGGTGTGAGAAGCCAAATGTTAACGCCGTCCACTTACAGTAGTAGATGATGGTAACACATATCTAGGCAGTAAATGGAGTGAGTACGGTCTATAGAAAGGGCATGAATAATACTAAGCCGGAATTCCATTTTACCTATTCTCCAACAACTCGAATGCACGGCTGTTGGCACCTAAACGATAGGCGTTGTCCAGGATAAGGTTACCTACAGGACTGAGTGATTTCCAGAAATTCTCGGAGCTGGCTTTTACAAGGACATGATGGTATTGGTTCAGTAGAGGGTTGGTGAGGGTTTGGTAAATTTTGGTGGTGATGGCAGATTCCATTAATGCGAGGTACAGGATTAATCAATGACAGTAACGGCTTCAGGTAATAACCTTGGTCATGATATCCCCGAAATGCTAACAACTGCTCACGTAGATACACCTCGGGTAAGCCTTCTTCAAGTTTAGTCTGTTTAGAGCACCCGGACAACATGGATCTACTACGGACTGAACCATTTACAGCAGCTGAATAGAAAGACCATAACAAAATACAGTATCGAGGAAAAGTTTCCAAGTTTTAAGAATTAGTACTTGATAAGTATTAGTGCACAGCTACTACTCCAGCGGCTTTTGTTCTCCATCAGCCGACAAATCCCGACACCAAAATGAAGGGGCTAAAGGTTAAATAAATTGAAGATTGAAATTTTGGGCTACAGCACTGCCAATAGACCTACCGGGGACTATGATAAACATCTTAACAAGTTGATAATCTGTTGATAACTTCTTGTTCTTATATTTTGTCTCATATTTCGTTGGAAGAAGCCGAAACAAGACTCAATAGAATGGCAGAAACCGCGGCTTTAGGCTGTACCAATCACTGTCCAGGCGGGCATCCAATCTAGGCAATATAGTGGACTTTCTAAGATGGGTTTCGAGATTTTAGTCGTAAAGTAACAAATCTCCATATCGGTAACTTCTTATATGCAGCATGCTTTTTGAATGGACTTGCAGATATTGGTACTGTACAGTTTCTGTTCTATGCCGTATTCAGCTCAGCTTCGTTTAAATCTTTATCATGTTCTTACTCGGTCTTTCATACTCCGTACATTTGTCCTCAATCTCCAACCCCCACCAGTCCGCCCCCCCAGTCTATAGTACTGTAAGTATATCACGATAAAGGAGCGTTACTGCTATCCTAGCATTCTGCAGCAAAGCGGAGTGGTCATAAAAAGTGATTTTATGAGAAGGTCTCACTCAAACTTAACTGTATATTTCACCAATCAAGGTTTGTATCGTTATAGTTCGTGCTCGTTTCTCGCCTGTTCCCTTGGATTTTCCTTGGTCACCAGTGACTAGGGGTACTCTCGACCTTGCAGAATGAATACGGGGCAAATAAGACAAGACAAGGACATTGGGTGTTATTATCTTTGGATTCTACAGAAAAATCTATCTGATCATTTCTTCTTACGGTTATTGATGGCTGGAAGAGATATACTGTAGTATTTATACGATACTTGAAACCCTTTATTCGGCGTTTTGAGTTCACAAGCAGCAAGTAACACTGTACTATCGAGAACTGGAACCCCTATTCCTTTCAATACAATACAATATCCGGCTTTAGTCTCTTACAGTTTTCTTAGTGTCCTGAACAAGGAAGAAAAACTTGTTAGTTCCTCGCTTCCCGTAGCAGAAACAACACTTGATTGGGGCACGAAGCCTTTAACGTCTTTGACTATCGAACATCTTCTCAGCTATTCTAAAAATCTGTAAATATGTTCATTGTTGCGCACTATCCTGTACTATTTGATTTTGTCATCTGTCATGTTGATCCGGACCCCCATTCTTCACACCTCATTGATCGTGAGGTTAGACCCAGTGGGTAAGACTCTTATTAACAGCCCCAAAATGGAAATATTCAAAAGACTTCAACCCCACAAGACGAGGTATGAAATAAGTTGGGATAAATGATCTGCCCTATAGGAAGCATAAGAAGCAGATCGGCTTCTGTTACATGCGTAATCAAAAGCAATTATAAACGAAAACAGAGTTTTTAACTCCTAATTCCTTCTTCAATGATCGTGGTTCCCACGAGGTTTATATCAAATGTCTCATCCCCATATCCACTTTCGATCGTCAAGACTACGGGAAGGCCGCCCTGGAGTCAGGAATGGGAAAAAGTGATGATATCCGCCGTCATCACGTTCGATTGGTTTTGTAGTTTTGAGGAGGACAAGAGTATCCTGATAGTCTTGTAAGGATACATGCCGTATATGTCGTACACCAAGTCATAAGCAACCTGCTGAAGAAGACTTAAGCCACAACCACTAAATTCACAATATTTCCTCCGTGATTATCTTCTAGAAACCTTCGAATTGTGGTCAGAGCGTTGAATTCCATCTCAGAATTCTCTAGGCCCTAAGGGAGGGTCTTTTAAAAGATGGATTCCAGTATCTTGGTTAATATAGAATGTAACACAATCGGTCTTGCAATTACTCAATCTCGATCTACTAACTAGACTTTATGGAGGATTTCACAAGATTGCAATACTCGTGAGATCCCTCCGCTCCTGTATATAGGTGGGTACACTTGTGAATTTGTGTTTATGGTAAGCAACTTCGGCAGCTGAGATGACCCATCCTCTTCAGAGTACAACTTCTGTAGCGCTACATCCGCGTCGTCAGGAATCACTGCCAAATTGTTAAATACAACCACAATTACAACTGTACACTATGCCTATGACATCAAGAATATTCGAATATCGGGTATGAATAATGATTTGCTGACAGCATTACAATATCATCCACCCACTCGCCTACACAGCAAGTACGTAGCTCGAGACATACAATTGCGAGCAACTACAGATCATGACCTCAACTAAATCCGTATAAAATCTGTCAGATGTTAGACAGGTGGCGGCTTGATGTTACCAGAAACACCACAACATCTGATGTCAGCATCACCTTGCTGCGCCGCAGTGTTGGATTGTAGAGCATTGTACAGTGGCGTTGAAATACATATAAAAAGAACATCCACCACTAATCTTGGAATGATGACGGAAATCTTGGGCGAGAGAGCTTTAATTGGCTGAAGAATCAACATCGACTGTAAATAAATCATTACTTAAACTTGCAACCCGCTGTTGCGCAGAAAATTATACTGCGATGTTACCCCCTGAGTTTCTTATCCTCCCGTAGTGGAAAGCATCTGACTAGTCCACCATCCTTTCCGGAAGCTGCTTCACGAGTAGTCTGACAGTCATACAAGAGATCCTTTGCAAACCCTCACCTTGAAACATGATGCAACATGATCGATCTCTGAACTTTCAAAGACTTTTCTAATGCACCCCCAATCTTTCAGTGTCGATTAGTTTCTTACGGCTTGCATGCTCTTTCCAAGGGCCACGAGCTTCTCGCGTGCTAGGCATGGTCTCTGATGATTGTAGTGGCTGCAAGCACAGTTGATACTTTGTGGAGATGATTTTGTTAGACTGGCGTTTCTTGGATTGAACTTGACATCAACTTCAGCAGAACAAAGGCGAAACTCGATACCGAAGCATTACAAAAACTTTTTGATCCATGTTATGTTTTGAATGATAGACTTTGTGGCGAAGTATATCGATTTATCAAATCTATGACACCTTAATTTTCATGATATAAACTTTCAGGAACGCCATCAGGGTCTTATTCCTGGTATGGTTCTCGACCAGTCCCTGAAACTATGTTGGTGCGGATGTCTCTCGCCGCATAAAATCGTGGGCTTTCGACAAGCAATTTGAAAAATCATGTTAGACGTAACTACGTAAATGAACAAGATTTCTCTTGGTTTGGCTTTTACCATGGCCAGGCTATTCTAGACTTCAAGTTGATATTCTATTATTTGCCATTTCAGCTCTATTCATAATATATGCAACAAAGCATTTGTAAATTCAAGCCTTGTTGCTAGTTAACTCAGCCTCTCATTTGGCATCTTTTACTGTATGATTAACAAGACCAAGAAAGACAAATCATTTATTTGCATTGAGGTTCTTGATTTGTATCTAACCTATAAGGTTCTGTCGATGCTCTTTACCTGCTAGATCCTAGACACTTCGCTACTGTAGCATGCGAGCGCATAGTATGAACTCATTAACCTTGAGTATGTCAAAGCGTAAAGTCAAATTAATGTTCCTACTCAATCGATCGGGCATCTGTCTCTCCGCTCTCCTCAAGTCGATGATTTCAAAGCATAGTCAATTGAGGTTCATCCTGACTAAGACGGACGACTTGAAGACTAGAGGTTGGCAGCTCGACTCGTAACCAGGTCAACGGTGATGGAAATCGTAAGCTCCGAATGTCACAAGATTCATTATAGCTTTCTGCATATAATATATTATACATTTGGTACCTCAATTCAACTTTTCCAATGCATCGGGGACCACAGTCGTCCACTTCCGCCCGGGATGCGTCATTCTGCTCGCGAAACTAGGATTTTCTTAGTTGCAGGTTTTCAGCCCAATATACTAGTGGATTCAATCGACATGAACAGCGATGGCCAAGATAGTACTTCCACCCCTATACTACCACTATTGTATTGTCTACATTCATCGATCAACTCTATACTACTGCATACAGTAGTGTAAATAGCTTCAGACTCATACCCACGCTCTGACATACTACTCTGTATTTACAAGTTGAGCTCAACGCCGACACGGGTCAACGAGAACTAGGTCAACTTTATTACGAACTAAGAGATCTAAAAAACTTTAAATGGCCTGACATTACCTCCACCAGTGCAATTATTAGAAGCCCTACTACGGAATCAACCCGTTTTTACTGCAAATAATGTTGCACCTGGGCCCCTATACCACATTCAGATTGAGATTAGGAATCTCGAAAGGAGTCACTATGTCAGCAGTATGCAGCCGATTGTGACAAGCACATTATGCTGCTCTATGCGTCAAAGATCTATCTGAATTGCTGCTTTGAAATACTATGGGCTTTTGATAGTCGGTTGGTAGATAGATGTTATAATTACAGCAAGTATCTGATAAGTATACGATGTCTCGTTTGCATATAAAATAAGCCTCTTCTCTAGATAACACACTGTTCTGAAAAATGCACAAAACCAGGGGGGTTTTTTGCCAAGATTCAACTCGTAAAAATGCTCGGGGATATTCCTGTTTAATAAGTGAAATCCAAAACCTTCCATCGGAAAGAACTCTCTCTATGGAGAAGAGGCATCCGTCTCAGTAAGGAACCCTTAAAATGCCACAAATATATAAGTTACAAAACTATGATTGGTTATGTATATGCATGTATGCTCTCATCATAAGTCTCGGGCTTCTCCCCAAGACCAATATGATACAGCCTCACAACTTCGCGTGCTCTTCCTGGTGATTTTTACGGTACTACAAGCAGGCATGGAAACTGCCAACGCATTGATTCAACACACCTTCTACCTATCTACCTTGCAAGTTGCATACGCCAGGTAGTAAACGCCGTTACGGTATACCCGAATCCCACGGCAATTTCTACGAAATGCACTACATACATACACATGAATTTGGGTACAAAACGACGTAATTTCTCAGCCCTAGGTATCTGTATGCAGCGCTTCTGCATACAAAATTCCAAAATTCATGTAACGTATAAACCGCAATGTGGGATATCGCCTAAATTCTTATGAGGAGGGGGGAAAGTACCCGTAACTATAGCACTACCGAGCCCAAGCTCTTTTTGGCGGGGTACTTTCTTTGATAGTGACAAGCCATCAAATCAGAGAACTCAGAAATCTTGAAACTGACAGGGTCTACTGGGTGTCTGGATATAAAGGAAATGGGGTGTTTTCACGCCGTTTGTTGGGTCTAACTATTCTGGATCATCCATTTTCCATTTATTAAGTTTCTCGCTGAAATTATAGCATAGAATGAACGAAATACTGGGTATGTAATTACGAAAGATGTTGATTGCTTTCAGACTTTGTGATATCGTAATTACGTACTATTTACCCAAGATTAGATGTTGGGAAGATTTGGCAAGTTAAAACTATAGATTAGGTGTAGATTAGCTTATCAGATTATTTGTGATTAATGCCATTACTAGCAGATTCGACGATCATGTTGGGGCTCAGAAACGTACCGAATATTTGGTAAACGATATCTAAGATTTCCTTTTCCTCCTGAAGGGAAGCTTATCACCACCAATCAAGAAAATGGATAATATAGCCATCTAATTGGTAAAATAATCACGCATTATCAATTCGTTCATCGCATTTTTTTGCTTTTTTGGTTTCCACTGCCGGGCGATACACCGGTGACATCTACCGTGCGCGGGAGTGGCGTAAGATGAGCGTTGATCACCTAACTTGCTTTTGAGGACCGGTGTGGAGCTTGAAGCTGATAGTGTCGATCATGTGCCTTTGGGTTTTCCCGTTGAAATGTCGGGTGAGGGGTGAGGGCATAATATAGAGACTGTACTCCGTAAATGCTTGCCAGCCGATAGAGATGTGCTATCACTATACCCCATTGATTCGAGTGATTGATTATACTCTATACGAGCATGAAATTGACTCTATTTGGTGTCTCCGTTTAAAACATCCCATCTCTCCACTTGATCCGCGAAAAAGTAAGATGCTGTGCTAAACCCAAGAGAAGGTCTAACCTCTGGAGGTATTTTGTGTGGGGAACTCAAGTACAATATCGAAAAGATCAGGACATCATTGACTCGAAGTTGAACATCAATCCTTGCCTCCTTTGCTGGATTCGGATTCTCAGAATTGCACTCACAATTCGATGAAGTGTTACTCTAGCTATGGAAAATGGGGCTTGTGAAGTACCTCACCCCCCCAAGAAACTGCACCATCGGACTTTACACTGGACATCAACTGGTCTATCGCCAACGGCGCTTTTGCTCAATATCCAAGCGGATCCATCATCTCATAAATATGTCTTGACTCTCTAGTCAACTATCAAACGGTGATCAATGGGTTCGGATTATCAGATGATTATCGATAATCAGCTTTTGCGGCAGTTGCCCTGATGTTGGTTGATCGGTTCATTGTCGCCCTCCTTGATCTATCTGACTATCATGTCACATTTAACGATATCACTGATAAGGAAATCGTCATTTTTGGGGAACCGAAGTTCACCAGCAGGAATGGTCCGGATTGACATTCATTCTGAGCCCAAGTCAGCCGATACTAGCGATTCCCCGCCTTATAGGGTTGGTGAAAAACAGTTTGAATAATCCAGTTTCGTAAGAGGCTCGCGATACATTGTTATTCCACTAGTTCATCACATTCCAAAGCTCTACTCCTCGGGCTATCCGGTACGATTCCCTTTTCTCGCGTAAGTCCATGGTCTGATAATTGGTTCATTGTACCGGCCCATTTGCTCCAAATAAACTGACGATATTTGCAGTATAATCTTGATATCTAGAAAGTATGTGCCATTTTTGTCCTTGGCATTGTTCTTTCTTCAATGCAACTTGCATGTCTCACCACAAATAGTTTCGCTTTCCTGCGTCTCTTGCTCGTGACCATTTGTCAACCCCATAAATTACTTCGCGAAGTTGAGCCTGCATTTAACTTTGTCGGGGCTCGGCATATTTGGGGCAAACTTCACGGTACCAACATTGAACCTTCTTCCGGGTATGGTAGATATGGGGCGAGCTTCATACAGTAGTATCAAGTGTGAACTTTCTTCACGCGGGTGTGGAGCTGGTACTGGTATGTGGAACGGGTAGCGTCTCTTGCAAGGGCCGTCATGCAGGTGCCTCAAATTTCGTGATGAAATTCGAGATGGGTTTCAGCTTATCTTTTGGATGAAATTATGTTGCAAGCGAGGCTCTGAAAATGGGGGTTCGCCCGTGTGTGGATCCGAACAAAATATCCGACCTACCGAAGAGTCGGCGATTAGCTATCAACGGTATTGACGGAATTGGAGCGTTGATAACGTCACGCAAGGTCATAGTCTACTAACTGGTGATTGCGAATACGAGCGAGTAGACAATTATAGCAACGACAACTGGCGAGCGTATCATGCAAGAATGTAGAGATCAAGAGCATCATCATTTACTTGCGGTAGCAATATCTGATTCCTTGGCTAATGAAAAATTCATCTGTGGATAGGTAGTTAAAAGGTGGCATCCTTTAATGATAATTGCTGGAGCATGAGTACCGAATATGCACGAGGCTCCCTTTTGGCGACACGGTAGAATTTCTGAATGCGTCTATCGACTAGTGTCCAGATCATCTCACAAATTCAAAGAATCTATTTTTGCGGAAACACAAAGGGATGCTGCCGATGTGTTCAACGCAACCTGTCTGGCGGTGAGTCTTTGAAAGAGCGTGAAGTTTTTGCGCCGACCATATACTTCAATATAGGATGAAGAGGCACTTTGCCAACAACGCTGTCAACCTGAATGTTTGATATCAAGGGCAAGGCGCGTTGTTGTATATCTTCAGACAAAGCTTTGATACCGGATACTGGATACTGGAATCGATGCTTTCTTAGAGCGGAGCGAGACTCTCAATATAGTCGCAGATGTAGCGATACACATTGCCACGGAATTCCATCGAGCATTTGGATTATGGTTGCATAGTGAGTGCGAGTTGTTTGCCATAAATTGCGATGCCTTCAGTTATAAAAGGGAAAGAAATCACGAGATCTGAAAATGGCACGTTGATTGTAATTTACAAAAGCTTGCCAGCTGGAGGCATGAAGAACAAAAAAAATTTCAAATCCAAATTTGTGTTCAATAATCAGGATCATCATGAACTAGTTCATGCTGAAATCGTTCGTCAGTTGGTCGAGATCAACCTTTGCTGCACCTCGCATATTAAATCGTCCTGTTTCGAAAGACCAAGTCTTGAAACACGAGAGAAAGACAAATTCCAAAGTCTAGGATGTGAAGCTCATGATTGAGCTGGCTAAATATAGTAACGTCGTATTATCAGCTCAGCAGTATGCAACAGCACTACGCCTCTGGCCCCCAATTCTAATATTAGATGCTGATATATGGGTGAAATGGTTCACTTAATTTCTTCAGATATTTTTAACTTTCTTCAAACAATGGCAAATACTGAAACAGCATCAATTAACTCGCATGATCCATGGCTCATCGCAAGAGATCGATTTATCATAGATCTTAACGAAACAGAGCGAGTCCTCTTTAACGAAGCTACACCTGAAAATATTTATCACAGTGCTAGCAATGTACAGCAAGCTGACCAAAAGGCCAGTAAAACTCGAGCCATCCTGCGGTCTCTCGATCCGTTTATGAAGGCAATACAAGATTATGCAGCTGCTATGGACACTTTTGCAAATATTGCTCCTCTCAATGTTGGCCCAATATGGGGTAGTATCCGGGTGGTGCTTGCTATAGCAGATAATCATGGAAAGTTCTATGATCGAATGATAGAAACCTTTGCCCGCATAGGAGACATACTTCCACGATTGCGTAGGTTTGGTGGTGCACGAAGAGTTGAGTTTCTCTCCTGACGGACAATAGGTGATTACCAAGCAATATTTGACCAGCGGAAATATCCACGATTTACACAAACCTTGTCAGCAGCTTACCTAGACATAATTGTTCTCTGCCTGGAATTTCGAAAGGTGTTACTAGAGCAAAAATCTTCTTTTATGAAGCGTGCGTTCAAACCATTGTCGCCATCACTTCGCTCTTACCTTGAGAAAGCGGTACAGACATTTAGAGAGCGTCGTGAGGCGGTTGAGAGTGAAGCTCGTATCTGTCATATGATAGAGGCCAAGCAAGCCAGAGACCTGGTTCTGAGAAATGAGATGTTCATCAAGGCACAGGAACGAGGCGAGTTGTATCTTGAATGCTTGCATGGCCGCATTGGAATCTAATCATGCCTCAGAACAACGTCAGAAACGTATCATTGCCCAAATGGCATCAATTGACTATAGAAATAAGCATCGACGAATGCAAAAAATACGTCACCAGGGAACTGGAAAGTGGTTAATGGATACACATGAGTACAAGAGTTGGAGAGATTGTGAAAAATCTTGCGCTATGTCTCTTTACGGTATCCGTAAGCTAAGTCGATCATAATTCTATGGTTGAACACTAAAGTATCCTAGCTGGGTCGGGCAAATCGGTTTTGATCTCGAGTCTCATTGATGGCTCAAGTTCAACACTGAAAGTCAATACTGCCGTTACGTATTACTATTTGATTATGCAGACAAGCGAACCCTCTCACCCAGTAGCCTATTCAGCTACGTTGCCCAGCAATTGCTGCGCAATCTAAAACAAATTCCCGATAATTTAATGGAAGCTCTTGAGGCAGAATACCCAGATGGGGCTGGCTGTCCGGGCGTAGATCAGATGATTGCCCCACTGGTGAAGATCATAGATCAGTTTCCTAGTGTCGCAATCTTCATCGATGGGCTTGACGAATTACCTGAATTTGACCGAAAGCTTACATTCTCAAGCCTGAGGAACTTACTTACTACAGTAGTCTCGTCGACAAGATTATTCGTGTCTAGCCGCGAAGACACCAGTTACTTATTTCCAACTCCACCCACTGTCAAAAGATACAAGTTACATGTCAAGCCAAACTCAATTGCACCAGATATTGACTCTTATATTCAGCACAGTATCGTGGAATTGATTAGCACTGGTGACTTGGTGCTGGGTAATCCTGAATTGAAGAATGTCATTTTCACAACCCTGAAAAATGGTGCTCAAGGAATGTGAGGATTTGTTCCTGATTCACATAGGGAGAGACTGATATCATACCTATGTTCTTGTGGGTCAAGTTTCAGCTCGAGGACCTTTGTCGCATGGAAACAGACGCATTGATTAAGAAGGCTTTACAGAACCTTCCTCGTAGCCTGGAAGAAACCTATGATCGACTTCTTGGAAGGATCGTCGAAATCGAAAGACGTGAATATACTAAAGAGGTGCAACTTGCTCATTACACAGGTAAGAGAGCGCATAGATAATTGCTTAAATTGATCTATCAGAGTACCTGAGTAGGTACGGCAATTATGCAGCAACAGTTGGGTCTCGACCTTTTTGACTGGCTCGCAGTTGTGAAGATCAAGTCGAAAATCATCTATTCATTCTTGGCTACGTCTCATAATTGGTACGAAATACGCCATCAAAAGAGGCGATGGCTGATTATATTGCTCAATAGTTGAACAGTATCTCCTCCACCCGCAGAATTTCTGCTTTGTCGTATTTTCACACTACGAGAGAAAATTCAAATTGTGAATTGGGTAAAGTGTGTATAGCCTATCTGTCATTTACGGATTTTGAGACACAGATTACAATGTACCGCGACTGGATCACCTCGAACATGATGGTCATAGAGAAGGCTATGACTACTCATTCTCTAACCCCTCATGCTCATCATGGATCAAACCTACCAAGTAAGGCCACCAAAGCAATACTTACAATGCGCAAACAGCATGAACATACTAAGCTAGGTATCGAATATTCACGTATCATTCCCAAATACCAGGTGGCTTCGGAAAGCATGGAAAAGTATAGAATATTATCTTATGTTAAAGATAATTGGCTGTTGCATACCACCGGCTTTACAGAGAAAATACGACAGGGCTTTGTGGGGCAACTATTCAAATAGCTTCTCTTCGAGAAGAGTCTCATATTTCGTATCAAGCCTTAGGAAAAATTTTCTTCTACAGATGTTTCTAAGATTGCACTTCTTGGCTGGGCCATAAATGAGAGTCATTTACCCCTGATGGAAGAATTAATCAAACATAATGAGAATAGTTTCGATTTTATTGAAGAAGCGTGTAGGACATTTTGGAGATACGTTTATACGTGCACTTGTGGGCAAGCTGATTCGGTGCCTAAGAATCTTATGGAACGGATGGGCATCGATTTGTCAGATGAAATTCTCAGGACATTGACATGGCGTACCTTTGAGACCATAAATTCGAGAACCGACAGTCTATTTTGGTTGTATAAGCAAATTCTTTCCGCGTGTCGGCGAGGGGACCTCAAAGTTATTAAAGCTTGCTTCGAAAATGGGAAGCTTCAAGCCTCACAAACCTCACGCTATCCGTTTGAACTCTTGCCATTCAAATATACCGATATCCAATTATCATTAAGATCGCTTGTAAGCTCACATCTTCAAGTGTAAGCAGCAATTAATGGACATCTGGAACTTGTGCGACACCTACAAGTCGAAAAAAACTTATGTTTGGGTATCTTATAAGTATCAAGGATTCTACCAAAATGCATTGGAACGAGCAATAGGATTTTCCAACAAGAAAATCTCTCATTTCTTGGCACGAAGCGGATGTCCAGTCTCTAACAAGGTCAAGCTTAATCTCCTAGTAACCGAGGACTTGCAAAGTGCAGTGGAACTAGTGATCTGGGAAAACTTAAATACTATCTAGATTTTCTCAGGAAATGCTCTTCCTCAGGAGTCCTGGCGCGCGCGGATTATTTTGGAAGTGAGGATTGGTCATACGAATGGCATATATGTGCTTATAAACTCAATGCTATTACTGCCGCAGCTGCTCGTGGCTCTCCCACAAAGCAGTTGATGAACTACTAAACTCCACAATCTTAAGAGAATCCAGGAATATCACAGAGAGGAATACTGCATTGCTCGTGGCGATAAAGTTTTGCCAGCACGATATTATCCAATATTTGCTTTCATCTGATATGCAAAGACACAGATGCTATTGGCTCTTTCCGATTCCTCCAGAGGTTGACCACGCACAAATGATGCAGGAAATATATCCAAACCTCAACAACATAGTATTACAAAACATGTCTCTATTGCAGATCATGGTTGAAAAGAAGCTAGATGTATCTAGCAAACTGAGGGAATACGTAATAAGTGCGATGCTCGAGGCTGGGGAACAAGCAGACTTAGACGACGACATACCCCTTCATAAGACACCTACCTAGTTGATACCATTTGCTATTATTCGAAATAAGCCTCAATTGGTCAAAAGGCTCGTGGGGCAAAATACTACCAGACTAGTCGAGAATCGCGAACTGCCTTGCCTGCCTGATGAGATCGCCAAAATAGTTTGGCCAGAAGGCTCAGACATTTGTAAAGACCACGCCCCGTCCTTAATATGGGCAGTTCTCTACAACCGGCCGAACATCGTCGACTCTCTTTCACCGCGCAATTTTGATAGTGATCAACATACTCTCGCCCTTAAGTGTGCCATTATGATGGCTTCGCTGGCTGTGGTCAAGATACTACTTAGAAATAATCTCACAAATCATCTCTCGTGGGATATTCTTGAGTTTGCTTCAACTTACGATAGATACTCGCCTAGTATGCGTTGGAAAATCATGCATTACATCGTATCTATGGATCCAGAGCTTTGGCGTGGGAGGAATCGTAAGGCGGTAGAATTTCTGGAAAGACAAGAAAGAAAGCTTTGCAGAGGTTTAGATGAAGCTTTAACGACACATACTGGGAATTTGGGTACATCCAACTAGCAATGTTAAAGATTGGTCTCTATTATCTCTCACAATGGAGTTACTTTGGTGTTGTTTCTCTGTTGTGGTAGAAAGATGGGTGTCAACGATTGGTCATTGATATTCATTGGAATAGAGCTATTTGATGTCTTTTTCTTTTCATGATAGAAAAGCTATGAACTCACGGACTAGACTAGATCAGACTGACTAAGCTTGACATAAGTTTGACTTGACTTGTATATTGGATTAGCAAAAATTGTGGATCGGGGCTTCCTCTCCATGGCCTAAAAGTATATGTAATTCTTTTGCTAGACATAAGCTCTGTGCATGTATACTTCGTAGACAGCAATTAGATTAAGAACGATATCTACTCGCTAATCGTTCCAATATATCTTTCTTTAATAAACACATTATTGACAGCGAGATTGCCAAATACGAGAATGTGAATATAGTTCTAAGGTTACCAATCAAGCCTAAACTTGCAGTATAGAAAACTAGGTAAATACAGCATAATTAGTGGATTAGACTGGACCCAGTGGATCAATTTAGTGATGATTTAGTATATCATACCAATGAATTACAGGAATTGCCAGGCCCGAAAGCGCTAAACGGTAAACTCTTGAACTTACCCCAAGTAGCATATTCATTTCAAGTCAGATATGCAACAAAAAGAAAAGCACGTGAAAGAACCTTGGACATCCTCATCCTCCGATGTCTAGATGTGTTTTGGGCTTAGTTCAAGGCGACAATTAGATTTCGTAGTCAAGCAAGGATATTCAAGAATGTAACAAGGATTCCTCCATCATTGAAACTTTAAATCCATTCTTTGACGTGAATGCTTACTTATCTATTTTTCTCCCTAACTAAGCTAGTGTGAATACATTCATTAAGCATTCAACAAATGCTTGACTTGAATAATCTCCAATATTCTTGTTCCTAACCCCTTCATTCAATTTGATACGACTTTGTTGGCAATTTGCTCTACTATAGCTAGAGTCAGTCATAACTGGAGTTTTTATGTCAACCTCCTCCGAGCGGGAGGCATCGGCCTCACTTGGAAATGAACTTACCCCTCAGCCAACGAAATAGACCCGGTACGGTGTCTGGAGAAGTCAAAGAAGAAGGCGTCGAGAAAACGATATCGTGTGTATCGTGCAGACGGAGGAAGTTAAAATGCGATCGAGTAAAGCCCAAATGTGGAACGTGTGGGAGATTGAGGCACGAGTGCGAATATCCAGAGAGGAGGAGGAATGCAGGAACAAAGAGAAGAAACATGAAGGAGTTAGAAGCTAGATTGGCACAAGTGGAAACCAACAATCGTGGCTGAGACCAAACAAATGGCTGCCAATAAAGCAGTTGAGACGAACGTTAATGCGAATTTGAGTACAGACCCAGATTGGGGTATTATGAATATGGATGTGAATATGAATTTTGCAGATAAGGGGTTACAAGACTTGGGGCTTGATATCATGGATGTAAATCTTGGGGCCGTATCTCCTGTGCCAGTTGGGGATTACTTCTCCCAAGAAGTTATAAGTCTAGGGCTACAGGAACCTCTACCCCCTGAGAGTTTTATGGATGATTTGTATGTTTGGATTCTTAGCGAAGGGGATCCACGTGTACTGATAGAGCAGATTCCGAATGTATTTCGAAAGATTTCATGCCACATTACCTATGATACATAAAGGCAGATTCTTTGCCGCTCTGAAATATGCCACCGAACCATAAACCGCCAGTTGCTTTACGATATGCTATGATGATGACAGCAGCATGTACGAATGCTACCCTTTTATATAGCTTATAAACTGACACACCCAGCACTTTCTGACAACTATCAAAATTATGCCGAAATATTCTACGAGAGAGCTAGAAGATATGCTGAGATTATGGAAATGAAGGTTTGTCATACAAGATCGATTCTGTCTTCTTGGTAACTAATGAAGTTAGGGTCGTGGTGAGGCTTTCGTATGTATACAATCTGTCCAAACCTGGTCAATAATCAGCAACTATGAAGCCACAAACGCTTATTTCAGTCGGGCATGGATGAGCACTGGAAGATGGTGAGCCTTACAACTTGAATTGGAGACCTATACTAACTGTTCAGTGCCCGATTATGTCATATGCTTTCGTTGCAGAGACTTGATGCGGAAGGGGGATTTTCAGGGAGAAATTATTACCCCCGCCAAAGGACTGGATTGAATTGGAGGAGCGAAGAAGAAACATTTTGGGCAGCTTACTATGGCGATAGATGGTCTAGCTGTGCTACCGGATGGCCAATGATGTTTGACGAGAAAAAGGTAAAATTTTAATCATTTCAAAGAAGCATAAGACTAATTTGTATAGATTTAAAACCAATTTACCATGTTCTAATGATGCATTTGATTTAGGTATCGAGGAAAGGACTTGCTCATTAGCCGATGCATTGACGCCCGAGGGGTGCTTCTACAATCTCATCTTTTGCTGGTGTTGTTTTATCAGCATGTCTGTTTGGGCAAAATACCGAGCACATATTCAGAAGTGGCCCAGATGAAGGCACTAACGATGTTGCCAATGGTGAATTTTGGAAGAGACATCGGAAACTGGATAATGTATTGTCTAGTACATTCATGTTCCTACCCGACAATCTGAGATTACCTGCTGGTCTGCGGGATCCGAATATTGTTTTTTTTCATATGAATATACATTGTTCAATAATGTAAGTCTCATATCATATCATGATGCTTTTTTTTTGACCAGAAAAATAGCTGTCTACATCAAGGTGCAGTCTTGGCCGCTGAACGAGAGAACATCGGCCAATCGTTTACCAAGCGAAGTGAAGCGAGGAGTTTGATGGCGGCCGAAGAAATCACGAATCTGATGCGCCTTGTCAGTCATCTTGATGCATCTAAAGTATATTCAATTCCTGTAAGAGTTTCTTGGAAACATTTCTAACAACATAGTAGATGAGTTCATGGATAGGCTTCTGTCTTTACGTCGCCTCGGGGGTAATCCTTCAAGATGTAAGGAAGGATAACCCAAATCCGCAAAGTGCCAGCAATTTAGAATTTATGGTAGCCGCTATGAAGGCTGTTGGGAAAAAACATGTCATTGCTAAGCACTTTGCTGCTCAACTGGAACTCGAGATCGGAACACGGGGGATCGATCGCTTGAACTTTTTAAATGCTCTCTATAAGCTACATAACACTGCATCTTCAGTAGTAGATGATGAATTCTGTATTTTCTCTCGTACCTTCAAACGGAAAGCGGAGCCACAAAATAACTCTTCTCGGAACTCGATTGATATCAGTCAAACTCCAGTCATATCCACCCTAATGCCTCCTCAACCTACACAACAAGCGCAAGTAGAAGCCATATCACAACCAACACTGGCTTCCTTTGCAGGGTCAACCTATCCCACAGCAGCACAACATCGGCAGCTAGATTCGGGAAGTGAAACGATCGACACTGACTTTAGTTGGTCTCCAACCGGAAATAAACCTTCCTCTAATTCTTCAACTTCAAATACAGCATATCCATTTCGAACTATCAAAGCACCATGTATATACAGACTCGAATGGAAATTGGATTTTTGATCCGAACGCAAACACGTTTTACCATTGATCCATTAGCGTTACACGTAACGGATAGGGACGTAGACAACAATTTTCAAGATAATGAGCAGTTGAATAATCTGTTGAATGGGACTCTTGTAAGTCAATTCTGTTCTGATCTATAACTTTATCGTATACCTCATCAGTTCTCCCTCACATAAGAAGCAGCGGCTAATGAACTGGTAATTCAGTGGGACACTAATTTTCACGCTGGTTGAGGTTTACGACGCCCGAGCGGATAAGCTCTTGTGTATAATTAAAAAAAGATTGTATAGTAACATAGGATTCTCCAAAAATAAGGCTAGATTTCCACTCGTGGTTCATAAGGGATTTGTAGCTTTCTGTAATCACTTCACTCTACACTTTGTCACTAAAGTGAAACATATCAAATATAATATCAGATAATAACAAGCCGACTCTGAAATTCTAGAACTTGAGAATACTTAATCTTTCATCTCAGGAATCATACAAGTAGTAATATGGCATTTGGGTGAAGTATAAACTACACTACAAAGTGGCTGCCATGGACTCGACTCGAATCCAATAGTAACGTGTTTGTTAATAGAAATAACTGCTTTCTACTCAAGCACATTTTTACCCCAAATTACGAAATTGGCAGCTTGAATGCTGCGTTCAGTTTGCGCATCAATTATACTTTCCTCGCCGCGATACTCGAGACATCCGCTACATTGGCAAAAAATAGACAATTTCTCTAGTTAGCTAGTCGAGCTCGCGTATTAATGCCCCCTATTCTGTTCAATGTAGAGAAAAGCTCAACTTGCATTGTTATATATTTTTCTTTTGTGCATTTACATTTTCCAGATAATTGGATTCAAGGACTCGTCTCGTTCTGTTTTTGTAAGTTATGATGCTCATATCTCAACTATTATTCGGACCATCTCACCTAGTGATTTGAAGAGTATTTGATATCATATTCTCCGTATTTGATAGCTGGTTTGGAAGTTTACTCTGCGGGATATTTTTTTTACTGTGAGATCGATTGTTACAAATGATTTTAAGGTTGCTGAGAGGATTGCTGCTCTGGGAGGATCTTCTAAACCCTGAGCAAGGGTGTGAGTTGTTCGAATCTCGTTCGAGATATTCCTCACGCTAGCTGTTATCCGGATTATAGTATGTATGACATGCGAAACTCAAGCATCTTGCTTTTCTATGCAATAATTACCCATACTCCCCCCCTACCATCAAAATCCCATCCCCCATTAACCTCCACCAACACTCCCATTAACATACCTCGCCTCAGCACTCATCAAAAAAACAACCACATCCGCCACCTCCTCCTTCCGTCCAAACCTCCCCATTGCAACCCTCTCCTCCATTCTCTTCACCTCCTGTTCCCTTGCAACACCGCCACATTCGTCGGCGTATCAATATATCCTGGTGCCACCACATTCGTCCTAATACCCTTGGGACCCAATTCCAACGCCAGACATTTGGAGAACCCGATAATTGCATATTTGGTGGCGCAATATACCGAGAAATGAGAAGTGGGCGCAAGTCCACAGATAGAAGATACGTTGACAAATGAGGAACCGGGGGAAAGATAAGGAGTAACGGCACGCGTTATATTGAACGTTCCTTTCAGATTCGTGTTGAGAATCTTATCCCAATATTCATCCGTAACATCCGTGATGGATATGGCTGTGGGATTTATACCAGCACAGTTAAAAACGTGGTTTATGGATTTTATGGGGGAAGAGATGATTGCATCGATATATTCATTGCATGCTTTGGAATCGCTAACATCGAGAGATGCGATGTGAGGGGTGGGAAAGTTTCCCTGGAGGAAATTTGCACAGGGTGGATGTTTCTGAGACGGATGGGAGGTTTATGTCGGATAGGAGGAGGGTGGCACCGAGAGAAGCTAATTTGATGGCGGTTGCTCTTCCGATGCCACTTCCTGAGCCGGTGATGAGAATGGTTTGACCTTCGAATGGAGTGGCCATTTTTTCTGAGCTTTGGATTGTCGGAGAATTGTCTTTTCTGGAGTTTTTGTTGTGGGGGTATTTTTGGTCTAAATATAAGTAGAGATTGAGGGATGATATAATGTCGATCTTGAGGTGGGGTAATATGATACGAGATCCATTACAGTTGTAAACCATACAAAAGGAAACAGATACAAGAAGGCAAACTTAACTCAGGAGATAGTATCAAAGACTGGAGTCGTTGATATCTAAATATTTATCAAAATCTAGTGCTTGAAATTTAAGGAGATTAGATTGCTAAATGCTAAGAGTATTAGATGTCATAATACAAAGATTTGACTAATTCCGACTAATTCCCACCATCGAGTATTTTGACAGGTTGTTGTGCTTGACGATGTATTGATATTCCCTGTATCGTAATATGCCAATGTTTTGGAAAGTAGAGCTTGAAGATTGTGATGAGAAAGCATAGGATATTGAATATGATTTAAGATTCAGACGATAAGAAGCTGAACTGATGCTATGGGATGAGATATCTTTGATATGTTTATAGTTTCAGCAACCTTAGCCCGAGGGCTGTAGATTAAAAACCGAAAGTCAGTGGTGAGATATATATGTTATAGATTTCTTTTGGAATGGTTCATAAAGAGATACAACACCTGCATTGTTAAAGTAGGATATATATATGCTTCGGAAAACCTTTGATCTAAAGGGTATTAGATACAAAAAACTCACTTATGTTATCTAGCTTCATCGTGAATAACTCTAATAACTCCCTCCAAAATAAAACAAATCACAAAGTCTCCAAAATTCCTGATCACCTACAAGCATAAGGTTACTTGATCAATCAACTCTAAATAAAGCTACACCCATCCACTCTGCATGGTACTGTAAATATTCCCCACACAAAATGAAATCCACACTTCTCGGCCTACCATTGCTTTGTCGTTATGTCAACCAATCATGTCTTCATATTAAATTCTCCGGGAAAGCTTTTTCGGGTATTTTTGCAGGAATATGTGATAACACAAAGCAGAGTCGTCATCAAAACAAGCAAACATCGCTCTTGATAACAAGCTTCATTGGTCAATGGTTAGGATTCCACCCTTCCACAGCCGACTATCGGTTGAAAGCAAGGTGGAGGTTCGTGTTCGATTCACGGATGTTGCATATATTTTTTGGATTTGCTTTGGATTTTGATGTTCCATAGAGCGCGTTATTGTTGAGAGACAATCCATTGTTGAGTTGTGAATTTTTTTCACTCTCGCTACTGGGTGAAGGGGTAAATTTCTATCATTGAATCCACAGCGTTGCATGGGCTCGTGCGTGTTGGCTGGTTTGGATTGAACCTATGATGACTAATCATGACATTGCGAATAATTAAATATTTCTATCGAGTAGGAAGGATGACGCTCATCTAAGGATATATCCCCTATTTACACATATTTTTATCATTGTATACCGCCTCTTAATATCGACTACCAATAAGTCAGTACTGAAAAGCATGCAGAATCTCTGCCGAAAAGGGAATAATCCGCTCTATCGCCTCCTCTCCATTACCCCAAAACACCAATGAGCATACAAAAAATATCACCGGTATCACCACTTCCCGATATTTCAATAGAAAAGCTGCCAATGCTTTTGAAAATTCCTATGCTAATGGGGCTCCACCGATTGTATATATATGCAACCGGATCGCAGAATCCCCATGGATCTGAACGCCCGAATATATAAATATCCTCACTTTTGAGACCCGTTGAATGCTATACAACGTGCATTTCCATGTGGTACAATTCAATATATGGATTCTGGACTAGATACAATCACCAGTCAGGGTCCTCGAATGTGCTTCGATTCTCAGGATATATTTGAAATATATTTGACATGCCAAATGGACCATGATATCCAAAATAAATAATTCATTTGTCGAAACAAAACTCGGTTCACAGGCAACCCTGGGCAAGAGATATTTTAAATACCTTTAGACCGAGTGTTTTGACCAGTAGCTATCAGGACATCATGGTACCATAATAAAATTTGTACTCGACCGCTGAAAGTGCTTTGAGAGCTCCAGAACTGGCTAGTATTTTACATCAAAAGTTTGACCCTTCATTGTGGCTTTCAATATCTGATATGTATTTATACATAGAAAGCGCATCATTATATGGCTGCCATAATGGCCAGAAAAACGAAGCAGTTGTAGAGCCATTGAAGCTAGCTGCATCAATTATCAGGATACTGCTGATGTTTCTCCGTCTCTTCTCAAGTTGTTTCCATTTATGGGAGCCCTTGAATAAGATTCACCGTTGCCACGCTGCGCAATGAATTCCACATGGACTTAGCTCGTTTTGAGGGCCAGGTGAAGATATTTAACATAGCTGCTTCTCGGTACTGAGATAGTATATATTCATACTAGCTTTTCAAGGCCAAGGCAATTCGAGTAATGGGAATGTCTCTCCTAAAAAGTGGTATAATATGACTTGATACTTGAGGTTTGAGTGGGGATCGATCAAGACTATTTTCCGATTTTAGGAAAGGTATGGGGCCGGGTAGCGTGCCTTTGATGGCCACTTGTACCCGTCAAGTAAGAAAATGATTAGCCTCAACATTGGCCTTGAAACAAATGAATGTCAACTCAACGGAAGGTGATGCTTGCCAGTGATGGAGAAGAGGAGTCGGACTAAGAATCACTTAAAAAGTGACATCAGCCACAATATGAAATTTGCTTGTGTCAGATCACTGGAAATTATTTACTTGGACCAAAACGAGCTTCATTGGGGCAATTAGAAGAGTTACCTTTCTACAGTATCTCTGCAATCTCAAGGCAAGCCTCCAATAATGTTCCTAGGCCCTACACTGAAGTGCCGGTATCAAATATCGAGTGCATCATGTAACGTGAACACGATCGATTACATGCCGGCAGATGAGGAAAGGATTGCTATTGGCTTTACACAGGATTGAGATAAATATAGAAGGAACGGATGCTTGCTTTCGTACAATCCTTTGAGGCTTGCGTACAAGCCTTATACAGCATGCCGATATCGACTTTAGACAGAGTATATGAGTGACATCGTGACATTGCATTCCATCGTCATTGATATAACGAAATGAAGCAGAAGAATGCAAGAAATGATATTGGGAAAGTAGTAAGAAGCTTAAATTTAAGAATAGACGGAGACAAGGCATTTATTATGTAGATTATAAGCCTGATCAAGTGGAAGGATCCTTCATCTAGTCAGCAATCCCTGGTGTGCGGGGACCAATCTTTCGAATTGGCCAATGAGTACAATCAGTTTGTTTGAGGATATACCTGGTAGTTTACACGTGCTCTTGAAAAAACAATCTTCTAATCGTCTCTCGAATCGTTCCGTCAATTGTTACTAAAATTTCAATCCTTCGCGGCTGAGTTGTTTTACATGAAAGATTAAAGGGGTTTTAGCTTCAGGGGCCATCGGGGCAGGCCGATCTTGTGCCTGAGCCGTTGAGGTTATGTAATCAGAAAGCACCCAAATTAGATCATTATCTGTCTGTGTGGGGTAAATTGTGCGGATTGCCTCCATCAACTAGTAATCAACACATTAACACATGTCCGACGCATCAAGAACGAAAGTCCAGATGGGAATCGTCCTCAGTACAATTCTGGGGATACACATGGAAGCAAATACTCTTCGCTGGAACACTATCCGAGGCATTAATTTCAAAGCGACGACACAAACCTGGTAACGTTACAATAAGCTTCTGACTTTGTCGGGTCTCACTCTTAATCAGGACTTGCTTCCCTCATCTGTGCCGGTCAGATGTTACACGGGTATGATTAGTACATTGCTCTAGACCAGGCTGCCGGTCTCCATCCAGGCCATGGCAATCAATCGTGCAATACTACACACATGTGGATGGATGCTTGGAATGCCCTTCACGAGATTTGAGGGTGATTATGATACAGCGATTCAAACCAATACTGTTCTCTAGTGAGCAGTAACCAGGCATCTGTTTATAGACAGTCATGTACCTGATATTGGTAGCAATACCAAATTGAATATACTTGAGATTTGTCACTACATCATCTAAAACGTTCTTCATTTTGGGAACCTCTCATTGCCTCTGAGCCACTGAGAAATTTCTTCACCACGCCGTCTTGCAGTATATTTTGGGAAGTCTCAAAGGCGGTGATGCCGTCTGATTTTGAGAAGTCTCTAATAACGGGTATTCATGCTTTGGGGGAACAACTAATTAAGTGCAAGATTATAGTGATAGGAGATATTTACCTTGGAAGTGTTGTGTACAATCAAACAGTTGACAGGAAATCGTAATTTTCAATACCAAATAGTTTGATAGGATTGAATTGGTGGGATTTTCTTGATACTAAAGCCGGCGAAATTTTCAGGATTGTGCTAATTTACAATCGATGATGGCTGACAAAATTTTCGCCCCCTGCTCCTCATCGACTCTTCAAGTATTGACGAACGGTAAATCCTTCGGGAGCCTTGAATCTCCCAATTCTAAAATACATCGTCTATGATCCAATAGCAGCTCGACGATACATCCTATCCGGATGGGAGATTGTTTCATCAGGAACTCAGGGAGTCGGCTCAATCTTCTACTCAACTACTCAAATTTAGGTATTTCCTCTGAAGGAATTCTGGCTTACAAGTGGTGACTGGGGTCATTTGGCATAGGATTTGAATTTTATCTCACAATTAATCCCACTGCAACCAGTGCCTACTCCAAGAAGGCGCAAGTCATCATGATCTATTCATGGCAAACGACATGCTTAGAACAGGAGGCTTGAAGTTCCCCAGATGTGGAATCATCTCACTGGCCTCGAAATAAAACCAATATAAGTATGCTCTACCAGCCCAGAAATTAAAAGACCATCAACAACAACTACTCACATTCATTTCTCACTTACATTCATTTGTCCTTCCTTTTTCGGGTTTTTAATCCCATTACTCTCCTTCATATCTTCATTTGATATTATTTACACTCTTTTGCTTCATTTCATCATGTACTCAACAAAAAGTCTCATTGGGTTCGCAAGCATGCTTGCGTCCCTTCCATCTGCCTTTGCTACTTTCAGCACCGCTTCTTCTAACAATGTTGCCATTTACTGGGGTCAAGGTCCAAACCAAGGGTCACTTGCATCATACTGCTCAAGTAAGCTCTTTTCTTCCTATACCGGTCAAGATATTTAAGGAAAAAGTACTAACAAATCTTTACAGATGCTAATATCAACATCATCCCTGTCGCTTTCTTGGTCTCCATCAACAAATTGGAAGTCAATGTTGGAAACGCTGACATCACCCAAGTTGGGAAAGATATCATCACTTGCCAAGGTTTGGGTAAGACTATAATTCTTTCTATTGGCGGCGCCACTTACACGGAGAACGAGCTCACAAGCTCTGATGCCGCTAAAACTGCCGCCAAGAATGTCTGGGCTGCCTTTGGTCCCAAGACCGCAACCTCAAAAACTCGACCATTTGGTGATGCTGTCGTCGATGGTTTCGATTTCGATATAGAAACAAAAGATCTTACCAACTTGGATGTCTTTGCTCAAGAGCTCCGCACACTCTCGGATGCTGAAACCAGCAAGAAATACTATTTGACCGCTGCTCCACAGTGCCCCTACCCTGACCAGGCTGATAAGTCTTTCCTTCAAGGTCAAGTCTCCTTCGACGCTGTCTTTGTTCAGTTCTACAACAATGGCTGTGGTCTTGATAAGTTCGTGAAGGGCAGCACTACACAAAGTGCCTTCAACATGGCCACCTGGGACAAATGGGCTTCAGAGACCTCCAAGAACAAGAATGTTAAGGTTTTCGTTGGTGTTCCAGGTAGCACCAGTGCTGCCGGTAGCGGATACATTGACCAGGCTACTCTTGCTGATGTCATCACCTACTCTAAGACTTTCAAGAGCTTCGGTGGTATCATGGCTTGGGATATGGTCACCATAGTTGGAAATACCGGTTACCTTGCCAATATTAACAAGGCTCTCGGAGGATCTCCCGCTTCAGGAACTAGCTCTCCCACTACCAAGTCCTCCGCCGCTGCAACTACTTCCAAGGCGTCTGTCACCTCTGCTAAGCCTTCCCACACGGCCGTCGGATCAACACTCACCACAAAAATTAAGTCTACCATCACCTCCTCCAAGGCAGTTGCAACCGCAACTGCAACCGCTACTGAGAGCGAGTTGCCATCTACAAAGACTTCTGATAGCCAAAACAACGCTACATCCGCCGCCGCATCTACCACCTCCATCTCCTCTTCTGGAGCTGTCCCTCAATGGAGCCAATGTGGTGGTACCGGATACACTGGACCCACTGAGTGTGCATCTGGCTTCAAGTGTGTTAAATACGATGAGTGGTGGTCTGACTGCGAGTAAATTCATTCTTTTTCGAGATAATAATGTCCCCAAGACACATAAAATTATACAGTTGTTGGCAGACGCACATGAATATAAATATCCCCATTATATCTTCGAAGAAATAGTCTAGCAATAATGGGGCAGTGAAAAGGCATTAAAATATCCGGATGGACTTGTTTGGCATTCGAGAGAGCGGAAGACGATTTTTGCATTGTCTTTTTTCAAATGGTACTTTTTTGTTGGGTTCTGGTAAACTTCTTTTTGGTTATATCTTCGCAAGGAAAGGGTATGAGTGGTTGGTTGATTGATTTGTATTTTTCTTATAGTATGGTCGCATTTCGGACGATCTGGTCATTGCAAAATGCATTTATGAATATTACGTTTGTTTCGAGCATCATTTTCGAGTATTGGAAGTAATTTGGATGTGATCATGGTGCCAGAGGTGGTGCAAAAAACTTGCTGCAGCCCCTCGTTGAAGGAGTGAAGCTACCCCGTTCCTCAAACGTATAAAATTTTCACCATTAATTAATGCCTGTACCCAAGTTATTGAGCAAGCTACGATGATATAATTCTCAAACGAGAAGTGTAGAGCAACTAGCAAGCAGTAACTTGCGCCTCGTTCTAATATCTGTTTGCGCAACACCTCCTCAGCCGAGAAAGTGAAATTTCTCCGAGGTTGAGAATGATTAGCAACTATTTAGATCCCGAGAGACCCAAGGATAGAATTTTGAGATCTAGGGAACTCATTCTTAGGAGAAGTGTTGTGAGATAGAATAACGCACTCGGAATCTGCCTTTATCATTCTGCTCCATAATACTACTCAACATCGCGGACATCACCGTCATCACGATTCATTATCATCCAGGCCCCTGGCTTATTTGACATTCTATTTCCAAGATCCACAAATTGATTATAAGAATGAACCTTTACACGTTTCCTCACCAAAATAGTTATAAAGAGGTTAGCTAGGTAACCTCATCCTAAAGAAGGTAAAGAAGGGCTTAGAACTATGATCTAAAAGCTTAAACTCATACTCGATCATCAAATGAGCAAGAATCATTTTCATTACCATGGAGACATAGAATCGATCTACGTATGTGATCTTAGAGTGACCTTATTGCGGATGCAATGCTGATGACGAATAATAGCAAATCTACATCATCGTGATTATGGCCACGCCCGCTTGAAGCCACATTGAACTGAGCCTCTTCACTCAATACTATCTACTATTCAGCCTCATGTGAGGGGTCAGAATTAGTGTGTGGATCGGAGCTACCGTGTCCGGTATTTTCTACATAACCGACAACATCACGTCATGCATATTGAGTAGTTCTCACGATATGGCAGTCTGGTATTGGCACAATTCAACGGTTATTATATAAACATAATATAGATAAATTTCCATTTCTACTTGACATCCTATCACCCTGAGTGAGCAAAGCTGTCTGGCCGTAGCTTGAAATAATTTGCAGAATAAAGCTCCTCCAGCCTTTTCATCAAACATACATCGAGTGCATCCAAAGCAATACAGTATTCTTTAGGCTGCAACTTGTAGACTTCCGTGATTTGCCATGACCCTGTCCCTTAACGTTATCAAGCCCATAAGAGTTGTCCTCAAGCCGGAGGACCTCCTTCCTTTCTGGAACTCTTGAGAAGTCTCGTAAGCATCTTTCTGAATTCAGAAAATCACTTGCTATTGGTGCGATCAAAAACATGATGGTTATCAACCCCACAGTCATTTAAACCAGATGTACCATACTGAACTGTGCTTCTCTTAGAGCTGTTTCAAGGGAAGCTGCCTGGAGAAACATTATTGTTTCTGATGAAAATTCCCCTCCAAGACCTGTATAAGAAAGCTTTTCGAATCAAATGTGTAGGTATCCACCATTCAGTGGGGGCCTTGCTCTCGGTTGTTGGCTTGAACTCTTGAAATCTCTGTCCCGTTTCTTGCCACTACTCGCCACTGTCATTTTGCATTTGATTGACCAGCTCTAGGCGCCGGGGATGGTAATGGGAATTCAGCTTATCCAATATGAAATCCATATTGAATACAATGGCGTAGGTTAAAGCTCCTACGATGCAGGTTCTGACGATGAACGGTATTTTATTGGGATTTTCTTGAACATTTGGGATTGTCCAAAGAGTTTGAGGTGTGTGAGTGAATCAAAGGGAATAATTTTTGAGAATTTACTCACCGCACAGAACGAGAGAGGTAGATAAAATATGCTGACATACGTCAATAGCTTGACTTTTTCTCCTAGCCTTGTTGAAGCTCTACTCTCCACTAGGGCGCTGGCGTTGAAAAGCTGGTTATTCGGCCAGAATTTTACAAATGCCATGTTAGTAAAAGGGCTAGAGTGTATGCGCTTACCCCGTCTCTCAAACTTTTCACACTATCTAACTTTCTTCTAAACTCGTCACGTAGTCCATTCAGACTATTTTCACATTTCTGTCCTTTTTTGATGGTTTCCTTGAACTTAGTGAAGATAGTGTTGCTTCTAGAAGTCACCGATATAACTGGCGGATTGGGACACGCAGCATCAAAAAAGTCTGGGGCGTCTCTATCATTCAAAATTGGTTGCTGTTGTCCTTTGTAGTATAACTCCCATTGTTTAATGTTGTCGGATAAAACATTATCAAACTCTGTCAGGTATCTAAAAGCCCAAAAATACTTCCGAGAAAGAGTAAAGTTCTCATCGTCGAAGAGCAATTTTGAATATTTCTCCATGTTCGGGAAGTCGACTTTCAAGAGTTGGTTGAAGTAATTATTCAATCCAGCCCATCTCTTGATCACTCTAGAAAGCACAGAGATAATACATTCTAATTCTGCTTCGATTACTGTATGATATAATAAAAGGAATCGTATTTTTTCAACTACAAAGAAATTTTTTGGGGCTAATAGCAGAATTGTGTAGTGTGGGTTGAAGGCTGGCAAGGAAATTTCGGACAAAACCTAGAAGTCTAAATTAACACAATGGGTCCAACTGGAAGCTGAAGAACAAGGCTATACCAAGGTAACAGCAGAAAGTCTCAGATGGCGGTTGGAAAATTGGGCATTATCTCCATCCCTGAAAAGACGTCCTATTTTCCATTGTGTCCTGAAATCAGATGCGACCTCGAAATCACGAAGTAGGTCAAAATATGTGACTGAATACAAGAGATCGGGGTAATAATGCTGATTTTGAAGAGTCTTGCCAGGCAATAGTCGTGTTTCCAGATGTTCCGCAATCACCTCTTTCAAATTATGACGAGTGAAGAGCCCAAGCCCAGTAGTCAGGTCTCAATGGTGGTAGTTCGGAACTATAGCTGCAAAGAGGCACATCTAAAATTTTTTCGTACCATCGCCAAAATCTATCTGGAGTCGGATTTGATTGAACGGTCTGCGGTGTTGATAAATGTGGTTGTTCTTCATGGTCCCCTAAAGGCTTTTCATTTATCCCACATAGTAATTTGAGAAGTTCTCCATGCTCATTAAAATGCAAATTCAATGAATGAGCTCTAGAAGCGGAATCATTATTAGCCATTTTTGGTCGTCAGATCTACCGATTGAGTAGCTAGCAAGGTTGAAAGAATGATCGCGAAAGTAAGCGGTTAAGTACTTGTGAAGGCATCATTCTATCGGAGCTTAGCTGTACAACGAGAGTGCTACCTTATGGCCACTATCATACGAATAACACTTCATTGTGTAGATAGCCGCAGGAAATATGGTATGGGTTTGCCAATCAACAGATAACAGACTACAGATTACGCCCGATTGTATAAAGGGACAATGCTATTGGATTTACAAAAAAGTGGAGCGGATGTACTACGATCAGCCATGTAGGCTCTTTCTATAATTCGGGTTCTACCACTTCAATAATTTAATATTCGAACGCTCAAATGTTTTATATTTTATTCTAGTATTCTTCTTTGTCGAAATGAAAATAGCCGAAATCGAAGTAGCTGAAATGGTCGGAACACTCATGACCGACCAATCAGAAGAGGTTTTATAACTAGATATACATTCTGAAAACGCCCTGGTACATATATATATACCACGACATTTGTCTACGTTTAATCCTTCAAATCCATTGGATCGCCAGAACGTCATAGTCTACATGGCTGACCATAATGTGCACATAAATGCATAAGGCTACCGCGTACCACCCCAAAATGCACTAGGCAGACACAATCGTGAATGATTGGCTACTCGTATCACTACTACAAGTAGTAGAATCCAATTTTCCAGCGGCATTGGCGGCAAGGCAAGTTGCATTATTCCCATTCTCAGGGGCAAGTAAAATACTTGTTTGACCTTCGGTGAAAGGAAAGAGTTGTGAGGTTGTTACTAAGCCATCTGCAAGACATATCAGTACATAAAATACCAAGCTAGTACAAGAATACATACCGCCATCAGCTCTTCCTCCACAAGAGAACATAATGACTGTATCGCCAGCAGCTCGTCTCGGATCAAAGTTAAGACATCCTTGAGTCTGCGAACAATTATTAACGATATTCGATGAATTTTATCATAACAATAACTTACCAAACTGCTAACAACAAGCACCGATCCGGCTACATTATTATGTTTTCCACTTGTGACAATATCCCAAGCTTGGTTTTGACTTCCATCACATGCTTGTAAAGTCATGGGAATTAAATTTTGTCTAAAGTCGCCGGCGGTAGGATCAATGAATAGACATTGTCCAGATGCATCTTTCAAAGCGACAGACGAGAAAGCTTTTACGGCAGTATTGTCTACTGCGTTAGCTTCGGCAGCGGCAGAAGGATCCAATACGCCTCCGGCACGGGATACAGGAAGTGGGGAGGTGGGATCGCCTGTTGGGATAGCAGATGAGGCTTGCGTGACAGCAACTGGAGATTGAGAAGCTGGAGAATTCAATGGAGAGGTAATTGCTGGAGATACCGTGGCTTTAGATGATGGGGCACCTGTTAAAGTTGAAGTTACCGACGCAACAGGATCGGAGACCGCTGGACTGGCAGCGGCGCTCGAGGCACCAAAAGTGAATGATTGATTCGAATCAGCCCCATCACAAGACGCTTGATCAAGGACGTTGGAAGCGGTAACAGATAAACAGGTACCTGGGGAGTTCTCAGGAGATAGACTTAGTGGGCCGGAAGTACCATTAAAAGGAAAAAGCTGTGAATTGGTAACAAGTCCATCTTCGCAAGTCAGCAATAGCACCTTGATTTAGGAAAGTCATACATACCCCATCAGCTCGACCACCACATGAAAACATGATGACAGTATTGCCCGCGGCACGACGAGGATCAAAGTTCAAGCATGCTTGGGTCTGGATAATTCATCAGTTTGCGGAAGTGAATGAACAAAAGACAGGTTATACCCACCAATGTATTGACGACCAGCATACTACCAGCCACATTATTATGTTTCCCACTCGTAAGAACATCCCAAAGCTGTCCCGTACTACCATCACACAGGCAGCTACCTGAATTGGGGTCAGGTTTGCTCTAAAGTCGCCAGATAGTTCATCTACGAAGAGGCACTGCCCAGATGAGGTCTATTTATGATTAGGATAAAAGTATATCGTGTCCGTATAAACTAGGAACAACATACAGTGATGGGAACGGATGAGAATGCCCTGGTTGCAGTATCATCGCGTCCTTGGGCTTCAGCAAAAGCAGCTTGGTCAAGAGAAGTGACAACTCGTTTTCGAAAAGTGGGTGAAGCAAAAGTACGCGTTACTAGAAGTAGAACCAATAAAGAGAGATACATGACTACAGCTTAATATTTCTTGAAGTGAAAAGTTTCTGATGGTGGGGGGCAAAGAATACTTGGTACACTTGTTTAATGAATGGAAGGCTGCCCAGCAGGATAAAGAAAGTAAAATTCGAGCAATTAATGGAGAAGTAGAAATAATAGAAATGAATAGAAATGAATAGAAGTAAAGTTCGTGATACAAAAGAAGGTAGAAGTCTTTAAAGATATATATCAACATCCGATACCTGAGTAACCATAGTACCAACGACCCTCGAAACACTTGCTGTCAAAGGTAATAGCATATGCATTCCCAAAAGCAAGATACTTGAATGAGCAGGAGTACTACCAGAAAGATCCCTCAAAACTTATGTTCAGCCCAAGTAAGTAGAAATTAACCTCATTTGCGCATATCTGCAAGTAATAAAACCCACGCGTCGCGAATGCCGTTCCTGTGTAGCTGTTTTATCTGGCGGCTAGAGGGTCAGGTCTCGGGTACATCTGTTGGATTGGCACCAATCAATCTGATAACTTGACAGAAGAAAGGAGTGAGTCCGATCCTTTTATTGACTTTAATTTTCGGATGGTTTCCAGATTTTCAAAAAGAGGGGGATTCGTCCTAATTAGATTCGGTAAGAAAAATTTGACACACGCTCCAATTTCAGATGATTATTGAAACGAGCTTGGCTACTCGGGCATCGCCTCCTGCAACGTCAGATTGACGATCGAGATTTCTATCTCTAATGAATTCTATTGGGTCGTCGACAAATCGTGACATATTTACAGGCCACACGATAAATTGGTATTTCTAATTCTTATGACAAAGCTCAAAATGTTGGTTAGCATCGACATTAGAATGGTACTGCATGATTTCGTTCAAAAGCACAGGATTCAAAACTCAGGAGTAGTCATGCGCAAAAATTAGCAGAATCATTGGGCATCGTAAATTTTCTTTCATAATTCATGACGAATTGGTATTTTACATTTCCCAGCGCTTTTAATGCATTAAATCTAATCTTCATCCCAGTTCTATCATAGTTAGTGGGGAATGGTTTTTCTTGAAAGGATTGAGAACTTACAGGATTTGGTCCTGGAGGTTTTGGTCCACCAGCTTGTCTTGCAACAATAATTTGATCGACAGAGAGGACTGTTCTTGCGGCTTCAGTGGCAAGCTTGATAGCCCAGCTCTTTGCAATCATAAGATCTAAAATACCCTCTTTCTTTGTGTCAAGGGTTCCAGTATCATCCTCATTCTATGGAAGAGTTAGTACAGTTTTCGGGAAATGACAGCTGTGGGGCTTACCTCAATATCAACACCAGTATTCCAGTTATCATGTTTGTGATGAGCGGTATAAAGTCTGCTTAGGGTTTCTGTAGCATCAAGACCAGCACTCTCTGCTAGGGTTCTTGGAATAACTTCAAAAGCCTCACCAAACTTTCGAATAGAGTATTGAGCCAAACCAGGAGTCTTATCACCAAATGCTTGTATCCGCTCAACCAACTGGATTTCTGTAGCTCCGGCACCAGGTACAAGTCTGGGATCTCTTGTAATAGCCTTAACGACATTGACACCATCATCAACGGCACGCTCAACATCATCGAGGTGGTTCATTGTTGCTCCCCGGAGAACCAAAGTGGCGGTTTTTGTAGTTTCGTTCTCTTGTCTGAACACGTGTGACCCTGTCTCCACCAATTTCGAGGGTCTCCACAATATCAACACTTCCCATCTCATCAGGCATTGGTGCTCCCAGTCTAGCTAGCGGAGTAGCACCGACGACTCTACATAATCTTCTGAGTTCGAATTTACTGAGAATGCGGATAACCAAGATACCAAAGCGGTTGAGGTAGTGCATTGCAAGTTCACCTACGGTAGAACCAGCAACAACAACCCGTAAACCGGAATCATAAAGTTCCTTAATAGCAGTCTCCAATTGATCTCTTCTCCCTTTGTGAAATCCAGCATCTCCTTCGCGTTGTGTAATAAAACGGTACCCTTCGTCTCGGTTTGACTAATGTCGATTGGGCATGAGAATACACCAACCTTGGCTCTGGTGGCTTTCTTGACCGATCCGTCTGGCTCACGACCGAAAACCATACCCTTGACTACCCTACTTTGCTCTAAGCTTCCTCCCATAATCTTAACGACTCGAATGTTATCAACATTAAAATTGATTGGGTTCCTTGGGAGGACAGCCAAAACTGCCTCTGCGACCATATTTGCCAAGAATTCCTCATTGCCGGTTTGTTTACTTGCAATAACAGTTCGGATAGCTTTGCTGAGTTCGGCCTGCGATCGCATATCTTCTACCTTATCTACCACAAGTTCTCCAACTCTTCCAAAGCAAACTTCTGTGCTCGTTCGTAACCTAGAACAACATCACTAGTTTTTTTAAGCCCATTCTTAGCAGATCCTCAGCCTTCTTAAGAAGTTTCCTGCAAGAACGATAACTAAATTTGTAGCATCTCCATCTCGGCTTCTTGCTGCTGACTTGCCATAACGAGAAGCTTTGCTGCGGGGTGTACAACATCGAGTTCTCTAAGAATAGTTGCGGCATCTGATGTGAGGATCATCTTCTGCAGATGGTTGATAACAATTTTGTTTCGTCCATAGGGTCCCAAGGAAGTCTGAACCGTTGAGGCAATAGTCCGGCACGCATCGATGTTACGAATGACAGCTCCATCTTCGGAATCATAGCTAAGGAGGGGGTTAGTTGCTGCAGTTTGGAAAGAATATATATAGAGGGTTCGTACTTTTGATAACCTTGTTTGAAGAGGTTAGAATTTGGGGCATTTGGGATATTGAGAGACATCTTGAATTGCGTTCAGTAGAAAAGTCTCTTTGCGTTGATATTATCCTTCTTCCCTTCCTACTCATGGAAAAAAGTCGCGTCCATCTGCCTTTTTTGGTGGAGGAAGCGTGGATGTCGGCCTTATTTAATAAGGCATCAATTAAATAAATGCATGTCGGATAAACGTCATGCCATTCCGAATAGCTTCATGGAACCAAAGAATGAAATGCGACCTGACATGGAAGCTTTCATTTAAAAACAATCAATAAGAAAGTTACGAAAGTTTTACAAAGGTTGTCAACGCGCAAAAGTCATCTTAATAGTCATCGAACTTGCGCAAAAGTGAAGGTAAAAAATACAACACACAACTTTTCAACCAAATCATAATATATTGTGCTAATTCATAAGACTTGAAGCTATTAAGGACTGGTGGAACGAATTATTAGTGTCAATACCAACGTTCAAGATCCTTCTCCACAACAAACATCTGTCTCGATAAATATTCAATCATACCATTAATCGGCGCGACACAAACCTAAGAATCGTTCAAATCGCAATACTGTGAATCTCAGGATAGTGGCCCATTTCCTTCGAGGCACAGTTCAACATAGTTTGTTGAATAAGTACAATAAGATTACAATGGCATCCAACGGGGTATCAAAAAATCCACCCACGCTTCCTCCATCCGTCGAAGAATCATACAAACGGAAATGTATTCAGCTCAAGACTCGGATGAATGAAGTTTGAGGAAGCAAAGATGCTGCACGTCTCAGATTATCTAGAATGCAACGAGCGATAAGCAAGATGCGACTCGAGCGAGCGTTTCTATTAGAACAAATGGCGAAGCGCACAAGTACGAATGTAGAAGATTCGAAGGTTCCCCGAGCCCCCCCAACTGTAGGCCTCCTGATTCTTCCTGTCGCATCCCTTCCACAATATGTTTTGAGGAAATAGTTAACACAAGAACTCGATAGCCTCAAGAAAAGCCATTGCGCACAAAGCGCGGTCATCGCAAACCCTCTTTCTTAATACTCTCGGAGATCCGTCCATCCCTCTACAAATAGCCTAAATGCCGGACTCGCAATCTCGCCTTCCTCCTCCGCTTTCTCACATACACATCCGATATGCCCAACCCCAATCAAGCACATTCAACAGCTTCAATACATCTATCGCCAATCCCCACCTATATCTCCGCGCCGCGCACTTTCCAATTCCACTCCCTTGGGCGGTCGAACACCCACTCAGCCTCTCATTCTCCATCATTCCTCTTCTGGCGTACTAAAAACGCCCAAAGTGGCTTCGACATCTACTGTCAAGAATTACGCGGGCCATTGTTGGTACAGCATAGATATGGTATCAAACAGGGAGACGTTGACATCGATTCCTTTTGGCAAGCGGGTGGAAAGAGCAAGCGATGAAACCAGAAGAGCGCTACGAATCCCAATTTAGAGCAATGCAAAATGCAAAAAGGGCGGGAAGGCACTCCTTGGACGACGACGTAGAAATGGGAGATAGTGGCCGCGAAGAAACTCCCAACGGTACGGGTAATGGGGCAGGTGGCTTTACATTGTAAATAGGACTAGGCTAGACATAATCTACGGAGTTGATAGGAAGTCACGGAAAGGAAAGGGTCTGGATCAACACGACATTTGGGTGGGATAATGGGATGATCAAACATTCAAAACTTGGCGTTTTGGGGCAGGGAGAAGCAGGCTGCTTGCAATATTAGAATTGTTCTTTTTGATTTTTCCCCCAGTTGGAATTCATCATGGTCAATTATCTGCACATGTATTTGGTAGTCTGATTCTTTCGGTGTAATATTAACTTTTCATGTGATTGACCTTCCTATTTCTAATTGTGATAAGCACCCTTGCCCCCCCCCTTTGATAAATTATATATCACCCGAAATGGTTGAAAAGGCTTGGTAGAAATTCCCCGGGTGAGCTTCGCATGCTCGTTTTCGGAAAACAAATCCACCTCATGCACCGAGTACCTCAAACATACAAAGCTCACCGGGGGAAATCTTTAATAAGGTTTTTTCACAATGGACCCCCTATGTCCCAACGAGCAGTCAGTCTCAGTCAATCAACCACTTCCACCCATCAATTAATTCATTCCTCTCCAAACTTACTCCACGTAAAGAGCATCCCATAGATTACAACTACCTAGGTACGTAGAATACATCATATGCATATCAAACAATCCACTCCATTTCAAATATATCAATCAATTCAATTTCCAATCTCACATCGCCCTCTCTATACGGTGTAGACTATAAGCATTTGCAAAAGTATACATTTCTCGCCGTACGTACACCTCGTCTGAATATCAGCTCAAGTACGCAAAGACCCGTCATAGATCCCAAAGACTCCATATACCCTCTATTTCTAATATTATTTAAAATTTACAATAATCTTGTGATTTCCATCGAATTTCCATCCCAGCATAATGATTCGCATAGAATGAATAGAATTGATGAACGGATGAGACGGATGAAATAACGCCTTGCGGTCCCATATGATCTTTGTGTACAATAACGACTGCCTTGATATTCTACGATGGAAAGAAAAAGGAGAAGAGAAAGATGATTATATCCGTGTTTTCAAGGCTCGCACCCATGGGCAACTCTAGAGTAATATGAGTGACTAGTTCCTTGCTAAAAGCTCGGTGTGATTGGCCAAAATGATCGTACCAGTTTTTCATTCCAGCTTGGATGGAGTTGAGTGGCTTCTTCTTTACTGAGCTTCTAGTTCTGTGATTACTCGCCCACTGATAAATCGACAAACGATATTAAGAATTGCCACAAGAATCTCCACAGCAATCAGAACGATGACAACCATTCCAGCTTCTCTCCATGCTATGACTTAACTGGTCCTTAAGTACAGCCAACAAGTTGCAATGACATCCAACCTATCGTTCAACAACTTCACTCTCTGATCCATTTCTAGATAAGTTCTCACAGCTTGGTATATTTGGTTCCAGTTGCGTTCTGCCAAAGTAACTCGGGGGTGTCTAGAATTGAACCATTGAGATGGATGTTTATACGGAGGATGAAGAGCTCGCGATTTGCATGTTGATTTCTTTCCGTGAGAGGTCGATGGCTCCAGTCAGCGCGATCTGATTAGGGATGTCTTTACATTCTTCGATGGTGTTATCTACAAGGGACTCGAAGAGTGAGGTCTGGTAATTTATAGTTAGCAACCTACTAAAGATTAAATTTAGAGACGAAATACCTTGACACTCTGTGCTATTGCATGGGAAATCGCCAAACTTGGTCATGTAATTTCCTTTTTCCCTTAACGCTATGAAATCGTTATAGATTCTAGCAGGATACTCTTTGGTGTAATAGAAATTAAAGACTCCATTTCCACATTCTCGGCTGCTAATTTCTCGCTCTCAAACCTCGCTATATCTTCCAGAAACTGTTTCTCATGTGCTACCGACATGCCCCATATTACTACGACACCATAGTTGAATAGAAATATTTCAGGTGTGTGTATTTTAATATCAATACCCGGGTTGCCTTCCCATATGAGAGCTTCGGTCTCGTTCTCCAATTGTCGCTCAGTAACTTCCGGAAGAAGGTGGTTAGCGGGTGAGTGGTCGCCATTGCTGATAGCAACGTCACCACCGTTAGTATGTAGGATCAAGAGATCTTCTCGTCTTGGTTTATTGTTTTCCTCCACTTCAATAAAACTATCCGAATGTCTTCGCTCCTTAACGACACTGGCGCACTATGTACCTCCATTGCTCGATCTGAAGTCGTTTTGACGGAGTGCTTGTCATACGAAAATGGTGTATATATGCATTCGTCAAACAATTTTGGGTTCGCTCCTTTCTTTCTGCCTGAACCCCTTTCAAAAAGCGCATCACTCTATCCAATTGATATTTGTTGGCAGTGGAATATGCGGTAACTCGGGGTAATTTTATCGCGATCTGCCTTTCCTAAGCGTGCAGCATCTCTGCGCGCCGGTTGGGTCTTTGATTCGTGTGTATTGTGAATAAACATCTCGCCCGCTCTCTTCATCACGTCCATCTTCGCCAAAATCCGGGTCGGGCAGATACTTGAGCTTCTGTGAGGTTTTTGTGGTTCTTTGGGGGCCTATCTTCGAGCTGGTATGATGGGAGGGCATTGGTACAAGAGGAGAGCCATGGCTGTGTCGTCGTCGAATCTTGCCATTGAGAGAAGTGCCTGTTCCGTTTTGTTTGTGATGTGTTATTGGATAAGAGGGAGCTTTGGAGGAGGGTGTAGATCCGGTTTCATTTGTACGAATTGTCTTGATTGATAGATTTTATATAAATGTAACATTCTTTGAGGGTTTCTTCAAGTTATCTGTAGGACTGAGAGGTTGTGAGCTGAGTAGAGGTGTCTGCTCTGAGGCATCGTCGTTTGTGGAAGCCATGGACAATGTCGGTTTGGTTGATCTTTGCAATATCAGAATTCAATAGCCATTTACTCTTTGAGAGTATTGATGCTGCTGTCCTTGGCAAGAAAGATTGAAAACAAGCGATCTGAAATGAAAGAATTATTAGATGTGTATAGAATGATTTGTTGTTGTATTTGTGAGTAGAATTTTTGTATTTCAGAAATGACGTTTATTTTCCACATCAGGAATATCCGGCAGCATTCAGGAATAGAACTACCTATTGATTAAAGTCAATGGGTCCGTGCATCCATAACATCCATACGTATTAAACTCTATTGAGAAGAAGCAGCTCTACCTGGGGATTTCGTTGAAGAGGAAAAAACGAACAACCTGGTAGAGGAGAGAGAATTGCCATCACGTGTACGTGTACAGTCGATCATCACTTTCGAATGCAGCGGCAACAAGTTATCTCATCCTCAGGCCACCAGCCCTCCTTCGATTACATAATCATAAAAAGTAAAAATTCCATAAACTGACCAATGAGAGGCATATAGAGTATATCGTACGATTTCCGAAGAGTTTGAAATACTTTAAGTTGTTATTTTAATGTGAAAAAGCAACATTTCGCCTTTTTTTCGAAATATCTAATGATGAATTATGAATTTTCCAATAATGTTTAAAGTATGACTCTCTACAGGATATAGTGGGAAGCATAGAGTAGAATATATGGGTAATCAGAGATATATTGTCTAAAGAGTTAAAAGCTAGCTATGAAATAAAAGCTTTAATATAAGCTAAAGCTTTGACTAGTCCTAATTAAGCTTAGCTCCTCTTACTCTAGTATTTACATGAACTATACTTTTCAATACTTCCCTTTAGATTCATTGTGGTGCTTTATTATACCTAACATATTTACAAATCTCTTAAAAAATTTTTTTTTACTAATAGCTTTATTAATTCATTTACTATTATTTTATTTATAGAATATAACTAATATCGATTTTTCCTTCTTATTCAAAATCCTATATATAATAATATATATAATATTGATATATTTTAATTTATTAATTAATTATACATTTTTAATTAAAGTTATAGCTTCTTAATTATTATTTTTTAATAACAAATCCGTTTTCTATAACAAAATACTTATATTCTATATCTTAAAGTATCTGAATTAACTATTAACCTTATTTTGCGATAGTAAATTAAATTATATATTCTAATTTAATTGTTAATATTGATATTAAATTCTGTTTTTGATTTATTTTAGAATACTAGCCTTTCTTTTGAAAATATGATTATTCTTAACGTATTTTTCTTGTTAACTATATTATTAACATTCCCCCCCGCACTACACCCCGGGTGTAGAACGGACCTACACAGGGGATAGACAAAGAAACGGCGGCGGCTAGCTTCAATGATTGGTGGAATGCTTTGCCTCCAACACGGTTACCATCTTCTCCGATGGATCCGAATCGTATGACGACGCCGGTAAGCACGTGGGCTACGGCTACGCGATCTACCAGGGACAAGCGCTTGTAGCTACCGGAAAGGGTGCGATTAACACGCTTTCGCATGTCTTTGACGCAGAAGCGATAGGGGCTCTGAAAGGGCTTCAGAAAGCGCTTACGCTACTATCCAATGCGGATACACAACGATGGCTATGTATCGATAGTACCTCTGTGATATGGTGTAAACGCGCGAATGCTTCGGACACTTCTCAATGGGCGTTCCTAGAAAGCCATCGACTAATCGATCGGCATGCGGTCAATATACGGTGGTCCCCTGGGCACCAGGGTATAACCGGCAACGAGGCAGCGGATAGCCTAGCAGACGCAGGAGCCAAAGAGCGATATAGTGGATCCAGGGCCTACTGCGCAAACCTACGATCAGTGGTATAGGATCGATAGCACGAAGCCTGGCTCACAACGTTACAAGTGGATGGTGGCGCAAAAACGAGCCAACGTTGTCAGGGGGGTATCGCAAATGGCAACTAGACTACGCTTTGAAGGAGCCTATGGAACTCAAACTCTCTAGGCCAACTCTGCATCGACTACTTGCGCTGCGATCCAGGCACGGCGACTTCGAGGCTTACCATAAACGTTTCAAGCATGAAGACGCAGAGACTCACTGTCCATGCGGTAAAGCTAAGACCCCGGAGCACCTTGTCTTCTGTGAGATCTCGGTTAGGAGGTTCCACTCGTGGCCGCTAAAACCTGTTCGCCCACCGACAACCGCCCGGGAAGGGCATGACTATATACAACGGCTTCTTGCTCTCCCACAAGAGTTCGAGCGCTTTGTCACAACAACGCGATACTTTACGTTTTGCAACCGAGAGCCTAACGGCATCCCAAACAGCGCTCGACCTAGCGCCACACCCGACCCTCCCCTCTTCCCCCCTCTCCTCCCCGCTTCACCTCGGAGCCTAATCTGAGGCGCGACCCATAGAGCGCGGCACAACACTCTATACGACGATACAAAGGCTGCATCCTAACGTAACAACTGCCCTTTTAGCAACTCCCTACCAATGCGATTGCCATACAGCCCGACATTCACTCTTTTTAGATATAACAAGCAAAGGCTAATCCCTTCAATGCAGGACGCTCCCTCAAACGGCGGAAGGAGGCTGCCCAACAGAGCTAGAGTTGTGAGAGACCGCCGGGAGGAGGCGGCCTCAGTGCTTCAACCTAGCGACGTCGTACGACACGTACTAAGTGGTGAGCTCTTGGGTCTTCGACCCACTAGTGTATCACCCGTCTCTAGTACCCTCGGGAGGTCAAGAGCCTAGCTAGCTCATATAGACGTTAAACATAATAAATAAATAAATAAATAAATATACTACTAATAGTTGTTGGGATGCGATGATTCAACACCTGTACGTGGTGCATCCTACGAACCTGTAATTTATTTACAGAGCCAAGATTGAATCAGGCTGGAGCTGGGTAGTGGTCGTACACTAATCGAAGGCAGTACTGGGAGTGAAGGTATGTGCAGCTGAGTGTCGCAGAGGCACTCGCGACGAGCCCGGAACAGAGGATTTATCAGTCGAACGGAGATAAAAACTACCCGACAATCAACGAAACAACGACGGATTTCGAAGCGGAACCACCTTTACGAATCTGCGGTGGGATGCAGAGCCTGCGAATCTATTCAAAGCGGACTGCCTTTACGAATCTGCGTGGGAGCAGAGCCTGAGAAAGAAAGCGTTGTGCCAGCGATTGACAGGGCACCTCTGGGGCGCTAGCGTGCAGAGTTTTTCATGACCCAACAACACGTACAATCTGCGGGTATACCAGATTGGAGGTTCACAGGTGGTCGAGGGGAATGATCGGAAATGAACAAAGGTTGAGATAGTGTCTTTTTGAGGCCGGCTGAGGTATGTGTGGACCAAGGATACGGGGACGCTTTTGGCACTTTGCTCTACGAATGTGCAAGAGCGGTATCACGGCGGCGGAGGAACTCTCTCTAATGAGAGGGACGTTTTCAGCACTTTCCACTCTTGCGCGAAGCATTCGGCAGGCATCACGGCGGCGGATGAGCTCTGGCAGAGGCCACCTTAAAATACGCATATTCGACGCGGTCCCAACCCTCTGCAGTATCGATCACAAACTATACACTGGGGAAATGGACATTGCAGGTTGCGCTTGGGTTAGTAAGCTGGAAACGCTGTATTTTACGCTGCCTGGCTAGGGGTTAAAATACAGCAAAGCTTGCGAGATACGGTCGGCCTTGTTGTGCAGAAGAGATTCGGCAAGGTAACGCGAAACGGTGCACAAGCCGCGGGGCGTAGCGTATAATGGCAGCGACAGTGACACTGTCTATACGGCTCGAGAGGACGGATGCGCGTATCGGTCTACAATAGGGTATAAGGCAGTTGGCAATGGAGATACCGGGTAGGCTTAGGGAGCAAACAAGTAGAGGGGCATGAGGGAAAACTTCTGGTCCTGGGTGGAACCTCCGAAGGAAGATATCTTCTGGGAAAGTGTGGATAGGCGTTGCGAACCTATCTTGATTCTATTCTGACAAACCAATACTTTATGTATATTACCAAACAAACCTATATATAGAATCAATTCTTACTTGCTAGATGTGCAGGCGCATTTGACGCATTGATGCCTAGGAGGCTGCTGGAACGGATGAGGAAGCAAGGCTGGCCCATGAAGCTGCTTCGGCTAATCGGCTCTTTCCTGGCGGATCGCAGGGTTAAAGTCCGGCTGGAGGGCATATACACCGCGGAGTCAAGGATGCAATGCGGAACTCCTCAAGGGTCGCCACTATCTCCGGTCCTGTACGTGCTGTATCTTGCTGAAACTACTGAACCAAGACCGCTCGCTGCGCTTCGGGTATGCGGACGATATCGCGATCTACAGGGCTTCGAAATCCGTTGAAAGCAATGTAGCTATGCTTAAGAACGACATACGCCAGATTATGAGGTGGGGAGCGGTGAACAAAATCGCTTTCGCGCCAGAAAAGCTAGAGATGATCCCATCTCTCGCGAAAGCGGAACGCAAACTCCCCCAGCATTAATGTATCATCGGAGCTGACGATTAGGCCAGTGACCGCGACGGGCAGCGAACAGCCGGCATTGCGCTGGCTTGGCGTCTGGATTGACCGCAAGCTTTCCTTCAAGAGGCATGTAACCGAACGCACAACGAAGGCGATGAAACTTGCACGCCATATCAAGGGCTTAGCAGGAGTCAAGTTCGGCCCTCCGGCTGCATCGCTGAGAAAAGCTGTAGTTACATGCGTACAATCCTCCGCGCTGTACGGCTCAGAAGTCTGGTACGGTGGCAGGCTGAAACCCAGCTCGGCAGGCGGCTACAATCGCAATCAACTAGTTAGCACAAAGATTGGGCCCGTTTGATTGAGGAGGTCGATAGGGCCATCGTTCTAGCAGCAAGAGGGGTTCTCCCGGTCTGGCGCACAGCGCCTACAGCAAGCGTCCTTCGGGATGCGGGGCTACCGTCGGGTAGTACTGCTCTTGAACATGCTCGCATACGGTTCGCCGCTCCGATCAGAACACTGGATCCTGCCCACCCGTTGATACGCCGGCTTGAAGCCCCGCTCCTACCCTGGCAGCGCGCAACGAAGCTGCGCCGGGCGGATGCACTAGTCCCTCGCGCCCCTAGGCCGATACTAGCACAGCCGCACTTCTCACCTGGTTGCAGAACTAACCCTACAAAGGGAAGGACGAAGGAGGACGCGGCGAAGCAGTTCAATACGTGGTGGAATCAGCTAAACGGGGATACAATCACAGTGTTCTCCGACGGCTCTGAGCAGTATAACGACGAGCCAAGCTCGTAGAGTACGGATACGCTGTGTATCGCGGCCAGTCGCTAGTTAGGACGGGCAGCGGGGCGATAAACAGTACTCCCACGTCTTCGACGCCGAGGCGATCGGGGCCCTTAAAGGGCTACAATGCGCACTGGAAATTCTCCAGCTTCAGACGGTCAGCTATGGATGTGCATCGATAGCACTTCAGTGATCTGGTGTATGCGGGCGAACGCCCTAACACCTCCCAATGGGCCTTTCTCGAATGCCATACGCTTATCGACCGTTACAAGGTCGGTATTATATGGTCCCGGCCATATGGGTATCGAAGGCAACGAGATGGCTGACGAGCTGGCGGACGCCGGCGCAAAAGAAGGCCGAATGGACAACGACCGCTCAGCAGAGCCACGATCAGCGGAATAGGTACAACAGCGAGGGCCCTCGCTAATGTAACGACCTCCGACTGGTGGAGACGAAGATATACTGGACTTTCGGCGTCAATACCGCAAGTGGGAACTCGGATATGCCATAGCCGAACCCCAGAGCTCCGCTTCCCCCGCACGTCGCTCCACCGGCTCTTAGCCGCCCGAACGGCACATGGCGACTTTGCGCAGTATCACAGAAGGTTCGGCCATAGCGACGCCGAGCTTAACTGCCTCTGCGGATACGAGAAACCCTGAGCATCTCGTATTCTGTGAGATCTCCCAGCGCAAGTTCACGCCTGGCCGGCGAAGCCAGACCGCCCGCCCAGCCGCCCGAAGGACGAAAGTACCTGGACGCGATAATGGCGCACCCGGAGCTGTTTGAGAACTTTCTCATAGTCACCCAGTATTTCACCCTTAACGCTCACGAATCGCAAACTCGCGACCGGACAAGCTCGGGTGGTCCCCAGTAGAGCCACGGCTCGCCGAAACAGAACCGCCACTCCTCAGCCGTTGTACAAGCGCTGACTCTAGGAACCGGCAGAAGCGAAACATCCCTCGCATAAGGGAAGCAGTAGTCTACGTATGCGTAGAATGAAGAAGAGAGAAAAGCGGAAACGCCTACCCAAACGGAGGGGAAGGGGCCGCAAGCATAAAGGGAAACGGCACTGCTTGGGGGGCACTAGCCGAAGGGCAAGGCGCCAGGAGTACCATCACGTATGGCTTCGGGCCACACACGGGTGGCACGCGGGGAGGCTATGCCTCCGACGCGGGCCCGTCGCTAATACCCCTTGGGAGGTCAGAATAGCCATTCTATACAGAGACATTAAACACTAAATAAATAAATAAATAACGTAACTTATGGTGAACCGGGTCATATGGGGAACCGGGTCACATTTAGCCCATCACTGACTTCAAACCCCAACAAATTTTGCTATGCATACCGAATCACCTCTTACGCCTTCTCAAAATTGAAGAGAAGATACAGAATGCTATTATTGCACTTCAATTGAAGGAATTTAAATCAATGAGAAAGGCTGCAGAGTATTTTGAAGTTCCTAAGTCAACTCTCATAGCTAGGGTCGCTGGAAGGAAATCACGTACTCAATCCCACGAAAATGGCTCAAATTCTTTCAAACGCAGAAGAAAATACTCTTGTACGATGGATTTCACGACTTACCATCACTGGATTCCCTGCTACACCTATGTTGGTGAAGGAAATGACCGACGAAATTCGTCTTCGACGCGTTCAGGTCGCGTCATCTCGAATTCCTACCTCGACAGAAATTCTACCTATAGGCCACGAATGGATCTATAGATTCCAAAAACGACATCCCGAACTTAAGACATGCTACTCACGTCAATTAGAGTCTAATCGGGCTAAAGAGGCAACACCGGAGAATATTCAGGCTTGGTTTGACGCGTTTCGTACGCGTCTCATTGAACGAAAGTATGAATTAGATGATATGTATAATATGGACGAAACCGGATTTGGAGTTGGAACTACTCAAAGTACGCGTATTATAGTCGATTCTACTCAGAAATCGAATTGGAAAGTTACAGCTGGCAAGCAAGAATGGATAACTGCATTTGAATGTGTCAATGCAGCTGGAAAGGCTCTATCACCTATGGTCATTTTCAAGGCTCAGAATACGAATTCTGCATGGATTCCAAAGGACACACCTCAAAGCTGGCAGTTCTCTACTAGTACGAATGGATGGACCTCAAATATTCATGGATTAGAATGGCTAAAAAGGGTTTTCGAACCAGAATCCAAGAAAGTGTCAGGTGACCGACCTCGACTTTTGATCATGGATGGCCATTCAAGTCATATTACAGGCAGCTTTATTGCTTTCTGTATAGAGAAGGATATCGATTTACTTATATTACCTCCTCATTGCTCCCACTTGCTTCAACCACTTGATATTGCGGTGTATGGGCCAATGAAACGATATCATGCTTTAGAGGTCGATCGATATTCTCGAGCTGGTGTAAAGTGAATCCAAAGAGCTGAATGGGTAGAACTCTTTCAAAATATTAGAAAAAAGCACTGAATTCTTCTAATATTAAAGCTGGCTGGAGAGGAGCTGGTTTAGTACCTTTTGCCCCACGAAAAGTACTCGATTCATTACCATTTAACTCCTCCAGCAAACCTTCCACTCCACAAATGAGAACTTCCAATCAAGATCTAGACTTATCTATACTTAGGAGCTCTCCTCCAGATGGGACAGAGCTAAGGCAAGCAAATCAGACCTTTAATAAAGCTCTAGCAGATAATGATTCTCTTGCATCACCAACTCGTCGATATGCCAAGAGAATGACTAGGCTTGTAGAATCTCAAAATGCTGAGATAGCCCTACTTCGGAAACAGCTCGCTGATGCTCAGGAGGTAATTGTCACGAATGGACTATAAACGGATGCCGATGCTAATGGAACGGGCACGTGCGGCCTCCGCTCGTGCCCCGGCTCAAAGGATACGGTCACGTGTACGTAGCTATATATATAGGTAGATAGACGACCATTTCTCTGGTCTTCAGTTGTAGATTCTAAGGATACTTTTGACCCTGTTTATTCAGCTCTTATACGGCATAAGCGTCACAGTAATTGAGACTCGAAAGAAGAGAACTAAAGGCAAAAGAGTCAAATTACAAGGTCAATTTGTCTTTAGTAGTGAGGAAGTACTGAAAATGGTACGTGAGGCGGAGGAAAAACCTAAGGAGAAAAAGCCACGAGGACGACCACGTAAACGTCCAATTGAAAGAATTAGAAGAGGAGACTGAAGAAGAAGAGCCAGATAGTAGTTCAAGTGATTTAGAGTTGGAATTGGATGAATGTGTAGCTCGTAGAACAAGATCACATAGAGAGAATTGAATTTTGTGTGACCCGGTTCCCCATATGACCCGGTTCACCATAAGTTACGTTACTAAAGATATCTGGAAATTTATAAAAAATCTTTAATATTTAAAAAGAATATTGGAAAATTGTTAAAAGGATAATCAAATGTTTTTTAAATAACAAATATACATTAAAAAATAAAAAACTTCCAATTTAAACATTTTTTAAATATTAATCGATGATTATATAAAAATAATTAAAAAAAAATAATTAAATAATAAAAATAACAAAACTATAATACTGTTTCTTTATTAGCAAACCTATTAGCTATTTACATTTTTATAAATTAGAATTACAATTTCAATATTTAACAAAGATAATAAAAAAAGTTATATAAACTATTAATCTTTATTAAATTTTACATATAAATATTAGAGTGTTTTTAGGACGAATTATCTCAAAACAAAAGATATTTGTTAAGACCGATCGACACATAAATAGTTATATCGAAAATGAATAGATTAAGATATATTTTCATACATAAAACCTTAACATTTCGGTAAAACTGAAAGTATTCGATAAATGTTTTGACGAAAATATACGATAAATGTTTAACAAAAGTATATAATAAATGTTTAATAAAAGCATACGATAAATGTTTAACAAAAGTATATAATAAATGTTAAATAAAAGCATACAATAAATGTTTAACGAAAGTATACAATAAATGTTTGACAACCTGAGAATACAGCGCTAAAGGTTAGACTACATTCCTCTAGCGTATAACCGTAAAGTCAATTAGGAAATCAATGAAGAACGGATCTTAGTATAAAATTATAGTTAGAATTCTTACTTTTAGAAAGCAATGAAAAGTCTTTACCTATCATTTACATTAGTTGATTTTTTGTCACCTGTCCTAATATCAAGGTGCTAGTACGCCTAATACAGTTAGACGTATTATTCGTATAGCAGCCCAAAAGTCACATGATCCATTTCCCGACAATAACAGAGTGTTGATGACAAGATATATAATAACGTAACCTTCCTATCTTAGCAAACGCCAACATGTCAATTCTTCTGATCCCGCAGACGCTTCAATCCCGGTCTTTCCCTTTCCTTTTCTTCCAAGTTAGACTTGTTGCATATCATACCAACAATCCTTCATGTTTGTAACCGCACTTGAGGGAGAAAATAACGGCAATATCACTCCACTAGAGTGAGTTGGAATCGTGAGTAATCTGTCAATAAGCTCAACTTAGTCTATATTGGATGGTGAGTGCATATTTTGATCAATGTCTTTAGGCGGACGAAATGCGAAAACAATGATTAATGTGCAAAGTCCTAGTAAGCCCTCAATGTCAGGTCAATATTTTGGGGGGTATATATACATTTGAATAGTCTGTCACTCTCTTGTTCATTCCTTCTCGCCATTAGTGCTTTTGATTGATGTATTTCTCACATGAAAGTCTGACGAACCTCGCTAACCTTTTATCAGTTTGGAAACTTTGCTGCTGGCGTACCTCCACCAATATCGCAACACCTTGCCTGGGCTAAGTCTATATAACCAATGTGATTTGATATATGGGTCAGCATATCATCAAAAAATTCACAGCAGAACTACTGATGCTGCCTGACTTCAGCACCTAGAGGGCAAAGCAGGATTCCTCCCTTCAAAGTTACCTTTTGTCTGTCATCAAATTCGAATTTTAACGCCTCTCGCAATCTACGCATTTGGCAACTCATCGTGCGCAAAGCAGTAGGAACAAAAGAGCTAGCGCAGGATGGAACAACACTACTGAAACTAAAAAGTCATCATGTCACCCTCCGAAGACAGAGTCCGCGTTGGCGTTGCAGTTTTCGTCCTCCACCCCTGCTCTACCCCCTCAAATCCTCTTTTCTTAATGGGCAAACGACTCGTTTCCCATGGGCACAACCAATGGGCGCATCCAGAAGGCCATCTCGAGTTCGGTGAGACCCTCGAAAAATGCGCTGTTCGAGAAATCCTCGAGGAAACTGGCTTGGCCATCCAAAAAGAAGATGTGAAGTTTCTCACGGCAACGAATAGTGTAATGGAGCCAGAGCCGAGGAGAGACGGGAAGAGGGGAGTGTAGGGAAGACATTATATTAGTATATGGATTGGTCGCAAATTGGGATGGGAAGGGAGAAGAGCCAAGGAATTTGGAAAGTGATAAGAATGGGGCATGGGAGTGGATGAGATTGAAGGAGATGAGGATGTGGGCTAGGGTCAAGGGGGCTTTATTTCAGCCGGAGTTGGATTTGTTAAAGGATAGAGGGGGATTTCTTGAGAATCTCGGGTAGACATATTAGATTTACATGTGAATGGTGGTGTGTTTGATTTTTGAATTTGGATTGTTTGTTGGTATATCTGTAATTGTGGAGGTTTGGGAACATCTATCAATTCAACATGGTGTCAAGTGGTGAATGTAAAGCATATTATAGATACGAAAGACGATAAAGTACTTCTTTAATCCACCTTTTTCGGTATACGAATCTGAGATTGTCACTATACTTCTATTCTTCCCGAAACTCTATTACACTCGGTTCATTCTTTTTTGTGTTGTACCAGCTGAGCGAAGACTTCTACATCCTCTGTAAACTGACAGTCGATCTCGGAGACATCAGAGATCTCTAATGCATCAACCAGATAATTGAGAGAATTGTGGCTGTTAGGAAGCTTGACAAGATTTCAGATCGAAGTCATGGGGTATTAAAATAGGGGTTTAAGAGGTGTTTATACACCTGATATTATATCTACCATAACGATCGTCCAGAATTGTACCTGAGCCGCTGATCTTGACTTGAAAATCTAGGAAATACTTGAGAGCTCAATGTCAGGGAGGTGTTACAACCTAAATCTCCAATAAGACCCTGCGTATACCATACGTACTTTAATGGCTAAGTTACAAACATGAACTTGATTGGTTATGATTGATTGAATATCTTTATTCGAGCATGTTTTGAACACTCGCCTTAATATGTCAAGGTCAGACTGATTGGCAATTTTTGGTCGCCATATTCATCCAATCACTTGAGCTTTCATTGATGATAATCAGGGCTAGAAACAATGTAGTATTGAAAAGTTCACTAGTGCTGATTAATTTATCAAGCCCCGGATTCTTGGGATGGGAAATGTAATATTGGCGATTGGAAACCCTGCTGGGGGAAGCCTTAATCTTTGAGTTATCTGTATACTATATGGAGAGCTTTGAAGTTTTCGCATCAAATCCCAAGCAGGCATTGTAAGCTTTTGACTCACAGACTATGTATTTTGGCAAGTCATACATGCCCATTCATCAGTGATGAGACCTGCAAGGTGGGAGATTAAAGAGCTTCTATGGGTCAAGTATTTTGAGTGTCTCGATATTGGAATTCAGAGTAATTACTGGTATCTCAGTAAAGCCTCTCTAGAATATGAACTATACATGTTATTTAGTTTTCGGATCTAATTGTTAGTCTATAGATTGCCAAGTCTCGATTCATAATCGATCACTTGCCATGAGTGATGAGGAAGTGTATCATCAATATCAATAAGATCAGACATATAAAGGGACTTATGCTATTGACTAGATATTGGATCCTCTCTAATGGTTAAAACTCATTGCATTTTGGGGTATGATGAATGGACGTCTTGATCTTGAACGAATCGGGCCGTGGTAGCGGGAAGGGGATCAGTCGTCTTCTAACGTACCAAAGCTTGTAGGCTTGCGTAGATGCCGACTACTTTAAAATTTCAAATTGCGAAACAGAGAGAGATGTGATCGGTAACCTAGATGTGATTAAACACGCTATTGTACTGTGTTAAGGAAGTGGTTAATTCTGATTTGTTGAGCCATCCGGGAGCCATAAATTCAGCTGGGGAGTTTGGTTTGCCTGGCAACCTGATTCGCGACTTTCTATTTGCCTTTTGCGATAGGATGCATCTAGTGCCTATTATGCCTCCTATTCTGTAGTGTGATATGAAAGGGCCCTTCTGAAACTATCACTCGGTTGGTTTAAAGATGGAACTGTTGGGTAGTTGAACTGATCCGTATTACCCGATAATGAAGTCCCTTAGTACATGTTACAAAAACGAACTTTAGAATACGATGATCCTCATGTGTGGAAAATGATCAGCGCATTTGAGCAAATATGTTCGCTTTTGATAAGAAATCAGTACTCTAGAGGCACTCAGTACAATACTAGTCATGCAATTAGACTGGTTGCAAAGCTCCATTAAGCATAAGAATCAATTGGAAGAATCGTGCGTCACAATGTTGAATAAGAACTACAAGGGCAAAGGATTATGCTTCTCCAACAAAGGATACCCGGCTCTGGTATACAATTACTATAACGAACGACAGTATCGTACCATTGGAAGTGTCACCCATGGTTGTAACTTAGGGATATGTTTGTCGAGTAAGTTGTTTTGCTTGACTGACACCTTCATTGAGAATACCTGTAAGCCCCTTGCCAGGGTTTCGAATAATTGGCCCACATGCTCCCCCATTAACGATGTGATTGACTTTAAAATACCGTAATAGAATCAAGAGACAGAGAGTTACTTTGGATAAGCTACCTGATGAAAATAATCAGCACTTGCCTTAAAGCTCCTCCTCTTTTGATTAGAAAGAACACTGGTATCTACGCTTTGTTATACAATCAGTCAACATATGATACACACCCAAAGAAAATTTTGGAGAACTTGGTGGTAATAACTATCGTGAAATAATTTGAATTTATCATAAATTTGCGTTTCATAATAGTTCACAACGAGCGATCGAAGACTGGGTATGTTAAAAGTGGATGATTTCTTGTTCGTTTCTCCTGAAGAGAATAAGCTATCACCAACGCGTTGGGACGGAAAAGAAGCGCTCACCGCTTCGTCTGGCTATTTTGAGTCTTAGATATTCTATTCAACATTCAAAGATCCTTGAGTGATATTTTGGCGCTTTATCAAAAGTTCGCCAGTCTGATCGTTGCCCAATTCCAAAAAATATCGCGGCGCGGCTCTCGGTAATATTTCCCAACTTGAATTGTCTCCAAGTAATGAGTTCTATGTAGCTTCATATAGTCATATGGTAAGAAGTTTGGGGGTTACTCCATAATGATCGATATAATATGCGCTGGAAGCAATTCTGGTCAAGTCAGAGCCGGCGAAAGTAGTGGCTATTAGTAGGAGATAATATCAAGACGAAAGGCTTTGATAAGACCACAAAGTCTCGTCAGATTCTATAGTCTCCAAAGATGAGATATGTTACGCTCGGAATTGACTACTTAAACGGACAGTTGACAACCCAAATTCAAGAAGTAGTACAAACTTGAAAGCGGTAACCTCAGCACTTAAGCTCAGTGTACAATACGGGCATTTCCGACAACGCAATTCACGTTATTTCAAAAATCCTGATTAATATATGTGTAAGCTTTCATATCCTTGTGATGCTACCTTCTTCCTTCGTGGATTAACAAGTGCCTCGAGCTCCTTGAGTTCGGATATTGAATTATATTTTAGCTACATACATAGCACCTCATACGGTTTTGTATGTTTGATTTGATCATGAACTCTCAATAATTCAGTTTTTTCTAGTCATTTCGCAGTAATCAACCGGATTTGGATTATTCATAGCAAGATTAATTTCCGTTGGAGGAGGATGGATTTACCCCTGTCGTTTCATGGTATATGTAAACGTGATGTCTACTGCTATTCCGCCTCCCATTTCGAGTATATTCGAATTTGGGTGGGCTTTCTTCCCCATCCTGCAGAGAATGATACCTCATTCTCACCCATTGATAGGTAATCATACAAATCCTTTGGCAAGTGAGTTTCAGTAGCCATCATGAGGATCAATGTCACGTTACTCCTGGCGGATTCCCGCCCGAGTTGACTAAATTTAGATTTTCCGGCCAAACGTCATGATCCTGTCATGATCCTGCCACAATTTTAGCCTTCGGAGTATTTAATTGCCCCACCGACTTCATGCATATCATGGATCTAGTGAGACTAGTTTCTAACCCCGCATAGGGTTCGTTGAAATGAGAGATTTTGGATGAAAGAGTGCTTTCAGATCATTAGCAATGGTCTAATCTGGGTTTTGCAAGCATGCAAAGTTTTCAACAGCTCTGTAGAGTTGATGAAGAGATATATAGTAGTATAGTATGCGCCTGTATCAAGATTTTAACTATTTTTGCTCTCGAGTCAAGAGGCCCTAGATTGCTTTCCCGCCGTACGCGTCCCATACAAACTGAGTACTAGAAGTCTTGAAGAAAGTAAATCAGAATTCACACTGAGGACCACCATTAGTGAGACATATTGTCGTGGATTTTGTGTAAATCTTGGCAATCATTCTGGTGCTGCTATGTATGAGTGCAGTGAAGATGAAATCCCTCGCTGGATGAAGCCTCATCCCTGATTAATCACTAGTGCCTACAATGTAACAAGCTTGAATTCCCGGCATGGAAGTAACTCACAAATTGACAAAATAATCAGTAACTATCTATTTCAAACCTGTAATTAGTTCTGGTATGCTAATCAGTTGAGATGTAGTGTTGTATCAAGTTGTGCTATTTCAGTCACAAGTCAGTAGTCGATTAATTGCGTTGAAGTCTTTCAAACAATGATTAAATGTACCTTTGACATAAAGACTACATATATAAAAGAACTCGTATGTCTTTGAAGTTTGAATGTAAACAACTCTCGGCTTCACATAACATAATTATTGGCTTCAAACCAGATACTTTTAAACCCTCTTGCAACACACACAGCTCATCCTGCGTGCATTCAAATCTATACATATCTCCAAAATTATACTTTCAAAAAGAAAACCTTTCGCCAAGATGAAGTTCACAATCACCTCTATCGCCGCTCTCGTTATGACGTTCGCTTCCCTTATCCCAGCTGCTCCAGTATCTCTAAACCAGCCCGATCTTGTTCGTCGCGCAAACTCAGGTGACCTGACCTATTACAATGTAGGTCTAGGTGCTTGTGGATGGACAAATTCCAACTCGGAATTGGTCGTTGCAATGGCCCACGGACTTATGGGGACCCAATCCAACGGTAACCCATACTGCGGAAGAAAGATCAAAGTAAACTATGGAGGGAAATCTGTCACCGTGAAGGTCGTGGATAAGTGTATGGGCTGCGCCAAATACGACTTGGATCTGAGCCCTGCTGCATTCAAAGCCCTGGCTTCTGAGTCTGCTGGACGCATCAAGGGCACCTGGTCTTTCGTATAGATTCATAAACTTTTAGCAATTGCCAGGGCAGTCCCTAGCTAGTATCAAGAGATGATACCGCGAGTCAATTATCCCTGTTTTTGCATTGTTGGTGGTGTCAATACATGAAGGGGTAAAAATATTATTTGGGAACGGGTGTTCCCTCGGCATTTCACATTGGATCGTTCCCTTTTTCTTTGTATCTTTGGTGGAGTGTTTAATTAGTAACGAGATAAAAGTCTTACAATGAGAAACCTTCTTGTATTACACTTGTAGCAAAGGAAGACTTTCGTTTAGCGCAATCGACTTTCAGCTGCGGCATGAAATACTTATTCCATTCATTCGGGTATTGTGATGTTTTGTTTGTGAACAGAACAGGCTCCCTGATGCATAAGCAGCTCTAATAGGCACCCTTAATGGCACAGCAATCTATACAACCTGCAAAATCACCACCAACATCAATAAAAACGACAAGAAGGTGCGGTAGCTTTATTGACACAAAACCCGAATTTTGTATTCAAAAATTGGAACATTCGGGCTGACGTTTGGAAATTTCGGTTAAAAAGGGCCAATGAAGGGGTTCAATTGGTGAAACCATTGCTACGGGCCCGGAAAGCTGAACACACTTCCGGCGTCGGACAAAATGCAAGCAGGTGAAGAAAATTTTCGGGTTTGGGTAAAGAAAACTACAACTTCTGCACTCACTGCGTCTATTCATATACCAATGCCAGACTATAATTCTATAAAGTAAATGTGCTTTATGGCGCTGCGCAATACCACATTTATCACGATTTCGCAGGATTATCGGTACAAACAATCAGGGTTGTGTATCGCAACGATTCTCTCTCGTCACCCGGTCCAACTTTAACCTGGAGCAACCAAAGTCAGCTCACCTTGAAACTCTGATGTTACTCTTGGAAGCTTGGATAAACAACCTTTTAGCTCTTTTCTAGATCTAACTTACAATTTTCTCCATAGACACATCAGTGTTGTACTTTATGTATAAAGTTCTCTATCTGCATCTTCCGTGTTCAAGATCGTCACGGTACTTATGAACCAGATTTCCACCGAGTTTCACCCAGTCCAACTTAGAAAGTTTAGCGTTGCCGGGGCTCTGTCCGGCAGATGTTTTCAGACGAAATAACAGTTCTGGCGCCTTTCTAGTTTCGTCTGATCATTTCACCAAAACAAAAAGACCCTTATACTAACCCTTGATTTTGTTTTGGCCGCTAGTCCCTATCCAAGTCTTGCTTCTCAAGACATCTTATATATCAAGCCAATAATCTACCGTTCAGGAATTACAAATTGTTCTCCGCACTCAATGTGCTATAAGCGCTTGATCTCTGCCACAAAAGGGCCGGCGATACTTACCCCCCATCACTCAGTCTTGAAGATTTCAGTGGTGTCGTCATTAGTTACGTGAACTTTTCAAATGAATTGATTTGCGAGACACGCCACCATCACAATTGGATCCCAATTACGGTCTGGACAGGGTTTATTTTCAATACAACGCTGCTGTATTCGGATCTCCAACGCCTGCACGTTGAACCCATGTACGGAATTTTCTTGTGTGCCACCCTTACAAGTATCTCGATGGAATAGTCTACCGAATTGGGCGATTGACATCTCTTATGATATAGCTGCAGGAATTACATCCTCCCAGTGATACGATGCTGCATTTAATCCTTTTTAGTATTGGTTTAATGGGCTTCGCATATAATTTCATCACCACCAAAATCATAGCCTAAGTGCGACGTTCTTCGCAGCAAAATCCCCAGAAATGATCTGTGTACAAAGCAGAAAAAAGAAGAAATATCGATTGAATGTTTTTTACAGCGCATCTCTTTATCGATGTCATAAGCTACAAAATAACATATACATCAAGTACAAGGACAAGAGATTGCAATGCATTATCAAATGATTCATATATATAAACACACTTATTCTTTTTATGCCATATAGAAAAAGATGCGAAGTGGCTCAGATTTGGGCGTCGCACTAGCGGCAATGGAAGTCCATCAATATACGCTATTAAGTTACACCCAGCCTTAAGCTTGCAGTTTCAATAGCAACATATAATAACCTGAGTCAAAGCGCGGGCTTGGAAAGGGGATATGTCTCGAAGCGGTGAGTCCATATGATATGTATCAATGCCTCGTCCCAATATTACCTTGCGAAGAAATCTGTATGCCTGGGTCAAAACTACCATTTCAATACAAGCCTTGAAAATGATAGATACAAATAAACACTGGCAGAGCGGTACAGAATTGTAATAAGGAATTGACTGCAGAACCCCAAAACATGTTGTAGTGCTTATGCCTATGATTGAAGGCTCTTTACCGCACTGGACTGTTAGTTAGTATGCGGAATTCAATCTCGTTCTACCAAATAAACCTGCAATGTTGCTACGAGAACCATTGACTTTACTTGTTTCAGTTAATCTTGCAAACATTTGTGCTCTCTATACCAGCCACAGTACCCAAAAATCTTCTTTCGGGTTGCAGCAGTTTGAAGCCTTCGAAAATGCTTGATCCATTTCAATATGGCAACGCGAATATGATTCGTTGGTTGCGTAACGTGGCTGGCCTTGGATTTATTAATTCTCAAGTTGGCTCATCTATTTACTGGTTTGAGCCTTGCACGATCTACGACTATAGACACCAGGGAGTATAAGACGAACAACCTGGATCATTAAATGGGTATAACCGGTGAAAGGCATCGGTAGCTAGCGGGTGTCCAATTAGATATTTAATGTGAAGCCCGCTGTAACGTACATATTCCGAGCATGTTTCCTCCCATCCTTTCTTCAACCAGACCTGAGAACGCCCACACTAGACAATGGCACAAAATCGTTCGCAGAGCGGTCCTTTCCATTGCGGATACATCGGTTGCACACAGACCTTTACGCGTCGCACTGGTGCTCGCCGTCATGAAATGACCGTTCATGGGGACAAAAAATATTGCTGCCATGAGCCAGACTGCAACTATCGTGGGGGGAAACGACGAAACGATTTCATAAGACATATGAAAGAAAAACATCCTGAACATGATGGTATGTAGTTTGAAATTGAGGACTGCAATGTCTGCATATTGACTTACAAAACTTGCAAAGACCACTTGTTCATTCCGGAAGATTTCAACAACCCCCAAGAAAGTCAATCCCCAATTGCAAATTGTTGTCAAAGTCCAGAGATCATGCACGATTATCAATGTAGGCCGCTTTCTCAAACAATCACACAACTGCGCTACCTATACTAATTTGTTATGGCAGCAGTTTCTGGAAATTTCCCCCAAATGCCTCCATTGCAGAGTACCAGTTTCGAACCAAGTTTTAATTTCATCGATACCAACAAGAAACCTTCAACGCCTACAATGACTCCCAGACTTTGGCTGGAGTCACTCAACCCTACGGCAATATGATTAGCCCAAACATCATTCCCCTAAAACCTCCTGATGTCTGTGCCTTCCAGGTTTGCAATCTACCGCAACCCGAGTTTGAACCAGTACCGGCAGCGGCTACAGCGATGGACAACATTTGGGGCGAATTTTATCCATCAAATATCTGTAGTACAGGATCGAATCTTCAGGATATGCCTGGTACAAGCCTTGAGAACGAGTACGGATCTTTTGGCGGGCCATACAATCTAGGCCAACATGGACAGATGGGAAATGATTCTTATTACAAATGGTGATTTTCTTAGCCCTTACTTCTATTGAAGAATGATCAGTTCTGGCAGCAATTACCGTTGATATTGGGTTTAAATCATGCCATTGATATTATATATATTATATCTATTCACGTCATAGGAATGTGTCAAAAATCTTGTATTAGGTTGAAGTTTGGGATTTTCACGAGCGTGGTATCTGGTCTGTAGATTAGGTGCAAATTGATTTATGATGTCTCTCTATCCTTGAAAACCACGATACAGCCATGTAGTAGAAAAAATATATGGCGCTCCAAACATGCATAGCAACCCTTCGTCATAAGGATCAAGTGTCGTACTTTGCTTTTTCCATATCATCAAGCATTGTTACCCCACAACTGCTACTTTGAGGACTTCCATGTGACGAGAACGGCTGTGCACTATATATAGCATAGAAGTTATATACCAGCATAGGTTACAACGTCGTGAAACATCTTATTCCGTACAATGCTATTAACCAATCTCGGTTCGGCCCATGGAAACGTCAGAAGGTAGCTTGGATGCATGAAAAGTTCCCGGGAATATAGGAGGGCTAGTTTAAAGACGTCATCCATATAATCATATAACATCTAAGTAAGATTACCAATCGACAAAGCATGCACACATCGCAGCGCTATATCATGGAAGGTGATAAGACTTTCCAAAGAAATCAACACGGGCTGCGATGTACAAACACCTTCCAACGAGACATCAAAATGATCACATGTCTATATCAAAATTAGGGAAACATATTCATTTACTTTACTCCGAACATTTATCATCAAGGGGTTCTTCACCGACCATCATTCTGTATGCAGGGACCATTAAACTCACCCAAAAAACGACACATATAGGCCTATTACCCCAGTAAAATATGATATAGACATCAATAGATACATGGAATATTAATCTCACCGCTCCTAATGAGAGGAATTTTCGTGTCATCCTTGATTCATTTCTGTTGGTATTAACTTGGTCAGTTAAAGTGTAAGTACTTAATCTCTTGTTGTAATAACCATCGTTGTTATTCTCTATGTAATCTATGGAATGGAGGATGACTTTATAGACGTCCTCGAGAAGCTAGTACGCCTAATACGGTTAGTCGTATTATTCGTACAGCAACTCATAAGTCACATAATCCATTTCCCGACAATTTCTATATCCGACAACACAATCGGTTCACCCTACGCGCTCGGCAAACATCATAACCGGACTTGGAGCAAACGCCTGAATTTCTCGGCATATGTCTCCCTATTGTATCAATCTCCACCACTATCAATGTTACTGACTCAAGCCCACGCCCCTGACTCCGAGTCTATGGGTCGTCTGGATATACCGAATCAGAATTCTAGGCACCCATCCATCCGAAGGGGTTAGTTCCCTGTTGTTAGTGCAGAATGGAACGATAGCACTTCGGACCAACAATTCTTGTGGAGGGAAAAAACTATGGTACCAACAGAATCGGAGAATAGTGACCTTATCTTCCGTGATCCATGAGAGCTTTAAATGCTCAAGTCCCTATCTCCCCCTATCAGCCTCTCGCTTAATAGCCCCGCATATGATCTTTAAGCTGCCCTGACGTGGAAAAGCGTTCTGTGTGTATTATCTAATCGAATCAAGAGTATCTTCGGGGGCTGTACGGCTCCTTCGGGACAAGGCTATGCGAGAACTTCCTACAGGGTAGAGGTTGATAATCATTTGCCAATCAAAGCCCATTAGCGGGAACCCCATAATCCGGTGATCTACAACAATGACCTCTTCGAAACTAAGATATCTTCATTTTATTGCCAATGAGATATTCATTTTGTTCCGAGATATAATATTACTCTGTTGCCATACCCTTCTGTACTCATGTACCCAGAGTTTTATCAGCCCTGCTTATTGTCGTGATACTAAAGCTCGGCATAGCCTCGGAAACCTATGTTCTAGACCTTGAGATGTCCGAGCAAGAGCAGAAATGGATATCGATTGCACGCACTGAGGGGATACAAAATGGACATGGATACGTTTTTGGATGCGAATCGCGTGTAACGCTGTGAATTTTTCCTTATTATCATCGCTGCTATCAATATATCAATATCAATATCGATTAGATTGTGTGATGTGATCGCGCCAATAGTGGCACCACATATCAATGCATCATCTACACTAATTATCACTTAAACCATACAGAAGTTATAATAACGTGGGTTAGCATTCCATTATGACAGCCAAATAAGTATATCTGTACATCTTAAGCTTAGACAATAGTGCTTACACCCCGTCTATCCGGATTCCGAGCCCCAATTGTCATTATATGTGTGTATCATCCAAACGGGATATTGAAACTTCCAGATAGCACCTCTAGCAAGATTAAATATCAGATCACCGACGAAGTTTCATCACAAGTTGAGATCTATACAATCTCCACCTGATACCGAACCCCCTAATAAAATGTTAAAGATTGGGTCGGCCCATTTAAATCTGACGGTTAGAATTGACCCTTGGATTCAGATTTTACGATGCACCGTTTTGGACTAGCTAAGAGATCCAAATTTGGTTCGTACAGAGGATTCCAATCATTGGTGTGAAGCCTATCGCGGAGAATTCATCATTTAACGTTCATCTAGGGGTACATCAGCATTAAATATATTCAATCAAGCCGAGTCCCCCCACCATGACCATCACCATGACCATCACCATCATCATCACCATCACCATCCACCCTAAGCACCACCGAAGCAACCTCAAATAACTCCACTCGAAAATACAACACCTCTTCTCGATAGAGAGACGCTTTGCGAAAGAGTATTTCAAAACTCTCCCTGAGCAAGTGACATCTCTGCACCATTCTGGGCTCTAATCTTGATCAAAGAGAAACACGGTATTTTTCGATTTCTGCGGGAATAGCTTCACATTACAGGTTACAATAGTTCTCAGAAATTCATTTAGTTAATGAAGAAGACGCGTGTATTGTGTGCGCACAACTCGATATCCCCAAACGACTCCATCCAAGGACCCATCCCACGAGCCAAAGAATCTCTCTCATTAGCGGTCAACACATTTCTCCTCTCCAGTATCGATCGACATAACATCATCCTCCACTAAATCTAGCCAGTCTGGCATGCTACGAGAAACCACATTCCTCAAATATCAACATCCCCATTTTTCAATAAACCTCAAAGTCAATGCAAACACCACATATGTGCAATATAGATTGATGAAGCATCCAATGTCGACCTTACAGGCTATTATCCTTACTCTGAGATGGCCGTGATACTACTGATATTCGGTGACTTGGAATAGAGAATGTTTGGATTAGCTCCTATCATAAAGAACAAAGATATAAAAGTGGATGCAATTAAAGGATCTGCGGCTTAATAGATGAAAATCACATTGCATCATATCACATCAACATCCCATCCGCATGAAAACAAGCATTAAAAACCTCAGACCAAGTGATATTGCCAACACTGGCGCAAGCAATAGTCATTAATATCATTATGTTGTAACTACTTGGTCGCTCTCTCTAAGTCCTTTAGATTCGCTCTAATTTATTCATTTTCTTCATGTTATATGCCTTACCAACTCAAAGTGGAGTGTGGAGTTCAGCTCAGGAGGACTATTGCATACAACCCATGCTTACGATTGCAAACGCATGCAAGCCAGTAAGTCGAGGTAAATCATGCATTTTTTTCTTTTTCCGAAATTTCTCAACCTTGTTCGTCTGCCATGAACTCATTATGCGCTTTTGTATGTGTGTATCTGTGGCTTGAAAACCAGATAAAGAAACTGCATTTACTGCCTCCTAAGGATTCCCTGTGAAAATGTAGCGCGAGAGACGATGAGAATTTGGTGAAAAAAGAATGAGTTTCGAACGCAAGCGTTTAAGCCCATCTCGAACTTTCTCTTTCCGCCTCCAACCTAGCAATTCTTACCTCATCATCATCTCCGCCGCCTCTTCGTCCTTTCTTTCTTCCTTTCCTCCCACTACCATCATCAACCTCATCACGACTCCTCTTTCTGGCCATACCAAATGCGCTTGTCAAGCCTGCAATACGCTGTGCTTCTTTCAGTAATCTTTCTCTATTCCGTGCCTCTCGTTCTAAGGTATGTGGATCAACTTCTTCTTTTCTCTTCTCAGGACGTTCTTTCTCGGAATCGTGTGAAGTAGTGTTATTTCTTTCTGAATCTCGGCGGGAACGATGTGATTCACTGTGACGACTTGATCGAGACTTTTCGCGTTCGCGTTCATGATCTCGTTGGCTACCCTTTGGCCCAGTTGGAATGTTTAATGGCAAATTGATGTCTTTAGTGGATCTATTGCGAGAACTTGCTCCTTTGATTTCAATGCCGGTTAGGCCATTAGAAACGAGAGAGGATTTTCTAGAAGAGCGACTCGGCTCGATGGGAGTTTGGAGAGGAGTATCATCTTTGATCCTATCCTCCGCATCACGCGATGCATGGCGGCTTTGCCTATGGCGATGCTCCCTTTCACGGTCACGTTCGCTGCGTTCGCGTTCTCGACTTCTAGAATGTTCATCGCGATGAGAGCGATGGCTAGAACGATGCTTATGAGACGAAGATCTATGCTTATCATCATCTCTCTCTCGGTCACGATATTTTGTCGCGATCACGACGACTACTTCGATGACTTGATCTCTTTGACTCCTGTGGTGAGGCAGATCTTGATCTATTGTCATCTTCTTTTCTCCTATCATCATCGTCTCTTTTCTCGGTTTTATCTCCATTTGCATCTCGTTCGAGATCAGCTTCTTCTTCGTGGCGACGTCTACGCTCTCGTCGTTTTTCTCGTCGTCGCTCAATCTCTTCCTCATCTTCAGAGCGGGACCGAGAAGCGGATCTGTGCCTGCGTCTATGACGTCGTTCTCTACTCCTGTCTCTCTTATAATCTTTTGATTTAGACCTTGATCGTGACCGGTCTTTCTCTCTGCTCTGCGAAGGAGACCTAGTTCGATCTCTTTCTTGAGTGGCAGATTCCGGCGCTACACTAACACTACCCCGCGCACTAGCGCCAGCTTTGCCGGCAATGGAAAAACTTTGGGTTCTGATATTTGGGAGGGCTGATTTTGATCCCTCACGCATGGCTTTTGGTCCAGTAGGTGCGTTGATAGGTACGTCAACTAGCTTCACAAATGGAGGTTGCATGGCAGTGAAACTCCCCCCACGACCGCCACGTGATTGTGAAAACCCACCTCGTGGGTGCATAGGGTAACGCATATTTGGATCTACAGGGGACATAGCATTAAAACCATCGCCAATCATGGGCATCGGTGCAAAAGCGGCAGATTCATTTGCCTCCAGTGATTGTATGGGTTTCGGGGCAAAATCATCATTCCCACTTCCTGGAGGAACATCTTGAGCAACGTCGTCTGGGTTTACTTGATGTTCTTTGCCGTCCTTGGTCGCAAAAGATACAGAATTTTGCGTAATGTTTTCAACACTATTTTCTGCTTCGTTTGTGGGAGTGTCTTGACGCAATTCTCTGCCAAATTCATCGACTTTGACTGCAGTTCCAGGTTCAGTCTCTTCTTTCGGTCCAACAGACATTGGGCCATTTTCATTATGTGATTCAGAAGATTGCTGAACTTGGCCAAATTGCTGTTGCAAATGCTGTGAGTGGTCATTAAAGCCATGTCCATGGCCACCCCGATTCTGATGCCAACCACCTCTGCCTCTACCTCGTCCACGGCCTTGGTAGCCTTGTGAGTAACTGTTTTGAAAGTCATTGTACTGATTTGCGCGTCCATAATTACCTTGGTTAAATCCTGCAGCATTTTGTGGAAAACCAGAGTTATTTGCTCCATAATCACCAGGGCCCATGCCAGCAGCATTTGGATGATTGAAATTATCTGGTCCGACATTCCATGATTGTTGGGGATTCCAACCATTATTGAAACCAGCACCTACACCACTATCGAAGTTCCCATGCCCATACCCATGTTCATGCCGTTCATGCCCATGCCTGCCCCCCCAAAGCCACCATTCATCATCATATTTTGCATCGTCATTGGATCCATATTCATCCCTGGCATTCCTGTTATAGCGGTTAGTCTTCATTTCATCATAACATAATTAAGATTAAACGTACCCATCATCGGAAAAGTTCCGAAACCTCCTGGAGCCATGCCATTCTGCATCGCCATCATCATCTGCATTTGATTGAAATCGCCAGAAAAGCCCATCCCAGGAAATCCACCAGTAGAAGATTGGTCAAATCCAAAGCCACTTCCAAAAGCTGGGGTTTGAGCTACTCCAGCTTCACCCTCCTTCTCTGCAGTATCTTTCGCCTCGCCCTTTTCGCCATCTGCCGCTGTGTCTACCTGCTTAGCATCCTCGCTTGGTTCTTGACCAGGCGCAATCTCCTAAGTTAGAGTTAGTATTATCATTAAAGACTCCAAAATCATAATTTAGCCATACCTCAATTGAGGGTTGTGGAACATCATGCTCTTCTGCTTGTGCTGTCTCAGATGTGCCAATTTCTGTCGAGTTGCTATTCTCCTCTACGATTTCAGCAGACTCAGTATCTGCCTTTGTTTCATTGGCAGATATAGTCTCTTCCTGCGCCTTTGGGGTAGCCTCAACAGGGCCAGCTAAGGCGTTCGACTCTATCGGATTTGGTAAATTTTCCACGGGTGTAGCTGGCGGTGTTTCTTTGCTCTGTTTAGCTAGAGTATCAATGCGCTTCTTTTCCTCAGTTCTCAGAAAAACTTTTATTGTGGTTCGTAATGATTTATGAGGTTTGCAATCCTCCGAAGCCACCGGTGTGTGTTCGCATACTGGGCAGGAAGAAGGAAGAGTAGAATGGCCTTGTATGTGTCAGTAAATTATGTGACTTGCATCGCGCAAATGGGATGAACTTACACGTCTCACAGATAGCCTGGTCACAGCAAGGTAAACGGAACGCATTGACAGCTAGTTTACTGCATATGGCGCATCGAAGCTTGATTGGAATTTCGTCTTGAGATAAAGAGCTGGAGCAGTGTGAGCCATTGCCTCGGTTGGTATAATTTTTGGGGAGCATACCTGATGAGTTCAGCTTGTGCAGAAGTTGGCGCAGACATGTTGATCGGTTTCCGACCAGAAACTTAGAGTTTTCTCAATGATGCCGAGCAACGTCGGCGTGTAAAAGCAAGACCGATATTGAGGTAGGATAAGAAAGAAAGGGTAAAAAGAACGGACGGCGCTCTACTTGCATGAATCATAAAGTCATACAATGAGGCTCATGATATTAATGAAGAATATTGGGAGTTTGAAAATGGTCGCGTTTGTGTTTGCGACAGCAGATGTCAAGTTTTTAGCTTGATGCCCATAAATCATAAATTTAATGAATCGCGAGGTGGTCGGCAATTAAACTTTTTAGCTCCGAACTAGTGGCTACTTGTATTTACATTTCACGTGGCTAGAGATATTCAGTAGATAGAAAGAGATAGGAAATCAAAGGATTTTTTAGAGTTTAGAATTTAACAAAATCATAAAAAATCATAAAAAATCATAAAAAATCATAGAAGAATTATTAAAAATATTCGAATATAATAAAAAACCATCATCTATTAAAGAGCTTTTAATGATCATTATTCACTCTTATCATATTTCAACATCCGAGTACATTTAAGAGAAAAAGATGCTTGTGGCTAAGTTTGATGACTAATTCAATCTGTGGCTGAAAAACTACTCGAATAGACTACATATATAATACCCGGTTCTACTACTCAATACTACAATACTAACTAATAGGTAAATACAGTAGTTTCCAACCTAATGGCTTGCTATGACTAGAATAACTTGAAATCATTATTTTTCTACTTGAATTCTGGTCCTTTTCCCTTTCGATCCTTCTTCCTCCTAAAGAATGACAGATTGATCATACCGTCTCTACGTTTCAAGATGTTGTTGGGTCAGGTTTCGTGGCTAGATATTGCCGTCTTCCTTTTCTTCCTCGCACCTCAATTAATCATCCATGTTGGCTTACTTCAAACTGTCAGTTGTGGTCTCCAGGCATTGCCATTCTTAAGTATAACTTCATCATATACGCTCATCACGATCACAATACTAACATACACGCAGTAATCAAATTGCCTCTATCTTTCATAAGAGAACGATTCTTCACCCCTCATGAAGAGCGATCACCTTTTGTTCAACAGGCTTCTTGGTTTGAGGATATTGTCATTCGTTGTGTCCGATATGCTTTTGCCTACATTCCAGCAAATGTCGGTCGAGTTTCTTTTCCAAAGCGGTTGCTTTACCGTTTTTGAAATTCCGTATGTTTCGTCATGGATTCATGGAATCTCCTATTCATTGGCATCAGGTTAATCAGGTAAATCTCTCACTCACAACATAAAGTTGAATATGTGCTCAAAGCTATAGGATAACATGAAAGGAATTTGGATGGTTGCAGATGAGACCAAGGAACCAGATATTGTGATTTATTATGCTCACGGTGAGTTCATTCACCTTCACTTCCCAAGCCGATCTCGGAAATACTAAAAAAAAAACAGGTGGTGGCTTCTCAATGGGTTCAAGCTATTTCTATCTAGAATTCCTTCTTTCCTGGTTGAGCCTTCTCAAAGATTCCAGAAAAATTTAGAAAATCCTGCCATCTTCGCGTTAGAGTATAGCCTTGTACCTGATGAATCCTATCCCACTCAACTGAACGAAACCTTTGCTGGCTACAAATATGTATTGTCCGTGACAGACGATCCCTCCAAAATTTGTGTCAGCGGTGATTCAGCTGGAGCAACATTGATACTCAGCTTGCTTCTTCACATTGCCAGACCAAATATCACAGAGTCAGATCCAGCAGTGGAAACTGTATACACTGCAACCCCCGCAATGGCTGTTTTAATCTCTCCCTGGACTACCCTCGATTCACCACAAGATAAAAATACTTCAAGCGATTATTTAGATGCCAAGAACCTCCATCTTTATGCCCATCAATACGCTGGTCACCGTTCTTCTGTCTGTGATCCCTTAGTCTCACCAGGACTTTGTAAAGATATGGACTGGTGGAGGATGGCTAGTCCAACTAGAGGATTTTTCATCACTTATGGATCTGAAGAAGTATTTGCCCCCGAGACTCGTGATCTTATCATGCTTCTCAAAAAATCCAGAAAAGTGGAGATTCAAGGACAGGAACAAATAGGTGGTATTCACGCTTGGCCTGTCGCAGCTCTCTTTTTGAGTAGCACACCAGCAGCAAGGCGGAAAGGATTGCGGATGCTTGTGAGCGAGATAGGGGAACGAATGGGGAAGGCGCATTGAGGCTAGAACTACACAATCACGTTTTATCTCGCGAAAAGCAATCAACGACCCGATGAAGCAGTGGAATAAAGTGATGCACCAATATCAATCAATCACTGATTGTAAAAATGGGCAACGATTCGGGACGCTCAAAAGTCTACCTCGATAGAAAAAGCTCAATCATGTATTTATAATTTGCTCAAAACAAGTTGAAGGATCGCATGTCAATAACCACCACGCCACAACATCCTCATCCTGTGGATCACAATTTAAACTCTGCCCCTACTTTCGGGGTCAAATTTGGCTATCTCACAATGCCAATACAAAAGATCCCTATCAAAGCAAAAGCAGCTCAAATCACACCAGAATCAGGGAAAGAAGAATCAATTCTATTTCCTAGGGCCATTTGGGAATATCAACCATGATTCTCACCTTGGCCATCATAGCAGATACTGAATCATTGAAGTCGCCGAAGAAGTAATCAACTTTACCTCAGGCATCTATTCATATCCCTGACCTTTCACTTCTATAACCATCTGATCAATATCTATATACTCGTACTTATAATGCCATCCAAAGTTACAAAGTTTTATCCGAATTTCTTGTGCGAAGATCAAACTCCACCTCCTTCATTCCAGTCGCCTCACCATGTAAATTTCGGACTTCAACGGCCAATCACCGGGCCATCGGATATGACCTCATTTTCCCATAATTGGAAGAAATTTATATATCGGAAAAGAACTTTGGAAGAGTGATATGTAGGAAGAGTAAGGGTTTAATTTTGAAGAGCCATGACATTCTTTCATTATGGTAAGTTTATAAAGCTTTCGCTCCATCTTCAACCAAGTTTCATGAAACCTAAGATGTAGGACTTCAACATCTATCACCTTCTACTTTGCCACGAGCAACAATTCAATGAAGGTCCATCACCAATCATCCATGCATCCTCACAACACTTCAATTCCTCCCATCTCCCTCAAAGATTCCACCATTGTAGACCTGTCGAACAAAATACTCAAGTATAGAATATAAACATGAATTCAAATGAATGCCGATCATCAGGATTCATCCAATCATATTTCTTACATCATAAGTTCCCACCTCCTCGACAATTTAACCGAAAAATGGAAATAGCAAAAACTTTAGCTGTGGAACTAAAACTTTTTCTTCTATCTTTTGGTACTTATCGTGCTTCTGTGCCCTTAGACTGTGCAATCGATACTCAGCTGTTTACACATCATACATATCTGTATCATAATTATACATCTTATTAAAACTTTCCTTGTATCTCTGCAGTTTCATCCCTCCCATATAACTTTGTATATATATATATATATATATATATATTTCTTGGACTTTGTAGATCATAACATCATAGCATCATGGCACCCAGTCTCGAGACCCCTCCCCCGGAAACAACAGCAAACGGCGCAGCCGAAACCCAACCATGGGAAATCAAGCCCATCCCCGGAAAAGGCCAAGGCGTCCTCGCAACCCGCGTTATCGCTCCAGGAACCCTTCTCTTTCATGAAAAACCCCTTCTCCACAACCGAAAGCCTCAACAACCCCGACACCATCGAAAAAGACCTCGCCCGCATCCTCCGCACCCTCCCCAAAGAATCCCAACGCGCCTACCTTTCCTTGCACAACAACTACCCCGGTCAAGGCTCCCCCCTAACTAACATCATCCGCTCCAACGCGTACCCCCTCGGACCCAACTCCCCCATCGGCGGCATCTTCCAAACCATCTCCCGCATCAACCACTCCTGCCTCCCCACCACCCAAACACTCGTGGAACGCGGCGCGCCAGGAATTTCTCGTGCACGCCGTGCGCGAAATCCTTCCCGGCCAAGAAATCACAACCTCCTATCACGTGGGCGGACCCTCCTCCGCCCGGAAAGCCCAACTCCGCGAATTCTTCAAGTTCGACTGCACGTGTACGCTGTGTTCGTTGCCGGAGGCGGAGCTCCAGAAATCGGACGCGAGACTCGTGCGTGCGGCCGAGCTGGACCAGGCAATTGGTAATGCGGAGTCGGTGATGAAGAATCCTGATAAGGTCTTGAAGACTTGTCGATCGCTTGAGATGATTTATCGTGAAGAGGGGATTCAGGATCAGAGGGTGGGGAGGGTGTATTGGGATGCGTTTCAGATTTGTAATCGTCATGGGGATTTGGCGAGAGCGAGTGCGTTTGCGCGGAAGTATAGGGAGAGGAAGATTTTGGGGGGGGAGAGGATAGCGAGGGCGCGCAGGAGGCGGCGGTGTTGATGAGGAATCCGAAGAAGGATGACAGTTATGGGGGGTCGCAGAAGTGGAAGAGTAGGGTGCAGGATATTCCTCGGGATTTGAGCGAGGAGGAATTTGAAAAGTGGTTGTGGAGATTGTAGATGTTTGATATTGTTGTGCACGTGGGTGGGATTTGGGATTGGAGTTTTGGACGGCGTGGGGTACACGGGGATTTGATTCGGAGAATATCATCAATTTTTTGGTTTTGCTAGATATATCCCGGAACCTGATTTACCTGCATTGTTTGGATATCCAGAAGCTTGGTAAAATCACATAGTTACGATATATACATTATATACAATACACTCAACTATACCCACATATACCCCCAAACATCAAAAATGCATGATATGCAGTAAAGCAAATAAACCACCAAATATCAAAACACACCTTACCTAATTCCAAAAAAACAAGCGATGTCACACATGCAACCCCTTCATCACATCTCCCCGCCCTCGTACAACCGTCTAACTCAACCAATCAAACGCTCCTAATAGATCTTAATATATTCCGTACACACGACTTGTTGAAATTTCTTATTTCTCATTTATGTATTTATTTATTTCGATCATTCCTCTTATTCTCTATCTCGCCATCGATATCTATAATAACAACGGTTCGACATCGAGCCACTACCCTTATAATAACAATATCTAGTTATAATCACCTCATCCACCCAATCTATATAAAGAATACAATACATGGTAGCCATGTGAGAATTGATTAGCTTGAATGTATAGATTCGAGTATAATTGAATGTTATCGATATTTTCGAATAGAGATGAGATGGCGGGGAATCTCTACATCTTGATTCTTGTTCTTGTTCTTGTTCTTGTTCTTGTCATGAATCGGGCTTGACAGTATCTGGGTTGGTTGGTGAGGGATGATGATGATTATAGGTTGGTTTTTGGGTGGGTAGGTAGGTAGGTAGGTAGGTAGGTAGGTAGTATTAATATAAACATAACGGGAGTAATACGATGGTTGATCTATGTGATGATATTGTGCAGTGAGAATGGATGGGACGGAATGATGGGATGATGGAATGATCGAGGCTGAGATGTGGTGAGATGATTAACTTGAGGTTGGGAATTTTATGGTGGAAGTCACGGGGTATTGAATATGGATGTATGTATAATGCAATGCAGGGTTGGTATGTATAGTTAGGTGTTTGAGATTGTGTTTGGTGGTTTTGAGGTCGGTAGATGGATTGGAACTTATATTAGGGGGACTGGAGGGCATTGGATTGGATTGGGTGAGTATATATGTATACGAAATATGTCGTGATGCTGAACGGATTACTCCCGGTGAACTTTCGCTTCAACTTCTATTCATTGATATTTCGACATGTACCATTTCTCGATATGTTGTAAAATCAGGAAACAAAGTGAACCCCCCCCCCCTCCCCCCAATAGGAGGACTCTCAAAATTCATCGTTTGAACTCATTGCTCCTCCACAGGCAACCTCAATTCGACTTCTCCAACAACCAAGACAAGCCATCCTTACAGTCCTCGACGAATTTCTTCGAGAATTCCGCCTCGGGGAACCATGACCAAAAGCCATGGGGTAAGCCGGGGTATACATGAGTTTTCGTTTCGACGCCACTCTCCTTTAGTAAATCTTCATAGATGAAGCCTTCGTCACGGAGGAGATCCAAACCACAGATTTGGAAATACGTAGGGGGTAAACCTTTGTGGGATGAGAATAAGATCGGGGTAGCCAATGGCGATGGTTCTTTTGCCGCGTAATGTTCTGGGGTTGTTAGGGATGGGATTTACTTGGGAAGGGAAAGAGTTGGAGAACTCACTGTCGAAAATCAGCGCGACTTCGCGATCCAAGAGCGGTGCATCTTTATTCTGTTCGTAGCTCAAGTATGCGCTCTTGTATTTTTCCGGGACCAATTGATGGGGGACGACGGGGGGATCGAGAGGTAGACACCCGTTAATGGGGGGATAACTTCTCATCGCGATAGAGAAGGGAGACTATGGAGGAAAAGTTGGCGCCGGCGGAGATTCCCCCGACAAGGAACCCCTTGCTGGGATCAACTTTGAGCTCGTCTACATGTAAAGCTGTCTGTTTGTTCCGTTAGTGTGTATTTTCGTATCGTCATATCAAAGGATGCGCACCCATTTCAATGCATCATATGCGTCGTTTATTCCGATGGGAAAGGAATGTTCGGGCGCAAGTCGATAATCGACGTTGACGGCCACGCCGCCTAGTTCCGTCCACAGTCTACATAGCACCGTCTCATTCTCTAGTCCGCCCAAGCAGAATCCTCCGCCGTGATAAACGACAAAGACGGGACTACCGCCGCTTGGGGGATTTTTGGGTCTGTGGATTCGGACGGTGATGAAGGAGCCATCTCGGACTGGAATTTGACGGTCCTCTTCGATGAATAAAAGTTCTTTTAATAATGCTGTGTTGGTTGCTATTCTTTCTTTCTTCGTTTCCTGAAGGCGTTGTCTCAACTCGGCGATATTTGTGTTGGCGTCCAGTCTACGGCCTGGACTTGTAGTTTTCAGTAGCTACCCGGTTTTAGCATCAATTATAACCAGAGACAAACAGAAGGAATATAACATGAGGTTACCTCCTCCAATTCTGGATTGATATTCGAAAGACTCGACGACTATATCTGGGGAAGACTACGAAGGTATTCTGGGAATGCATCTTGAGCGTAGGCGGTTGTAAATCGGTAATGTGAACTACGAAAGTAGGTATCAAGAGATACAGAGAGATCGTGGAGATATAAAAGAAGGTGCCCCGGAACATGGAATATCCCAATTTTAAATCCCTACTTTCATCCGGTACTAATAGTCTGGGGAGGTTCCGACGCTAGCGATCGGATTGCATTTACTCGAGAGGCGCACCCCCACAACTTCGTGAAAATTACTACTTTGAGTAAGGTTCCCTCTTAATGGCGGCGATAACCATGACCGCAATTTTCATTTTCTGACGAGTCAAGGAAGATATGTACAAGAGATGATTTGTTGTTTGGGAGGAAAGATGTCCTTTTGTTTCAAAGGGGAGCTATTATATACTAGGAGATGAACATCATATATGAAACCAGTGGGGGTGCATTATCCTTCCTCTGGAGGGAGATATCACAAATTCCCGCATCTAACAGAAATGATGTAAGGACGAATCCATATCAAGGAACCCGGGAAGTCCGTGATATGATGCACATCCGACCTGTGTGAATCTCCTAGGGCTCGGAACCAAAATTGACTTTCCAAGACCTCAACCCCGTTCAACATCTCAAACCATCAGACGACACAATTGAACGACTTGTTTCGACCGAACGGTTACATGCTAGAAGTAGTATGGTACATAGCATAATAAACATAGCACCTCATCTTACAGAAAACTCTCCAAAAGAAAACTTCCACTCCACTTGCGCACGCCGCACGCGAATACGGTTGTTGAAATTGAGATATTGACTAATTTGATTAAATTCTCACATACATATGTGAATACTTTTTCTGGGAAATGTATCCATCGTTATCCGATCAGATCACTCTCCCTCCCTGCAAGCTTGCTTCATCCAAAATCCCAAACCATCAATCAAGAAGATGAAATGCAAGAATAGCCCTCCCATCTGTACCTTACGTCTACAGCCGACCTGTGCGCGGTACGACCTAGGGAGAATGAATCCCTTCTTTTCCCGCGCGACTACCGTAGCAACATTAACCAGACGAGAAAAAATGCCACCACATCAATGGGCCGAAGCATCCAGGGTCCAGAGTCCAGAGCGTATCCGGACGAATCTCAAGCAGACAAAATAGACCACAGCTGTCATTCTACTCGATTCCTCCAAACTCCATCCTTTGCGCCATTTTCGCCATCATCCACCTCATTCGGCACGTTGTTTTCGTCATGCGGTATTGTTCGCAGGGGGGGTCACTTTTCCAGTACATCCCTCCATGGTTTTACGTATGGCTTCGTGAGCCACGTGTGGCTGGTGACGAGCAGCGAGCACGTCTTTTTAGTTCCACTTTGAACAATTAACGGCACCCTACTTATCTCTGGGATGGGTAGTGAGTGTGCAAGTGTTCATCGTATGGGCCAATGATTAGATGATGATATAGGGAGGTAGGTAGGTAGGTAGATAATTATAGATAATCCGGTCCGAAAGTTTTGTCCGACATGACTCCTGAGTCAACCGGTGAATATCGATAGGTATATACATAGCCAGCCAGCCCGTAGATCCAACCCCCATATCCTTATTCGCCAGCGCGAACCCCCCCCCCAAGAAAAACATGACATCGTCATACACCCCCTCCCAAATCGACCTCTACGAATCCTACATCCGACTCCCGCCCAAATACCAGCGCAAAAACCAGCCCCCCCTAACCCTCGCCTACCTCACCACCCTCCACATCCACCAAATCTCCCACATCCCCTACGAAAACCTCCAACTGCACTACTCCGCCACCCACACCGTGTCCCTCGACCCCCAAACCCTCTTCACGAAAATCGTGGCCAACGCCCGCGGCCGCGGCGGCTACTGTCTGGAGGGAAGCACCTTTTTTAATCACGTGTTACGAGCGCTAGGCTTCCAGGTTTATGCAGCGGGCGTGCGGATCCGCAGGCGTTCGGAGGAGGATGGCGTGCCGCGGGGGGACTATATTGGGTGGTAGGGCGGTTTTTTTTCTTCTTCCCCCCCCTTCCCCCCCTCCCTTTCTCCCTTTCTTCCTTTTCTCGCTTACTCGCCGGTTCCCTCCCCCCACAGCTATAACCACCACTCCTAGTAGACACTCTAACATCCCCCTCCCCCCAGGTTCCACATGGTCAACATCGTGACGCTGCCCACGGGGCAAAAATACATGGTGGACGTGGCATTCGGCGGGGACGGCGCCACGCGACCCCTCGCGCTAGTCTCGGGGGTCGCGGTTCCGAATCTGGGAAGCCAGCAGGTGCGGCTGGTGAGGGAGGCGATCCCGCAGCTGGCGGACCGCTCGCAGCTGCAGTGGGTGTATCAGTATCGGAATGGGGGGAGGCGGGCGCGTGGAACGCGTACTATGCCTTTGCGGAGGTGGAGTTCCTGCCCCAGGATTGGGACATTGTGAATTTGTTTGTGAGCGGGAGGGCGGGGTGGGGAGGGGGGGGTTTCGGACGGAAGGAGAAGGAGTTGAAGGGGGAGGATTTTGAAATTGTGGCGGGGTTAGAATTTGAGGGGGGGGGGAAGAAGAAGACGATGAGATAGGAAGATAGGAAGAGGAAAATGGGGTTGGTTGAAGGAGCTAGGGGAAGGAAGACGAGGTGAGTAAAGTAAATAGGTAGGGTTGAGGGAGGAGGAGTAACAAGGGAATTGGGAGGCTTTGGGATTCAGTGGTGGAGGATTGGATTTCCTAGAGGGAAGGCTGTTTATGGAGGGGAGGAGGATGAAATGGAAATGCAGAGATAGAACATAGTATATACAAACAGTAAAATAGAAAATTATTTAAACTATATATTAAACAGATATATGAACGATTATGAGTTTTTAGAGTATATCAAACATAAATAGAATATTAACAATTGACCTTTGGGATTCAGTGGGGGACGAGGAGATTCGGGGGATTAGGGGAAGGGCTCTGGGGTTGAAGGGGGAGGAGATGGAAATGTGATGGTGTAGAGGCAATAGAATCAAAGAAATACAAAAGTTTTCAGATTCTGGATATAGGAAAGCAGGTTACTTTGTTGACCAAAAAGTAAATAGAATAATTAACACAATAACAATAATACATTATATATTACGAATCTAATGCGTATATGCGTCACCAGTTTTCCCTCACTTTACCTCGCTTGTATCCTTCAACCTAACTATTATTCTATCGGTAGCTATGGAAAGCACGTTTCATTTTGGATAGTATACATAGTTGTATATACATTTTGTATTTGTGATTATATTATTAGATATAGGGAGTTTAAATCAAAGTAAACGATCAACGGATACTCGAGTATTTTAGTTGATTTAGCCTAGGTATGATATCCACATTGAACCCTAGGTTTTCGCTAGGCTGTAGACTTTCTCTTCTGTAAATGTCAATTTGATGCCCAGATCTCCTATCAACATCACATTCTTTTGTATTGGTATTGGGAAATCGATACCACAAGCTTCCCCCCATTATATCTCACATTTCCTGAATTCTTCCTTGTCCATCATTCAACAATCTCTCCTCTACAACATATCCTCATCTCCATCCTCATCCTCACCACCACTCGCAAACGCATTCATATGATTTCTCTGTCCATGCGCCCCAACCCTTGACCATGGGTACTTCAACTTATCAGTTTTCATCATCACTAAAGCCCATTTCATCCTCATCACTATCATCTTCATCGAATTCCTCAAGATCTGAAGCGTTGCCTGTACGGTAAGCATATGCATTTCTATTGTACTCATCATCTGAGTCAACTTCAGCATCGGGGTAATCGGCGGTATAGTAATTTTCGTCTTCAGACACGTTAGTATTGTTTTTGAAGAGAAATGTAGAAAAGAACTACACGAACCATTCTCATCTTCTTCAGCTTCATCTTCTACTTCTTCATCATGATCCCATTCTTGATAGAACTCATCAATATCAGATTGAGCATCAAGTACCAGAATACCAAAATTGATCTTGTTATCCTCATTGTCAATATCTTCAGCAGGAACACGAATATACGTTTCAATGATATACTCAGAATCAGTATCCATATCTTCATCAGTCTCGACTCCAGACATGTGACCTTCATCGACCTCCATAGTATTTTCTTCGGGATGACGTTCCTTGTAGCGTAAAGCTGGCTTCTTGGGTTTGAATCTAGATGATTGTGGCTTACGGATAGACGGTTGTACGGATGGAGATGGTGTAAGTTCTGCTACATTGGATTCGGCAATGCTACGACCAATTTCTTGTAGTGTATAAGCTTGCATTTGTGCCGCTAAATCATCTGTATCAAGGCCCCAAGGATTGACCAGCGCAGAAGGTGGTTTTGACCGAGGTGCAGCGATTTCTTTTGCATCCTTTGCATCTTTCTTAGGTACTACCTGTACTCTCGATCCTTTACCTGGCTTCTTCTGTGGTCTTTCTTCATGGTCTTGTTTCTGCGTAGCAACATTCTCAGCTTCTATAGCCGTGTTGGCCACAGATGTCCACTTCTCCTCTTGAGTTTTCTGTCGCACACGACGTTCGATAAAAACGGTAGCATTGCGCTTTCGTACACCACTACCTGGACTAGAGGGAACTGCCGATGTTGCACTTCTTGAGAGATGGAAACGTCTCTGGTGGACGACGTTTTTCGTGCTTCCACTGCTTGACGGATTGTTTGCTTCCACATCTTGTTTTGTAGGAATACTGGCAGATGGAGGTTGAGTTTTGGTGACTTGATTCTCATTATGGACTTCGTTAATTGGTTGGATATTTGCTTCATTTTTGCTTTGAGTTCTGATACCCAAAGATCGAGAACTCGAAGAGCGATGTAAGGGTTTGATTAGTCTTCCTGGAGGAGCTAGCTGAGGAGTAGAAGAGCTAATCTCGATTTGCGGAGTTTGTTGTCTCGAATAGACAAAGTCAGTTGTTCGACGTTGTCGTTTTGCAATGGCATCATCAACACCTGTAAATATTTAGTTTAGTAATTATTTGAAGTGCATAGAGGTATGATTTGACTTACGGAGAAAGTCCTGGGGCAAATCGGTGGCCTTTCTCTTTGATATGAATAGTTAACGGTGGTAGAGACATGTTTGAAGAGGGGCTGAGGAAATGTGATGTGGGAATGCGATGGGGGACCAGAGGGATATCAAAACAATAATCACTGTACAATATTGAGGTTGCGATGACAATTATATGAAGATATTTTGTTTGTGGTGTATGTCGAAAGGATAAGATTGAGGTTGAGGGTGAGGGTGAGGGTGAGGGTGAGGTTGATATTGTAGGAAAGTCGGAAAGTCGGAGTGTCGAAGTGTCGCAGTGTCGAAGTGTCGAAGTGGTGTAGAAGAGGAGTGTTGACTATTGAATTCCCATTCCCATACCCATTCTCATTCCAAACCCAAATCCAAATCCAAATCCAAATGCAACTTCAGCCTTCATAAAAATATATTGTGGCCTCGAACGGTAAGGCTGAAATGTCACATGTCTGAGCTTGTGTACTAGCAGTAATAGCAGTAACTGTATTCAATCCACCCATCTCATTGGTTCAGATTAAACGAACCATCCATACCATACCTCACCTCACATGCCTCCGACCGGAGGACTTGTATCTTGAACTTCTTACAATACCATTGATCAAGTACGTTTCCCCCACTTTCCATATCAATTCATGGTTTTAGGTTGATCGGGTCGGGTGATTATAATATCTCTCCATGGCCCGGGGATGCTCAGGTGAGTAAGTGAAGCTACAATACGACGAATAAAGTTATAAACGAGCTCCCTGTATCGTGCACGTTCCTAACTCTTGCACGTTTTTTAACTATTATATATAAACCGCTTTAAAAATTTATAATAATTCGAATTGATAAGATGTTAATCTAAGATTCAGTTTAATGTATATTGAGATATATAATAATATAATAAAGCTATAAAATCTTTTAAGCTTTATATTTTAATGGAATATTGATCTTTCGACCCTTTTCTGTATACAATTCCCCCCCTTTTTCTACCACTATTGAAATATCAACTCCAACTTTTCAAGAGCTCTATTGCTTTTTTAGATGTTGAATCTATAATATCAGAATGTTTTGAACTTTTTTAAGCTTTTTTAACAGGTGATTTTAATAATCTTAAAGCTTTTTTTGCTTCTATTTTAGAATTCTGTACAATTTAACGATTAACCTCTCTTTAAACTGTTTTAGCTATAACTTCTATATTCTTCCTTTCCTTTTTAGCTTTCTTTTAGACTTTCTCTTTTATTTTAACTTTCTTTTCATACTTTAATATAAATGCTTTGTTTTAATTGATACTCCCTAACTTTTGTTACTAGGCACGACTACATACGACAGCTTCTTGATCGCCCACAAGAGTTCGAGCGCTTTGTCACAACGACGCGGTACTTCAAGTTCTGCAACCAGGAGCCCAACGGCACTCCAGACAACGTCCCACCGAGCGTTGCCCCCGACCTCTCCCCTCCCTCCCTCTCTCTCCCCCCCCCTTCCCCAACCCATCCTCTCCCTTTCCCCCCCCCCCTACTCTCTCTCCGCTTCACCCCAGAGCCTAATCTGAGGCGCGATTTATAGAGCGCGGCGCATTACTCTATACGACGATACAAAGGCTGCATCCTAACGTAATAACTGCTCTTTTAGCACTCCCTACCAGTGCGATTGCTGTATAACCCGACATTCTTTTTCATGTAACAAGCAAAGGTTAATCCCTTCGATGCAGGACGCTCCCTCAAATGGCGGAAGGAGGCTGCCCAACAGAGCTAGAGTTGTGAGAGACCGCCGGGAGGAGGCGGCCTCAGTGCTTCAACCTAGCGACGACGTACTATACGTACCTAAGTGGTGAGCTCTTGGGTCTTCGACCCACTAGTGTATCACCCGTCTCTAGTACCCCTCGGGAGGTCAAGAGTCTAGCTAGCTCATATAGACGTAAAACAATAATAAATAAATAAATAAATAATACCAACCTTTAATCTATATAATAAGAAGAATTATATACATATAATTACAGCCTTCCTTAACGATATAGTAGATGGTCCGAATTTTATATCCATTAGCCCTTTAATATAATATACAACTTTTAGCATTTTTGTTAAACGTTCGGCTATATATATCTTTTAAAGAATAGCTTACAGTCTATCCAAACGCTAAGCTAATGTAAGGCTCGTTGCTTATTGTTTATTGCAATTACTGCCGTAATTGTAAGTTCCAGCGACATTTTAATGCTGGGAGTATTTATGTTCCGTTTTTGCAAAAAAATGGATTATCTCCAACTTCTCTGGTACAAAGACTACCTTATTTTCAGCTTTTTATTCTATAATTTGGTGTATATCATGTTTTAGTATAGTTACATTGCTTTTTACAGACTTTGAAGCCTTATAGATAGCAATATTGTTTGTATATCTAAAGTGTAAAAAGCGGTCCTGGTTTAGTAGTTTAGTCAGGTATAGTATATACAGAAAGCCTAGCGCGTCGCATGGCTACAACCGCAACCGGCTGGTTAGCACGAGACTTGGCCCATTGATCGAGAAGACCAATAAAGTTATGGTTCTAGCAGCAAGAGGAGTCCTTCCTGCTTGGCGTACGGCGCCCACGGCAAGTGTTCTGCGAGACGCGGGACTACCGTCGGGTAGCACCGCCCTCGAGCACGCCCGCATACGTTTCGCGCTCCGGCTCAGGACGTTAGACGCCGCCCACCCACTGGTGCGCCGGCTCGAAACCCCGATCCTACCCTGGCAGCGCGCAACGAAACTGCGCTGCGCGGATACGCTCATCCCGCACGCTCCCAGGCCAGTACTAGCCCAGCCACATTTCTCACCTGGCTGTAGGACTGATCCTACAGAGGGAAGTACAAAGGAAGCCGCAGCAGAGCAGTTTAATACGTGGTGGAGCCAGCTAAGCGACAACACTATCACCGTATTCTCGGACGGCTCTGAGCAGTACAAGGACGGTGCCAAGTTAGTAGGCTACGGATACGCCATATACCGCGGCCAATCGCTAGTTAGAACAGGAAGCGGAGCGATAAACAGCATCTCCCACGTCTTTGACGCCGAAGCAATTGGAGCCCTCAAAGGTCTGCAATGCGCGCTGGAAATCCTTCGGCCCTTGGATGAGCATATATGGATGTGCATCGACAGCACTTCGGTGATCTGGTGTATGCGGGCTAACGCGTCCAATACTTCCCAGTGGGCCTTCCTTGAATGCCATGCCCTCATAGACCAGTTCAAAGTCGGCATTAGATGGTCCCCAGGCCATATGGGCATCGAAGGCAATGAGACGGCTGACGAGCTGGCTGACGCTGGCGCGAACGAGGGTCGCATGGATGACGACCGTTCGGCAGAGCCCACAATCAGCGGAATAGGCACAACGGCAAGGGCCCTTGCCGACGCTGCGACCTCTGATTGGTGGAGTCGGTGCCTTACAGGACTCTCGGCATCCTACCGCAAATGGGGACTCGAGTACTCTATAGCGGAGCCTCCAGAACTCCGCCTCCCTCGTACGCTGCTCCACCGGCTTCTAGCCGCCCGAACGGCTCATGGCGACTTCGCGCAATACCATAGAAGATTCGGCCACACCGACGCTGAGCTCAACTGCCTTTGCGGATACGCGAAAACTCCTGAGCATCTCGTGTTCTGTGAGATCTCCCAGCGCAAGTTCCATGCCTGGCCGGCCAAGCCGGAACGCCCTCCTAGTCGCCCTAAAGAAGGACGGAGGTACATGAGCGCAATACTAGCGCACCCCAAGCTGTTCGAGGATTTTCTCACAGTGACGCAATATTTCGCCATCAACGCCCGCGCACAACAAACGCGCGATCTGACAAGTCCGGGTGGTCCCCAACAGAGCTACGGCTTACCGAGACAAAACCGCCATTCTTTAACTGCTGTATAGCGATAGGCCGCGCCCTATATAATCAGCGCACGCATCATACAAAGGCACCGCCCTAATGTAAGAACCGGCAAACTAAAGTGCTCCCTATATGCACATACGCCTTCTAAGGACAGCAGCTATACTCAAAGATCTGCTACACTTAAAAGGTAAGCTAGCAAATAAAAAGCGCTAACCTATAAATATGTAGGATTTAGAAGAGAGCGAGCAGGGACGCTCCTCCAAATGGAGGGAGGAGGACTGCAGGAGTAGCGGGAAACGGCACTGTCTAGGTGTAGGGACTGAAGGACGGGGCGCTAGGAGTACCATCAAGTATAGCAACAGGCTATGCACGGGAGGCGCGCGGGGAGGCCCTGCCTCCGTCGCGGGCCCGTCGCCAATACCCTTCGGGAGGTCAGAACTAGCCATTCTATACGGAGACGTTAAACTGTATATAAATAAATAAAAATAAATAAATATCATTTTTCTATTTACTTTAAGATAGTATAATAAATGGTTTTGTATATAAGTGTAACGTTTAATCCTTTTAGAATAATGTTATAAATTGTTTTTATATTAAATTTAATTGTCTAATCTGTAAGGGTAGTTTATAATCAGGGAATCTTTTTGGTTAAGATTTAAAGTATAGCCTTTGTAATAGCCTTTTGGATAAAAAAAAACTAGTTTCGGATTAGGGGTATTTTTAATTTAGCCTAAACGTAAATACAAAAATTCATTCTTTCTTTTTGGGTTTTTGGTGTTGGATTGCTGGTTGTTAACAATTGAATTGTTTGCATTATCTAATAATTCTAGGTTTTTTATTTAGTTTTAGTAAAAACAATACATTTTGAGAACAAATCCACGTTTATCATTAATATATTTTGAGTTTTAAAGGCTTTTGTATAGAAAGTTTTGAATAATTATTTTGCAGTAATAATCCTAAAAAGATATTGGTTCAAATAGATCAATATACTCTCCTAAATCTTTTAAATAAACTTCTTTTACTTATGCGGAGAATGGCAAATAAAGGCTTTTAGAGCTTTTACGTAGCCTTCAAAAAGCAATATATCATAACGTTACTTTGTACTTTATTTGTTCTAGCTTGGTTATTATAGCTTAGAATGCTGATATATTAACAGAATTAACTATTAGCAGAATTAGTACTATGCCTGTGTCGCTTATGCCGTATAAGAGCTGAATAAACAGGGTCAAAAGTATCCTTAGAATCTACAACTAAAGGACCAGAGAAATGGCCGTCTATCTACCTATATTTATAGCTACGTACATGTGACCTAGCACGTGCGGGTACCGCGCGTGACTAAAACCATTCCTGTCAGGGCACGTGCGCAGGCCGCACGTGTCCGCATCCTTTTCAGCCGGCATCCGTTTGTAGTCCATTCGTGACAATACCCCTATATATTCTAATATATTGAAAAAGTAAAAAGAATCAAAACGATCGTTTGTATATATATACATTCATATTTACAGTTATTAGTTTTTGAGATATTTATAGCGTTATTATTGTTGGTAATAACAAAGTATAGAAAGGGATCTTTTAAAGGATTCTACTTGTAGAATTAAATTAATTTGAGTTAATCCAATCTGAATTGAATTGATTGGTATATGTATTTATTATAATTAGTATTAATTTATAATTGAGTTAATTAATCGTCGATATATAATCTTACTTTTATTGTTGTTTGTATCTGTTCATGTGTTAATCGGTTCTAATATATATTACCTACATCTACACCTTTTATATTTATATATTTATATATTTATATATTTATATATTTATATATTATATATTTATATATTTATATATTTATATATTTATATATTATATATATTATATATTTATATATTTATATATATTATTTATTATATATTTATTTATATATTTATTTACTCATTTACTTATATACTTTTATCCTTATATACATATTACTTACACCTACACCTTTATATCTATACATTTATTATTTATTTACTTACTTACACCTACACCTTTATATCTATACATTTATTTATTTATTTACTTACTTACACCTACACCTTTATATCTATACATTTATTTATTATATTATTTGTTTATTTACTTACTTACACCTACACCTTTATATCTATACATTTGTTTATTTACTTACTTACACCTACACCATTTATATCTATACATTTTATTTACTTACTTACACCTACACCTTTATATCTATACATTTATTTACTTACTTATACACTTTTATCCTTATATACATATTACTTACACCTACACCATTTACTTATACACCGTGGACTTGTATACTTACATATTATCTACCTACCCATCATCTATCTACCCCCCCCTCCCCCCTCCCTCATTCCAATTACCTCTTACTAATAAGTATGTTCCCCATTCTCATCCTCTCTCTCAATCTCAACCTCATGTCTTAGAAAATTCTATCAATTGCAGATCTAGATGTACTCCAGCCCAATGATCATGCGTGGGATAAGCTATGATGTGGCTGCCAACAATGTTGCACAGACTGAAGGTGGATAGATTACATCTCGTTCGTCAATAGATGCATGTATCTGCACGTATCTGCATGTATCTGCACGTATGCATATATATACCAAGTTTATTTTCCTGTATGCTGCAGCTCTTTTCCCCTCCAATGTTGGGCATGCCATCCTTCGTACGGAGAAAGAGAAGGAGAAAGAGAAAAAGAGAAAGAGAAAGAGAAAGAGAAAGAGAAAGAGAATAAGGTTGTTGCTCAAATGATCAAGAGGGAAAAAAGTAAAGAGAGCAAGTAAGCTTGCATATTGGAAAGTGGTGGTGTTGTTTTTTGGTTTGGCCCAGTCCGGTTTAAATACCAATGAATCTATCTATCCATGGATAAGAAACCTTGATTGGATTCAATCAATTATCAATTATCCATCATCTACTGTTGTTATTATTATTGTTGTTATTGTTATTGTTATTATTATTCATCATTTATATATCCATCTATCCATTGTTCGTTGACCATCATCCATCATCCATCATCCATCATCAACTGGGTAGTTATTCTTTGTATCCTTCATTTCATCTCATATTTATTAGATGCCTACCTACTGACTCCCTCATGATCTTTTCAAATAGATAACTCTCATCTCATTTGATATCAAAATTATCCATCTCATCCATCTCATTCATCTCATTCATCTCATCCATCTCATTCATCTCATTCATCTCATTCATCTCATCCATCTCATCCATCTCATTCATCAATCCTTCTTCCTTAAATTTGATAAGCCTTATCATTGATCAGCCTCATATATGACGACACAACAATAGTATTTGATATTGGATCATCTCTTATTTGATACTCCTTACACTTCCTCATACATCACTCCATTCATGTATCGTTGTGCAGTATCAAATTAAGTTGTCGGTTCTCCGAATTTTCAAAAGGAAGCATTGAAAGATAATCTTCTTCTTCTTCTTCTTCTTCTTCTTCTTCTTGGGTGGATTTTAGTTGAAAAAGTAACTTTGAACGATTGAGCATTTGCATCTCTCTCTGCTTCCAGCATCGGCTTTATCAGAGCATTCATTCTCAGAGCATCATTTCGAAAAGGTATGTGTGTATCCATGGTCAAGACATTCTTTCCTTTCTCGATCCCAACATGTCTGTACATTCTCAATTTGTATTCCACCATGACTCCTTCTCTTGATGAATCATTTCACAATTTGGTAGTTTCCATACAACCCGTGGATATCCAGAATAAAGCCAAGAAACCTTCAATCTTCTGCTTGTTTGGAGATTCTTTCAAAGAATTCTGGGATGCTCATTTTATCTACTATACTTGTACTTATTCTTCCATTGGCCATTCCATCCACCGTTCCTGACTTTACTTCTTTATCTCCATGGAGCAGTGGTAGATTTCTCTTGACTTGATCTTCACCCCTCCATTGAACATAGTAATGACAACCTGCAGAACCCTAGGACAAGATGGCAGATACAAAATCCAAAACATCCATCGTCATTAAATATTCCAGACCAGGAGCTGCTCCTCCAATATATCTCGCTGGTTCCTTTCCCGAATCAGTATGGCAACCCCAGGAGATGGAATATACCAACGAATCAAAGGATCACTACGTGTTTTCAAAAGCTGTCGAAGTAGAAGAGGGTAAAGAATATCAATACAAATTCAGAATTGGTGATGGAGATTGGTGGATGTCGGATGAAGATGCACCAATTGGTATGTTCATACCCTTTTATCGTTTTTCACTCTCACCTCAAACCTCAAATTCCACCATCTTGTCTTTGGTCACCTCGATTTTGGATTATCCCCAGGAAGGGAGATTGCAATTCGCTTTGCAAATTTGACTTTGCATGGCTGCCATTCTTCAATTTTACGGGCATTTGACTAATGTTATGATTCTTCTAGTTACCGATGACATTGGGAACCGAAATAATCTTCTCACAGTCCCGATCAAACCTTTTTCACCAGCAAAGTCTGTCTCCCACGAAAAATCACTGGAGGAGAATTCCACTCCTCGCACAATGCCAGATCTTATTGACAGAGAGGTCGAAATGGAAAATCCCATTGAGCCAGCTCAGCATGCCGAGGCTGAGTCTGGAGATAAATTGCCAGAAATCTCACATCCAGAAACATCAGTATCAGCAACTGACTCTAGCTCCACTATCCCAAGCAGCGAGATTGTTGAAGTCACCCCGGAGAAAACCAAAGAGGCACATGGCACAACACTACCTGAGGGTCAAACCGACCACGCAGTTGAGCCAGAAAATGAAACGTCAGCAAAGGAACTCGACCTGTCCAGTGTGCCAGTTGAAGAGCTCGAAGTTTCAAACAGTGGTGTTGAGGAACCAGAAAGTTTGCAATCACATGCTCACCCAGAACCTACCGATGAATCAAAGACATCAACCACAGAGGCCCCTGGTTTCAAACCAACTCCCGCCACTCAAGATGCAAGTGAGATACCCAAGGAATCTCTTGACGTAACCACTGCGGTAGAATCTGAGGAGATCAAGACTAAAGATGCCGATGAGGTGCACCATGTCGAGACTGGTACCAACAAGGACGATATCGTTGAACAGCAACAAGAGCCCATGCCAATCACCTCTGAGAAATTGGATTTGGAGAAAGAATCACTTGCTGTTGAAGGCGGAGCAAAAGAAGACACTGCTTCGAAGAAGGATGTGGATCTTGGCCAACAACAAGAGCCTGTTCCAATCGCCTCTGAGAAATCGGATTTGGAGAAAGAATCACTTGTAAAAGAAGACGTTGCTTCGAAGAAGGATGAGGATCTTGGCCCACAACAAGAGCCCGTTCCAACTGCCCTTGAAAAATTGGGTCTGGCCGAGGAAACGCCTGTTGGCGAGGATGGGGCAAGAGAAGAGACTATTACAAAGGATGAAGTCCCCGGGCACAAAGAAGAGCTCGCTCATGTTGCCATCGAAGAGCCAGGGTCAAAACAAGAACCACATGCCAGTGAGGTCGAGGCAAAAGAGGAGACTGGTATCCATGACGTTGAAGCTCTCGAACACCAAGAAGATTCTATCCCCATCACCATCGAAGAGCCGCATTCGAATCGAGAAGCTCACATTAGCAAGACAAACGAAGAGCCTGTTCTTGTTCCTACCGAAGAACCAAAATCCAAGCAAGAACTACACGTTGATGAGAGTGAGATCAAAGAAGGTCCAATCCCAACTCACATTGAAGAGCCAACATCGGTTCAAGAACCACTTGCTAGCGAAGGTAAGGCAAAAGAAGCAATCGAATTGGCCGACATGCATGCTACTGAGGAGGAAACGAAAGCCGAAGATCTCGAGACGAGCAACGCGCAAGACAATGAAGTTTCCACCTCGAACCCAATTCTTATTGATGAAAGCATTGGAAACCTGGCCGAGGAGCTCGAGAAAGAAGTACCACAAAGCTCTGAAATTAGCACTTCGAATCCCGTACTTCCAGATGATAATATTAAAGATGTAGTGGAAGAACCCGGCCCAATCGAACAAGTAGTTGCCGAAGATACTGGTGCCACGTCAAAACAAGAAGACACTGAGCCAATTGAAGTTGAGAACCCCGATGAAAACACCACCTCTGTCAACGAAAGCGTCGCCCAGGAAGATGACAACTCCAAATCAATCGATGTTGAAGAAGTTTCCACAATCGAAATACCAGCCGATGAGACAATCAATGTCCCAGAACCAAATCATGAGATTAACTCTACCAGCAAAGAAAGCCTCGAGAAAGACAATGTTGATCAAAAGAAATCGGATGAATCCATTGAGATTACGAAAAAACACTACAGAGACCAATGAACAAGCAAGTATTCCATCCGAAGTTGTCTCGGCGCCAATTGTAACAGTCGAAAAAAGTTGATTCCGAACCACGCCATGGTGATGGTTTTGGGGAGTGATGCTACAGTTGCCCAAAAAGATGCGCATGCGTTACATGCCCTTGATGCTGTTCCTGATCAGATCACCACACAAAAAGCAGCCACTCCGGAACTCGTTAATGTTGCTGCTGAGGTTGCGGACTCTGCAGAATTGCTTGATGAAGCACCACCAACTCCCCCTATGTCGGACAAGGAAGCTGGTGAGTTTGGTTATAGACGACTCTCGCATACGCCAATTCCTGAAGTTGCAGAAGCTGCTGCTGAGGTGGCTGATGTCGCAGCTCAAATTGATGAAAATTTTAAGGTAAGTGATTATCTTTGAATGACAAATTTGTGGATTAATGACTTTGTTCACAGCCAACGGTAATTCAGCTACCAGCCCCTCATCAAGACACTGTCTCGGGCGGTCTTGATGGTTTAGGACGTGATTTGGACACTGAAACACCAGCCGAGGAGCGGGTACCACTTTTTTGCACATGAGAGTGTGGTAGCCTTCCTACGGCTGAAGATCAAATCGCGTATGAGAGTACCCAGAGTCGATCGCCAATCCCAGAACCGATTTTTAGAGAGTTCGATCCCAATGATCCCAGCCTCGAACCTTTCCCCAGCGATTTCAATCAAATATTGGGAGCATGTTCGAAGACTTGAGAATCGATTAAGCGAGGATCAAACAGATGTTGAAGGAAATTCACTTTCACCTATTGCCACGAATGGAAGTCATCATGCAGAAGTAGCCGACTTCCCAGCACCCTCCATTCGACCACATGAGCATGAAAGCTCTCCATCGTTGTTACCAATTGTAGAAGAGAATGCCGAGGGCGAACCGGAATCCGAGTTAAGTGCTCCACCTCCTCCTAGCATGGAGAAGGCACAAAGTGATGGGAACCTTTCGGATGAATCGAAGAAGGAGGGTGGTGAGCAAGCAACTGGAGCAGACGACGCCGAAATTTCCGAGAGAGCTTCTCAAGACTCGGTATCTCAGCTCCCATCAATCACAGCTCACCGAAGTTCATCACCTAGACGCCCAGCCATGAAACTTGACGAAAGTCCAAGCAAGCTCCATCCAGTTCTCCCAACCTTACCTCCAACGCCCTTTGTCAAAAATGAACCACTCAATCTCGAAGGAAGTGCTCAAGGTAGTCCTAATACAGAAGAAGGCAGGAACAGCCCAACAATCACAGTCCAACCTGCAACTCCAGCTGCGAGTGTTAACACGGAGGCCAATGATTCGGTTCCTAAAGAGAAGGCAGCTAAATCAACATCATTCGCGGAGGAGAATGGCGATTCTCAACTAAGAGCTCGTAAACAACCAGCATCCAATGTACCTGATAGATCCATCACGCCATCGTCTATGCGTTCTGCCGGTAATGACGCCAAATCCCGCAACTTCCTACGAGCATTCTTTCAAGTTGTTTTTGTAGATTGGATTGGAGGACTTATTAGGAAATTATGCGGTGGCGGACGTCACACGTAAGACCATCTTCCATTGGACTCGATCTTTCCTTATTTTCTTTACATGATACCCTTGAGTCTCTTTGTTATTCATTTGTACTCGCATCAAGCTGATCGATTTGCCTTGACATGAAAATTAGGCTTCTAGCCGTGCCTGCACTCCTCATCGCCGTTACTGCACCCATAATGTACTTCTCTGGCCTGGCCAATTTTGGTTTTGGTCTTAGCTCCTGAAGACATTGCTTGTTTGCTTTCAACGGATTACGTTTATATTCTGAACATTGATTTTTTTTTTTTTTTGGAATGGATTGAAGAAATGATGAAGGGATGAAGTGGATGAGTTTGGTGGGTGATGAATGAAATGGTATTTGGTGATGCAATCAATTATTGACAGTTTTTCGATTGTGAAGGGAGGTGTGGTTTTTGTTTTTCTTCCCCAAGGGTATTTACAAGATTGCATTGCATTGCATTACACAAGTATGTTAATGTTCTTGACCTTTAGTACTTTGGTGTGTGTTAGAGTAGTTTAGAAGCAAAATGAAGAAATCGAATGAAAAAGAATTAGCACGAAGATGTTGATGTATAGTTAGTGTGTATGTGTGTGTTTGTGTGTGTTTGTGTGTGCGTGTGTGTATAATATGTATGTATATATATGCCCACAAGTGTATATGTATGTATGTATGTATGTATGTATGTATGTATGTATGTATGTATGTATGTATGTATGTATGTATGTATGTATGTATGTATGTATGTATGTATGTATGCCCACGAGTGTATATGTATGTATATGTGTATGTATGTATGTATATATATATATATATATGTATAAGTAATTAAATACAGATAATAATATTTCAAAAGTTACTATACTCGAAGAGGAGCACACACACACACACACACACACACACGTGAAGAATTGATAGGCTCTTCTTATCTGAGAGTGAGGGTCATAGTGAGATGTGATTGGATGTGATGTGATGAAAGAAGACTCGGCATTCAGGGGGGTGACTGGTTGGCTTCTTCTTTTTCTTCTTCTTCTTCTTCTTCTTCTTCTTTTTATTACCCGTAGCGTTGAACTTTATATGCGGACTGATGGATTAACCGATTATACGGTATGCGGTATACGGTATGCGGTATGCGGTATGCGGTATGCGGTATGCGGTATGCGGTATGCGGTATGCGGTATGCGGTATGCGGTATGCGGTATGCGGTATACGAATTTTGGGGTGTGGTGTGGTGAAGTAGACCGAGTATTCCGAGTATTCCGTTTTTGGTCGTGTTGTGTTGTGTTGTGTTGTGTTGTATGGGTATGGGTATGGGTATGGGTATGGGAGTGTGTACAGGCGGGTTTTTTGGGAGAGATGGAGGGAGGACTTTGTATATTGTGGTTGGTATATTGGGATGGATGGGTGGATGGATGGATGGATGGGTGGATGGATGGATGGATGTGGAGTGGAGAGTGGGGTTGTGGTTGTGGTTGTGGTTGTGATGGGCGGTGGGTGATGGATGAATGGAATATAAATATACCGAGGTTAACTTTTTGGTGTGGATGGATGAGTTGAGTGAGTGAGTGAGTGTCATTCGTTTTTTGTTTTTTGTTTTTTGTTTTTACTTTTTACTTTTTACATATATTTTTATACCTATACATTTTTATATTTATCGTTTCTGTATTTATATATTTTGATATGTATACATTTTTATATTTATAGTTTTTGTATTTGTATATTTTGATATGTATACATTTTTATATTTGTAGTTTTTGTATTTATACATTATATATATATTTATATTCATCAATCTTTTCTTTCCTTATGTTTATACGACAGTATGGATATCCATCCACATACACACACACACACACACACACATCAAAATCTCGGTTTAATCGGGGGTTTTGCTACTCACCGGTTGTGTTGTGTTATGTTCAGTACGAGTTTGTACTCTGTAGTCTATGAATGACCTCGGGAGTATGCTCTCTCTCTCTGTATGTACGTACGTACGTACGTACGTACGTATACGGAGGAGAGTAAGTAAGTTTACGGTGTGCGTTTTATGGTTTGGTCCAAGGGATTTTGGTAGGGGGGGCGCGCTAAGTAGGCAGGTGTGGTGGGTGAGGCTCGGGGCGCTAGATGCATGTATGATGTATGTGGTGGTTGGGGATAGAAGGGAGGGGAGAGAGAAGGTGGAAGATGGAAGATAGGGAGAAGACAGGGACAGGAGAGATGATCTGTTGTTTTGGGGCTGGTGTGTGGTGAGTAGGTGGGCTGTGCTGTGCTGTGCTGTGCTATTTGGATGAATGGATGGATGGATGGATGGATGGATGGTTGGTTGGTTGGTGAGAGTTTTTTTAGTAAGGGGTTGGGGATGGGGATAGGATGGATGGGATATGATGGATGGGATATGATGGATGGGATATGATGGATGGGATATGATGGATGGGATATGATGGATGGGATACGATGGATGGGATAGGATCGATGGGATAGGATCGATGGGATATGATGGATGGATGGGATAGGATGGATGGGATAGGATGGATGGGATATAATGAATTGATAATAATATTATACAGTCGAATAGGATAATAATAGAATGAATTTAGTTGAATAGAATAGAATAAAATACCTAGGTAAGATAGGTAAGATAGAATACCTAGATAGAACAAAACAGGATAAAACAGGACAAAATAGGACAAAATAGGACAAAATAAGATAAAATAGAATACCTAATATAGAATAACAATAAAATCAATCATAGTTGAATAAATTAATATAGATTATAAACCTATAATAGGTTAGAATAGGTTAGAATAAGTAAAGCATATTTTGATATTTTAATCTAAAAAAGACTATTTTAGAAAGGTTTAAATGTTTTAGATCGTTTTAAGCCGGAGGTTCCTACAGACGCGTTGAAAGGGGGACCCTGATTGATTTATCATCTTATAGATGGTTTAGGCTTAGTTTCATCTATGAATTTATAGGCGTATTACCATCTCCCTCTTTTATAACGATTCATCCAATCATCTTATGATAAATAAGATTACTTATAGTTCTATATTCAACTATAATTATGACCTTTCTTCCCTTATCCTTGTAATTTATACCTGGTATTCATATTCATCCCATCCCTTACTTATTATTACATTTTCATATCATCCATCCCATCCATCATACACACACATGCACATACATGCACATACATGCACATACATACCCAACATACACTTTCTCATTCACGTACACACTTTTCCTTTTTTGCTATCGTATTTATGAATTTTTACTTGTGAATACCATTACAAACTACTGGCCTATTCATTTTGACTTTCTTTCCTATTCAATCCTTTGGTGTTTTGACATATCTTCTTTACTCTTTCATTTATTCCATTCCTTGAACCAAAACACAATTCTTCATTTCTTCATTGAATGCAACACATACGAAATACTACCACATACGAAATACTACCACACATATCAATCCATTCCGACGAATACAATAACGAATTGAATAATATCACGACGTTATCAAATGAAGGAAAATTGGTAATAAAACGTTCCAAACTTCTCAGAATCCCTCAACGGGAATAATATATCTCGACAAAATGTCACGATCATCCTCACCGCGATATGATCCCCTCCCACGAAACTCCATCGATGCCAACGAATACGCTTACGAATTTAAAGATAAATCTGCCTCTTCGCGACGCGTGGCTTCGAAACTCCTTCGAGCCTTTAGGAGAATCTGCAAACCTACATATATCTTTCTCTCCCTCATCTTATTTCTGTGTTGGCAAATCATCTTCAATGCGAGCTATACGAATCCTCCGACATTCTCAATCCCGACGGATGAAAAGGTCTTTATCGCGGCCAATATCGTAGATGAGAAACTCATCGATGGCTTTTGGGGTGATAATTTAGTGGCGCTTGTTGAGGCGATTGGAAAGGAGAGGGTTTTCGTTAGTGTGTATGGCGCACCTAAAGATGCCTTGGAGAGATTGAATGAGAGGTTGCACGGGGTGGAGAAGAAGATTGTCGCAGAGGTGGATGATTCCATTGATCTTTCGACTTTACATCGTATTACTTTACCGAGTGGACAGACGGGAGTGAAGAGGATTGAATATCTGGCTGATGTGAGGAACAAGGCTTTGGATCCTATTACATCGGGGAACGTGACGGAGACGTTCGAGAGGGTGCTTTTCTTGAATGATGTTTTCTTCGAGGTGGAAGGTGCCATGAGGTTGTTGTGGGGTACGAATGTGAACGAGGAGGGAAAGGCGGAGTACAAGGCGGTCTGTGGTGCTGATTTTATTACGAGTTGGAAATATTATGATACCTATGCCACGAGAGATACTGAGGGTTATAGTATCGGTGTACCCATTTTCCCATGGTTTGGTGGAAAGGGCAACAGCACTAGTCGGAATGATGTCTTGGCTGGAAAAGATGCAGTCCGAGTTAAGAGCTGTTGGGGTGGTATCGTGGCTTTCGATGCAAGGTTTTTCCAAAAGGAAATTGCAAATACCACCTCTTCGAGTCCGCAAAAGGAACCAGAAGACTCGGATCATGCTTCTGAACGTTCAACCTCGATTGCAGAACTTCCACTCAAGTTTCGATCCGAACCAGAATCATTTTTGGGATTCTTCCGAATGTTGTCTCATCCATGCGGATATCCTCGCTACACCCGATTTCCCGGATCTTACCACGAATACCAACGAGGATTGGGGTGAGGGTATCTTCATGAATCCTTTTGTGAGAGTGGCATATGATGAGAAATCATTCAACAATATTAAATATGCAAAGAGAATTGAAAGATTGTTTGTGCCGTGGCAGGCGATCATCAATCATTTTGCTCACCTACCACGATTCAATGATAGGAGAGAGGAGAAAGAGGGTGATGTTATGCAGGATAGATTATGGATTCCCAACTCATTTACACCGGAACAAGAAAAGGCCATGATTGATTTACAAAAGGATTTTGGTGGAAAATATGGAAGTGCTCCTAAATCTGCGGATCACCAAAAACAAGAAAGGAGAGATTTAGGTGATGAAGAATCCACCTGGCAAGGGTTTGATTCATTACAATTATCATCAGCTTCATCCTATTTTTCGGCTATTGTTGGAGGTCTCAAATCCCGTGCTCTAGTTTCTCGACCATCGAGAATCATGCATGCGAAAAGACAAATGACTCCAAGTGAGGGAGCGATAGCAAAACCAAAGGGGTATTGGGAGAAAGAAGGACGTTATGTTGATTATGAGAGAGTGGCGAGGAAGGGGGGGTATTGTGGAGTTAGGCAATTGACGATGTTGAGAGAGGGTGTTATTGGGGTTGGGGAGAAGGGGTGGGAAAATTTGAGGGGTGAAGTACCTCCTAGAGAGGATGTTGGGAGGGTGTGATCTGGTTGATGGTGTGGAGAGGGAGGGATGATAATTGAGTAGGGATATTGTTTGATTGACTAATTGATTGATGGGATTGCATGAGATGGAATGGGATGAATATATCATTTCATAAACTAACGGCCCCTTGCTTGTTTGTTTATTTGTTTCCTTTAAGCATTCACGGGGTTACAAAATAGAAGGGTACTATTAGCTTAGCATAATTTTGGCGATGGCGACGGCGATGGCAACAGCTAGTTGATGTTGAGCTTGCTTGCTTGTTTGCTTGTTTGCTTGCTCTTCAGTTACTTGTTTACTTGCACTTGCTTGCGAAAAATACCAAATAATGGGATCATGGCGTTTTTGGAATCGGATGGGAATTTCATGGCATGGTATGGCATAACATGAAATGGGATGAACTTGCTTGCTTGCTTCCTTGTATGCTTGCCTTTGAAGAACTTTATATATATATACCTATTTATTATGTACCTATTTATTCATCTATGTATTTATTTACTTATTTATTTATTGATCTATGTTTATGATTGTGAATGGGTTTTTTTTTTGTTGATGGGAGTGGAAGGTGTGAGGTGGGAGGTGGGAGGTAGGATTTGGGGTTAGAGAAGGGGGGGGGAGGTTAAGGGGGAGGAAAGGCTAATTATTTCTTTTATATTCTTCTTTTTTCTTTTGCTTTTTCTGCTTCTGCTTCTGCTTCTGCTTCTGCTTTTGGGAAACAAGAATAAATGGAGGGGGTCTGTGATGTTTGTTTGTTGATGTGATTTCTTATGAAAACTATGAGGGAAAGATGGGTTAAGTGATGTTTGAGGTTGATGTTTATGTTTGGAATTGGCTTTTATGTTTGGTTGTAAGACTGGGATTGGTTGGTTGAGAGGTAGGTGGAGAGTAAGGGAAGAAAGGAAGGAGGGAAGGAGGTGGATGAGAAGGGTTTTTGTTTGTTTGTTTGTTTTTGAAAAGGTTTTGGTTTGAGTGGATGGGGAGGTGGGGAGGGGAGCGGAGGGGAGGTGAAGATTTGTTTATCCATGGAGGGATATATATACATGTGTGTGTGTGTGTGTGTGTGTGATATAATATAGATTTTTTATAGTTAGCGGGAGAGGGAGGGGTTTTAAAAAAAAGAATAGAGTTGGTGGATTAAAGACGGGATAGCTTCTATTAAAAGGTGGGTATGGGTTTTTTGGGGGGGAGGGCTGGCGGGTAGAGGGCTGGTGGGTAGAGGGCTGGTGGGTAGAGGGGCTGGATGGGTTTGTGTGGGTGTGAGTAGGTATAAAGGAAGAGTAGATGGATGTTTGGTGAGTGGAAGGAAGTATGGGTGTGTGTAGTGTTTTTGTTTTGTTTTGTTTTTTTGTAATTATTGGATGTTTTTGGGTGGTTGGTGGTGATTTGAGATTGGGAGAGTTTTATGGAGGGGATAGATAGGTAGGTTGGGAGAGATGAAATGAATGGGATGGTTTCAGGGGGTTGATGCATTTGGTGGTTTGGTGGTTGGGGGAGATCAAGCAAAGAGTATTCGAAATGGAAGTCTGAAAATATTCAAGGTATGTTTTGTATTGTTGTTTTTGTTTATATATATATGTTCTTATATGTGAATTAACCAAGGAAGAAGTATGTATATTCACGTCAACTTCTTCTATTTCGCTTTTTTGTTCGAAAGGTGTACATTTCACTTGAACCTATTGGTAGAAATACACTTCTTTGTTTTCCACAGGATTCATTTTAATGGTCAAAGTAATTCAAGATGATATTTACGGATATCTTGTCATTTTTTGGTTTAGTGTATTATGGGGGAGAGTTATGAAAAGTCGAGATTGGTTTAGATATATATTTTTTCCGACTTTTGATATACTCCCGTGAGAATCGACAAATGATGCTTTTACAACTTTGAATTATGATTCGATCAGATGATAGATGTAACCTGACTTTGGAAAATTAGACAAAAATCTTATTCTCAGTCTTATTCTTTGTGGGTATTTATTGGTGTCACGATGGGAGGTGTTGAAGTCATAGTACGAGGGTTGAAGTCGTAATACAAGGGTTGAATATCATATGGATGATCAAGAATGAAACCACAAATGGCATAGTACGCATTGTTCTAACTGCATACTATTTGCGTTACGTATCCTAGAATAAAGGTTGGGTCTATCAAGGAAGCAATATGCGCAATCGAGGTGATCCGCGCTAATCATTAATATTAGTCATGGTATTGGTCACCATCCTTAAATGCTACGGCTACTGATTATCTTCAACAGGAGGGATTAGAGTCAATACAATCTTTTATTCAATAATATTAGTATTGCTTCGGAGAGCTAGCTAGCTCGTTGTCAAACGACTAATTGGTATACTACCGGCGTTAGAGCTTGAGCTAGCGCGTCGCATTACTAATTACTCCGACTGTATGGAAATATGTATGGTTGCTCAACCCCTCGCTTAGCTTCGAGGCTACAGCTCGAGCTTCTTCGCTAGTATATATATGCTCATATGTATCTAGATCGTTCTATGCGTTATACTTTATTAGATGTATACACCAACGTTTATACAACAACTGCTAATTACATCAATGTTCTATAATTCATGATCATGGCCTATCTATATTGTGTGTTGAATCTGATCATTTTGATGTGATTCGGAAATATGCATTTTATGAATGAATATAGACAGAAACTATTTTTCCCTGGCACTTTACAAAGAAGGGCCATGAGAATACATGATGTCATGATTAGCAATGTCGGCTTTTAAGAGCGAGACGTATCTTTGGAGGTGAGCCCGAGAAAGTTCTACATACTAGAAGTAGAATCTGGCCACGTTGGATTCAGAGAAGTTTTTCGGGCATAGATTGATCGGATTATGGTTGGTTTGAATGGAATTCAAGCAGGGGCGTCTGATTTTCGGCATGATTCCATGACGCGCTGCGCTACGTGCTAACGCCTCGGCTTCATACGGGTTAGTCGTTCCTTAATCTAGATGGCTGTCCTGCGATCAATAATACAATATCAAGTAAGACGGTGTTATACTGACTGCAAATCACCTGATTGTGATACCAACAACATCGAGATTAATTGGTTTATGCTAATTGCTGCCAGTTGGGGCTGATGGTTGACTGGTTGGGTGATGACTCCGAGGACAGTTGTAAAATTCTTATTGTTTAATCATTGGAGATGACAGGCCTTGAAATGGGTAGTCTCTTCCTATCGATATCGAACTCGATGAAAAGATCTCTTGACTTCGCTCGTCTGTATGGGAATTTCCTAACCTATTTGAACCTAAACATGATATACACTTGAATGTTGAATGATCTAGTTCGTCTCAATTGGTGAAGCCTAACCAAGATTAGAGGAAGCCAGAAAACTTCTCTCGCTAACTTGAAGCCGCCCCTTATTAGCGTTCAGCGAGGGACAAACAGGAAAGGCTGACAGGTGTCTACTTGCACAAACTGACCTTTGGATATATATGTGATGAGTATTCGATAGTACCCCTTCTTTAGTTCTTCGATTCTTCATTCTCATATCGCTTCATTTCATATTACGCAATAACAACTTGCATCTTGAAAACTATAACTTCACGACGGTATCACGCCTACAATTTCATAACTACAATTTCACGGCTCATACACCGGCATAACTAAAACTTCACCACAGCATCACAACTAGAACCTCACAACTACAAATTCCCAGTCACAATCTTGCAATCATCATGGAGTCTCAAGAAACCAACAACGGTAAGTTCGTTCCACAATTGCATGACGTGACTCCCAAAAGTAGCCATGCACACAATTAGTAACAGCAACCCCACAGTCTTCAAGTTCGCCTATCTTGGAATCAAACCGGACACCAAAAATCGTCGTTTTCGATCGAGAATTCCATGTGCACGAGAGTGTGTTGAGGATTCATTCTCGCTGGTTCCGAGCAAGCATAGACTGGGCCAAGCAACAGAATAGGCCGGAGACATCTCAACTCTGGAAACATGCATATTTTTCCATCGTTGATGGGAATGGAGACGATTGGGCTTTGGAACGCCTGGTAAGTTGTAACTGTCTTGATCTTGTGAGGCTTGAGTTTTGGAGAATTGCGTTATTTGGAGTCTGGACTGAAGTTCAGAATGAGAGGCTTGAGATTTTTTTTTAAAAAAAAAGTGATTTGAGGAATTCATGTCTTTTGAAAGTTTTAAGTGATTTGAAGGATTTAAGTCATTTGAATGATTTGAGTGATTTGAATAATTTAAATCATTTGGAATATTCAAGTTAATTGAAACATTCAAGTGATTTCAAAGATTCAATTCAATTGAAATATATTGAAATTATTTCAAATATTGAGAGCCTGGATCGTTCTTTCTTGTTCCAATTATTGGCTGTCCTGTTCGCTACTGCATTTGTATCTTCCTTGCTAACATTTCGCAGTCAACAGATTCCGAATCTGTAAGTGATCCTAATAAACTCAAGAATAAACCGAATCCATTCAACCACTATTGTGATCCCCACCGCCGCCGCTGCAGAGACGAGAATCACTTCTTAGATGGCCACAAGAGAGCTGCATTGGACTCTGAAGCATTCCACAAACTGTTGTGTACCATCTATCGTATGCGCACCTCTATTACTTCGGTGGAGGAACTAGTGACAATAACTCGCCTTGCCGATTATTATTGTGCTTTGCCAACTGCCTCTTCCTCAATCGAGTCGTCTTTGCTAAACGAAACCGGCTTATTCTATCGCCATGCGGAATACATGTTCAGTCAATACGAGATAGACGAAGCCTTGAAAGCGGCAACCAAGCTGAGAAACCCGGTTTTATTCCGCGAACTCGTGGTGATAGCAGTCTCGGATTGGGAGATTCACATAGATCCCGAACGCTTCAAAGAAATGGACGGGAAGGTCCGCTTGGTAATTGTCACGGCTGCTCATAGAATTAGCGCCATGTCAAACCAAGCCCGGAACGAACTCTCTCGGGCAGCACGCAACCCTTTCACTGATCTCGAGGACGAAGAGGCGGGTGAAATTCGTCGACGTTTAGAAAGATACCAACTCGACCACGGGACTGTCTCACCATACAAATCGAGTTATTTGCATTACTCTGAACAATTGGATTACCTAAGAGAAATCAAGAGCAATGTCCCGGGGAATGGTTCGGATAATGATTCGGAGAACAATTCAAAGCTTTCTGGGTCTGCGTTAAACTCATTAATGGATATTCTAAGTCGAATACTCAAAGTGAATTTGCGCTTATCACCAATTCCGGAACTCGAGGATAGAGAAGGATTTTTCTGTGCAGAGGTTTCAGATGAGGAACTCCCATGGGAAGCGACTGTAAGAGAATGGTGAATGTCAAATTTGAATTGGGTCTGTTGGAATAGAAAGTTTGTGATTGGCACGGCTTGAATATGAGGATATACCCTAGCGCTTTTGAACTTAGATATCTCTTTCTTTGTATTTAGTTTACGGGTTATATAACATGTAATTGAATATTATAGATTTTATCTTTCAATTTTATCTTTTGACTGTAAAGAGTTTACTTCGGTTTTTACTGCTTACAATACGTACGTTATATAGAATTGAAAGTAGGGACATCCATTTGTAAGTGACTATAGGTATGAGTGTAGGTACAAGTATAGGCATGAACATAAGCATAAATATAGAGAAGCTTTTTATACAATCTTTTTCATCTATTTAGTAAATGTCAATAACGAAACGGAGATCATATAGTCAGGATGGCATTCATATATCACTAACACCCTTTAATACATTGCTCTTTTGTATTCTGCCAATGAATAACAAGCAATCAAAAAGAACAAGATTAAGTACTATACCATTTCAAAACGTGGGCTATCAAGTTGATACCAACAAAGACATTACGAAGTATCATAAACTTCTAGACCAAATAGATAGCTTTATTGTCAACTTTAAACTCGATCAATCAAGATTTTCGGAGTATATCGATACTTCAAGCTTGGCATGGGAATGCGATTTCTTTTCCTGCATTGCATGCCTGATGAGACGATTCAATTCTTCAGAAGCTTTATGGAAAGATTGTGCAATCGGCGAGCAGCAATTTCAGCCATTGAATGTCCCAAATGAGACCAGATATTCAAACCTCACAGGTATCTTCAAGACGTTAAGCCAAAGCTAGGATCTGGACGTCTCACGGGTCTTTTCTCCTTTTTAAGATACGGGTTACATGACGATTGGGGTGGAAAGAAAACCCAGACTGATAGAAAGATACATGAGAGACGGTGAGCTGGGAATGGATTAAATGAGCATGGAAAACTGCGAAAGGACGATTTGGAACGCGGGCCATCGCACTTCTTCAACTTTAAATGTACTATATCCTCAGTAATTGTCATGGAGTTGTAGCTATATGGGAAGCACTTTCGCAAGTTACTATGAGTTGATCATGGGCTAGTGAGTGGGGTTGATATTGATGTAATGGCTTCATAGGTGATAGAATCCCGCAGGGGCTTCTCGAAGTTGCGATGAGAGTGTGGATGGGGTGATTGGGATTTTTGGGAGAGCTCAAGGGGATATGGGAGTGAATGGAGAAACAGTGAACACACAAATTTACCATCAAATCAATGAAAGAGTGTATCTAATGGAACGAAGATAGCACTGGAAGCCAGTTATTTTCATCATTGACGCTACTGCCTAGTCTCGTCCCATCTCACCCCATCCCGCCCAAAACCAAATCTACGGTTCTTTGAGAAGCCAAATTTGGAACCCCGAGGGCAGTAAATCAATGGCTGAATGCCCATCACTCTTCCAATCTAGACACACGACAAAAGTAAAGGCATAAGATAAAATAGACAATTAGCCAAGAAGCGAAGTTTGAGACTTGAAGTGGATATTAGGATGAAACGAATGAGAAAATGAGGATGGGACGGCAGGATATTCCATTCTACGATTTCCTTTTCTCGTAGAGATTTGAACCGCAAACTTCTATAAGGCCTATGCAAAAGATGAAGAGTTATAAAGGGCAGTAATAAGTGTATAACATAGAATTGAAGTTTAGCTAGATGTTACATATATAGATATATATATCGAGCAAGCAGGCAGAGAGAGATGGTAATATTGAAGGGTACGTATTAAGCGAGTGGCGAAAAATAGCAGTATATTCTATCAAATAACCAACAAACAATTTTGAAGAACAATAAATGGAAGTCTTGTTTTTTAATATTAAGTGCTTGGGCGTTAACAGTAGTTTAGAACAAAAGAAGCTTTGTTTGTTGGAAAAAAAGCGACGATAAAATTCAGAATGGCAATATTCACTCAAGGTGGTTTCTTATCCTACCTAAGTATTGCGAGGTAAATAGATTTGGAAGACGAGGAATGAGTACTGTCAAAACTTTCACTATTAGAAATTAGTACGATACTCTCCTTCGGCTCCTTCAAACACTTGAGAATATTGGCCGGTATATCGGGTTCTATGATTCTGATTCGTGATTCTTGAAGTAAAGGTTTTATAAAAGGTATATAGGGAAAACATGGGAAGTGTAGGCTTGTAATGAGCTGAAAGTGGGTGGATACTTGGTATTGTACTCAGCTTGAAATTGAGGTTGAACACTTGGAAGTCTGTGGAAGGAAGAGCGGAAGAGGTGAGAAAAGATGTAAATGTAATTGGCTTGAGAAGAGACAACTTCACTCCAATGATGAACAGACGTGTAAATTTTTTTTCAGATATGAGGCTTGCAAACTATGCTAATCGCGCCCACAGTTGAAATCACCTCAACTCCGTTTTTGCTTTCCAACCCTGCATCCATCACATGAACTCATGACTATCGTATGGTGCTAATGTATAGTTATAAATCTTCAATAACACATCTCTTGCCTGTGCTATCTCTTCTTATTCCATGCATCCACAAATGCAATCTTATCCTTCACGGTCAACCCTACACGTTTAACTCGTCCTAATCGTGCCAATGCCTCCCCGACTTTGTCCAAGACACGCTGTTCTTCCGGTGTTGTTACCGCAGAGAGATCATTCTTAAATTTGAGACCATCAGTACTGCTTGTGTACGCAGTATCTTCGTTAGGATTATTGAAGTGATTCTTGACGTATTTAGTATTCTTAGCCAAATCTCCATCCGCCCTGGATGTGTTGTAGACAACCTCGGCAATTCGGACTTTGATACAGTGTGTGGGTTTTGATAACAGATTCCAGAAAAAGGACCAGTATTTCCCAGGGATAGGTGTAGTTATGTCAGAGGGCGAGTAGCGCAAACTAATTGGAAAGATTTTGGTTCCTGAAGGGGCAGTCAAGAGACTGGAGCTGACAGGTAGTATTCCTTTCCCATTCGTAGTTGTAGATTCGGGAAAGACTACAATGGCTCGGCCAGGGTAGCGAATGAGGAGAGCAGATAAATCAGTCATTTTTGCGCCTTTTGGTGGGTATTCTTTTGGGCTTTGGAGAGCGCGGAAAATTGCGCCGAGAAGGGAGATTTGATGAACTTGGCGAGTATGTGGATAAGACACCGTAAATATAGGATCAAAAATGGCAGCCAGATATAAAGAATCCAGAGGTGATGTAAAGGAAGATGCGATAATATCCGAAGATTCAGGTACCCTTCCTTCACGTTTCTTTGCCAACGAACCCTTCTTTACTCCATCAATCTGTAGGTCTATCCACCACACTCCCGGTATTCCAAGTATCATCCATAATATTGCTTTCTTGAGCAGAGACCCCAGTGGAAACCATTGTAGGAAGAGAAAATATGACGTCGATACTGTGAGGAAGAATGGCAGTTTAAAGAGGAAGAGGAAGAGGTAAACGGGCGCATAGATTCCTGCACTTGGAGTTTGAACGGGTAGAAACGGAGCAATTCCAGATCCTGGTGTAATATGCATTAGTTGGGATCTTATATTGATGGATGTGTATGTTATGCGGGATCTAGAACGTACCTCTGTCGCGAAACTGCGAGTATTTCTCCATGGTAAATGATTTTAGATGCGCTGAAAGGATGAATGAATGAGGAGATTGATGCGGAATACTATATTATTCATGACCTTCCTTATTGTCAAGTTCGCGACATCAATATATATGATTTGTTTGTTGTACCTAGGTAAGCTGTATCATATGCTTCCAAGGTTTGGAATAGATATAAAAATACTTTGGTGGGTAATTCTTGATCTCACCATACAAACGCCAACTAAACTTTGACACGTGAATATGACATGGTCCGGATTACATAACTCTTATGAAAACATCTGATATTGCATAGAATGCATATTTATGCATAAAAGATTCATATATGTCATCAACCGACAGATTGTTTTTTTCTCATTAGTCATCAAAGTTCTCCCCAGCAACCAAAGCTTAAATCCATAAACAGACGAACTTCAAAATACATCACAAAAAAACGACCAAATATTACATTTACCATTCGACGACAACAACGCCAATTCGCTCCTCAACGCGATACTCATAATTTGACTCTTTTTATATTTACATGTTCTATCCATTTTAATATTGTGTAGCATTCGCTACTTCTTTCAATGGAGTATCAAGAAGAAAATCAGGTATGCATTTCATGTCAATAAACAAATGTCCCTAACAGGATGAATACTAACGATGAACCTTTTGGCATCTAGCATTTACATACATCGCAATCCAAAACTACAATTAGTGCCATTCCTTCCCTAGGAAAAACCCCTCGCAGAAATTACAGACTCTCATGGCAATATGCGATCACGACTCCCCTCGAAGATGCCTCAACCTGCAACTTTGAAGCGTCAAAATGATAAGTCAAGCAACGAACCGGCAGCCAAACGCAAGACTCTTGTTGAGAGAGCGGGAGAACCTGCATCTACATTGACTCGAACACCTTCCGTACGAAAACCATCAGTACAGGGAGCATCTTTAGTAGACGTGAGTATGGCTTCTTTGTAGTTGGGATAATCCATTAACACGTCGTAGATGAAGAGCAATTTCACTCAACCAAGAAATACTTCCCACTCTTCTTCAGTGTCATCCAGAACTCCATCAGTATCCTCGCGCCATACATCGAGTAGCAGTTTTTTCCAAAAGTGTTGGGCCTGGACGACCAAAGTCTGCTTTCGGTTCACGCCCACCGTCATACAGTCAACCTCTACTACATCAAGGCCGAATACATCTCTAGCCAAGGGTCGACCACATGCCTCGAAGGACTCCACCTCTTCGGATGATGAAGGTATGCCACCCCCCGGAGGAAGACGAAAGCATAATCTCCCGGCACCTGCTGTTACATCTTCAAATTCGCCAAATGGAGACTCTGAGTTGGAAGTTAAGAAAGTCCGAGATTATCGTTCAACCAACTCTATGACATCTCTACGCTCCCAAGAGAACCTACGAGATATGTCCGTTAGTACGGCATTGGGTAGGCTCAAGATCAATGACGAGCAGACTCATCCATCCGCGGGATATAACCTGGGTTCATCTCCAAGGAAGCCTCCTCCCCTCTTTCGACACAAGTATTCCCAGAGCGTAGGACATTGGAGTATGAGATCAGACAATGAAGAAGCCGCACTTGTTTCTATATGAGGCACCGGATCATAGCTCAGTAGCTCCGAAGACGCCTTCTCACATTCCTGTCCTTGCTAAGTCGGAATTTGTTACTCCTACACCTGTTTCCCCTTGCAAAAATTCTAAACTTTCTCCTTCTAAAACCCCATTTTTTAACAAAAGATTCTAATGTTCCTGCTTTGGTAGCGTTTGATGTACGTGGTCGCCTCGATACCATGGAAGCGATGTATGCGAAACTCGCATCAACAGTAGATGGCACAAATAAAGATCACGACAACCTTAGAAATGCTGTTAGTGTTTACAAAGCCAAACGTGAGTAATATTTTTTAACTCTTTTAAATTCGACACTTGCTAATATTCTCCCATATGACAGTCGATGAACTTGAAGGCCTCCGAACACACCTTACGTCTTCTAACCAAACCTTACAAACTAACCTAGATGATACAGCACAGAGACTCAGCATGATACAACAGAGGCTAATTGAAGCAACAACCGCCTTGGACGACAACATTCGAGCGCACCGTCTTGAGATGGACGACGTGAACCGAAGCCACCGCAACGAACGAGACCGATAAAATGAGACGGGATAACATAGATGAGATTGACCGAATCGTTCGTACTCACCGAAACGATATGCTTGAGCTTGAGCGAAAAGCAGCTCTCGAACTTGACGACCGAGTCCGGACTCTCGAACGGCAAAACGATGCAAAACTTGAGGAGGAGAGAAATCGAAGATTACGTGAAGTTCAGGAGCTTGAAAGCCAGGTCTCTACGGGACATCAAGGCTTGAATCTTGCACTCCAGATGAAGGAACAAGAGGTCCAGATTTTAAAAAACCGAGATTGAAGAATTGAAAACGAATCTTGATAGAGAGAAAGAACTGAAGGAAAATGCTCTAAACACCATCAAGGAAGTCCAGCAAACCATGCAAAAGACTGGCGTGGAAACATCGGCAACTATTGGAACGCTGGAAAGCACAGTTGCCAGTCTTCGCGCGAGAATTCATTTCTTGGAGTCTGGAAGCAAAGCACAGTCTGATAGTTTTGTTGAGATGGAAGGTCGACTCCAAGAAGCTCTTAATTCCGCAGAGGAGTCTAAGAAGAAATTGATCAAGGAAGAGACTCTTCGCCGTATTCTTTTCAACCAAGTCCAGGAATTGAAAGGAAACATTCGAGTCATGTGCAGAGTACGACCTACCTTCAAAGAAGGGGCAGAGGGTGAATGCGCAAAGATCTCTTTCCCAGATACCGACAAAGAGTCAAAAGAGCTGTCCATTATTGGTAAGGAGAAGAGAAGCAACTTTGGAAAGGTTTCGACAGAAATTCACGCCTTCTCCTTTGATAGAGTATTTGGCCCTACAAGCCAGAACCAAGAGGTGTTTGAAGAAATTTCCCAGTTAGTCCAAAGTGCTTTAGATGGATACAATGTTTGCATATTTGCCTATGGTCAGACTGGTGCTGGTAAAACACATACTATGTCATCTGCTGACGGCATGATTCCTCGGGCGACACATCAAATCTATGAGTCTGCCGAAAATCTCAAGGAGAAAGGATGGACCTATACCATGGAAGGTAGTTTTATCGAAGTCTATAACGAAGAGATTCATGATCTACTTGGAAGCTCTAAGGATCTTGACAAGAAGAAGCACGAGATCAGACATGATGATAAAAAGAAACAGACCAATGTTACTGGATTGGAAACGGTACTTTTGGATTCACCGAATGCTGCTGTGGAAGCAATTCTGAAACAAGCCGATAAAAACCGTAGCGTTGCGGCTACAAAGTCAAACGAGCGATCATCTAGATCACACTCTGTTTTTTCATTTTGAAACTCGTCGGGCGAAATAGTATTATGACAAATGAGACTTCTGAAGGTACCCTCAACTTGGTAGATCTGGCTGGTTCTGAAAGATTGAAAGTATCTGGCGCCGAGGGGGATCGAATGAAGGAGACTCAAAACATCAATAAGAGCTTGAGTTGTCTGGGTGATGTTATTGGGGCATTAGGGTCAGGAAAAGAGGGAGCCCATATTCCCTACCGGAATTCAAAGTTGACATATCTCCTACAATATTCTCTTGGGGGAAATTCGAAGACACTCATGTTTGTCATGGCCAGTCCATTGGAGGCTCATTTAGGCGAGACATTGACGAGTTTGAAATTCGCGACAAAGGTAAACGTGTATACATCATGACACAATTACCAAATATTAACGATAATAATAGGTTCACAATACACATATCGGCACAGCGAAAAAGTCAACTAAAGTCCGGGATTAGTAATTGTTTAAAGTGAGGACACTACGATTGCAAAAGGATACCATTAATGTTGCGTTTGTGTTTTTATGGAGTTTCATTTTCGTCTTCTAAGTAGAGGATAACGACTGGGAGCGATCGGACAAGTGCTCATTTCCATATGATTTGGAGGGGAATTAGGAGATGGCGTTACTTTGGATGATGGTGCCATGCTTTTTTGTATGATGTATGGGAAGGGAATGAAACCTTTCTGTCAGAGTTGTATATTTTCTTTGGTGTTTGGATCCATGGTTGGATGTGGGGGATGGATTGTCGTTCAAATCTTCACGATTCTTAGAGAAAACTAGTGCTATGAAGTAGAATCAATGAAGATCTGATTATGATCATACATGATTGGTTTTATTGTTGAATGTGTAATGATTATGAGTCTTTGCTATCTTCTTAACTTTGTCTTTGACGGTTTTTAACTTCAAATGATACTGTGCGACCGTATCTTTTGACCCCTTCATTTAGTTCAGCTCCAACTTACACAAATGTATCCACCCCAAACTGCAGCTCTTCCAGGGGCATCTAGCAATGTTATATTGATAATGGTGATAGACTCTTTGGAAGGGTGCGGGGACAGAAAGAGAGATGGAAATGGAGATGGGATGTTTGTGGGATGACAGTGCTGTCTAGTTTTAGTAAATCTGATAAAATGAGTGAATTATGATGTAAAGGGAAATGCAGAAGTAAATATACAGTAAGTATATTACAAGTGAGGTAAGTATACGTCTGGAATAATACTTCTTGCCAACTTTGTTCTGTTGCACATCTGAATTTTTATAATTCTTTATCGGATTGTCGAACTTTGATATTAGACAGAGATATTGAGGGTGGGTATATGCTGTATGGAATGTTGGGAGGCTATGGGGGTGGAAAGAAAGGAAGCGGAAGGGTTGTTAGATGGGAAGTTTGGGGTTTGGATGGATCAATGGATAGATATCCAATGTATAGACTGATGGTTTTGTTGCATATCGCACCTTTTCCCTTGATTGTTGGTTGTTGGACACTCTGTTTCGGAAACTATATTGTATCATTTAAAAGATGTAGAATATCATTGAAAATTCACGATCGTATAAAAAAGAAGTAAAGGTACCACTTGATCGAAAGAATAGAAAAGATATATTGAATTACTTATTTATTATGAAATTTTGATTTGAGAATTATGGTTTCTAAACTCGAAATCTCAAAGTTTGGAATGGAGGCATTGATTGAGTTTCGGTTGAATGCCTCAGGGGATTCGAAACTCCGATTCTAATATTATACTTGAATTTTATTGAACATTTTACATCTCAACATATAATGAACAGGTATAGAAGAAGAAAAATTATCGTCCTGACAGATTTTGAGTCTAAATATTGAATGGATGATTTATTGTTTGATTCATGGTTGAAAAGTATGGTTTACCATTCGAATATCCAAAGGCCAAAGAATGTTATTAGGCCAACTATTTACAACATCTTCCTCCTTTCACTATTTTATATATATTAGTTTGATCAGTAAATCATCATATATTACTTTTTAAAAAAATCAAAATATAAATGGACGCTGAGACTTCTATGTTAAGCTCGTTGTTTCCCGTTTCTTTGTTACCATTCATAGGTTTGTTACAGGATCTTTCCCATTACTCCTATCACCGATGCGAGAATATGCTTCATGTCCTTCTCACCTACAACCAACAGAGAAGTCAAATACAAGAAGCCATATAGTCAGCCACGATCATGATGATACTAGATTGATTCGATGCATGACTCATTATGTTACTTCTTCAAGCTTGCCGATGACATGATCAAATGACAAATTGGCAGGTGAGCGCTTTGCTTTGAAAAGATCGCCTGTCTATATTACTGCTTGACAGGATGAACATTCATCGTATATTCTCAAATACGAGAATTACTGTATTAATAGTTAGTTTCAAAAAAGTAAACATCCTATGAGTATTTGCAACTTTTCTCTGATTCCTAATGGCTAAACTTGGTATTTCCCTCTTCCTCCCCCTCCCAATCCGATAGTTCAAAACAACATATAATATATCATCTTGCTCATGCTTGTTCTTCAGCCTGGTATTTTCATCCTATATTCCCAGAATCTATGGTTTCATACAGATTGATATATTAATTACCTCGTCCCGATTTTCGGGATTGCTGCGACTCATGAAGATATGCACTGCCACACACGTCTTGACTTGGAACTTCCAAGTTCATTTGATGTTAACACGAGAGCTGAATTTCTTTTACATCATAATTCCGAAGAGAGTAGTATATTATCTTCATGCACTTTACCGGTGCGTGTGGGCACGAATGGTACACAGCCAGAAGATCATCATTTCTCGTCCCATGACTCGCACGATGCAGCAGGTCTAACGAGAAACCTTGAACCCTTTTCTCTGCTGAAAAGGATTTGCACCAAAGTTATTGGTTCTGTGATTTCATTTCATTTCATCTCACTCTCATTAACCTTAGCATTCTTGAAATACTTTTATACAAACAAGGTCATCCCAATACCCCAGCACAATGTTCCTTATCCACCATGTCCCTAGCCATGATTTATTCTTTAGCCAATCGGAACCCAGTAAGCGAAACTTCACTCGATAGTTCGAAACATCTTCCCATTCGATGTTCACATCCCCTGATATGTCCACTTACAACAATAAACTTTCACCGTAGGTGCAGGTGCAGGTGCAGGTGCAGGAGATCATTCATAGAAGATCAAGAGAATCATATAGCTTAATACCGCCAATTCTGGACCTCAGCTACCTCCACCGGGTACCCGGACCTTCTACTCGACAAGGAACCACTCATTTCCATGTAAAAGACAGTCTCGCACATCTACCATTCCACAGGTCACCAACAGGATCACTAAAATACTAGAAGGCGATCCGGACCGCGGCACAGCATCTCGCTTCATATGCCCGCTCAGTAAGGTAAGGCTATGCCCCGCATCTATCCGGATGGTTGCAGCCAATGCCTAGAAAGAAGATTTCAAATTTGTAAATGCTTTTTAGGGACTTCAGCGGCGGACATGCAACCAAATCAGGGTCTTCTTCCCATCATATAACGTACGAGCTGCATATTACGGTACGAGAACCAAGGCGGCATGTGCACTTGCGCGTCCGTGTGGTGTCCACCGAAGAAGAGAAATCCAAGACGAGATGGAGCATTGTTTGACGGGAGGCCCTTGATATATCAGTGGGTCTTCGGATGATTTTCCACTTTGGTTGATTGACTGACGGGATTGATTCATGTGATGACAAGATTGATGTGCGCAGGGAACTCGCAATTTGGGGAAAAGCTTATTTCATTCTCTGCCAATCTCCTTTTGTGTTCACATTTTTTTATTGCTTGACAATTGAATTATATTCTACGACTAACCTAATGCATCAAATTCTCACCTGGGCTTCCACTATCTGGGCTTCGAATTCTCGTATTGGATAAATCTAGTTCTGTGCCAGGAGAGTGCATGTTCGTCTAATGCCTTGCTAGTACGTATCCGGAAGAGACGAAGCCGGCTCAATGTGTCAGTGGAGGATATAAAATATCAAAACGGGTGGCGCTGGCTAATGCCAGGATAATCACCCAGCACTATTATTTCTTGACCATGGATAATTTCATCGGATGTTGTGAACATACTTGCGTGGGTAGTCTAGATTCCTGGCCTATTCGTGGGCTGGTTGATCTGCTAGGAGGAATGAAGCGATGAATAGGATCGTGCTCGCTTTGTAGCAAGAAATAGAGCATACTGGTAGATCACGGAATTCCAAATCAAGACGTAAGCGATCGATCTGCATCGAGTCCTGATAATTCATGAGGCTACGGGCCCTCAACTAAGCCTTGTTCAGTGAAAATGGCCACAACTGGAAATGTACCGTAAGTAACTTATGACCTGGAAATATCAAGTGATTGATCATGGCATACATTTATGAGTGGCAGCTGTCATCTGAGATATCAAGAACATGTGAAGATCTGCCAGCTATTCCACCTTTCATTGTAAAGGAGTCCGGAGATGCTATGATATACGCTTGGATACCAGATTTCTGGGAGGTATGATTCCCAGGTATGTTCATCTTGACGTGATGTACCAGTGTGCTGAACGTTTCTTAGCCATATACATCCAAGAAAAACAAAAACAAAATAACGATTTGAAGTTGACTGTAAACGTTGGGCGGAGAACTTTTTATGCAGTACGGATCGTCCTTCCCGTAATTGTTGGATTTCCGCTGCATAAGGTAGCATTTGGTCACTCAATTAGCATGAGCTAAAATGATCCTAGTAGTTTCCGCGTCTTTCTTAACCACATCCAGTATGGCATGACTGAATTTGGACATCCTTTAGCCAGTCAAGCTCATTTTCTTTCATCTGAAATCCTGCTCGAGTGAGCATCATTACTCTCGATGATTCCACTCGTCGAGATGGCACGTCGACCCCGGACTTGAGGTGCATCATGCCTATCTACTACATTATCCATCCAAGTATCTCGACCATATTGACCCGCCATAGCAGCCCTAGCGTAGTCTACACGAAACTTCTAAACTAGTCTGGTCTAAATCTCTTCCGTCAAAAAGCAATTGACACACCGGCAGTCAAATAAAGTTACCAATGATAGCCTACCAATTGTTCTGTTTCTCACTACCGGGGCTTGTTATTTGTCTAAGCCTACCTAGGTATCATATATCTAGCTTATAGTTTCCATTTTCATGAGCTTTGGTCTTCGATTGTTCGACCTCGGATATTCTGCATCAAATTCTACGATATTTAGCAAAAACTCAAAACACATTTTTTCATCGATTACTCAACAGATTTCACAATGGAATAATGCAAGACGCAAGACAAGCCAAGTTGAGATGTGGCTTTCAGTCCATCAACTGTGAGTCTGTAACTTGGTAGTTAGTAGTTGGTCAATGAAAAATAATCATGCCTGTCAAGCGGTATGTCAAGTGGCTTTGTCAAGTGGCTTTAAGGGTACGTACAACATTTCATGAAACATGATAGATGGCGGGACTGGCTTTGTGGAAGACTATTTTTGGCCTTGGAAAGTTAATCCCGAGTGAATGATCAGGTCAATCTTCATGTATCAAAGTCCAGATTGATACAAATGGTCAAGAAACCCTAGGGTTCTTCACGTTGTAACCAAGCGCCCCCAAGTTCCAGTCTCATGCAAGGATCGTTCTGACATGTTGAAATTGCCTCCGTCCGGAATTCGGAAGACTTCTCGCCTGTTGCATAGACTTTCTTTTTTCCGCTAGCAATATACAGTTTTTTCTATTGTGCTATGAGTGAAACTCCTTACTGCATTGCTATTTCATTTCAAAGACCAGTGTACCGTGCAAACCTGAGCCTCGTCTGGGAATATCTGAAACATGGCATTGGGCGAACAGGCGTGTATGGAAAACTTTAATGAAATTCATATTCAAATTTGGATTTGGCGTTGAATCTGGATTCAAGTAAGGATCATATGACGAGATTGTGCAGGCGCAGGTGCAGGTACGTGTTGAGTAGTCTAACGACTCTGACTTACATGTATGGAGCATCTAAATTCCGGGTTGGAGATTGGAGATTGGATATCAAATATTGGAGATTTCAACATTCAAGTAGATGTACCATGAAATACCATACTAAATAACAAATTCCCTAAACCCAACCAATCAACGGCGCAGATCATCATGCTGACTTGCCCACCGCCCACTAGTGCGGGCGGTGAAAAGGATGTCTCCTCTCCACTCTCAGCCCACCGACCGACTATCGATGCGGAACACTATCGATAAAGGAATTTATTCTCCGCGGAGTTATCTATGCATTTCCATCAAGTCAATCAAGTCAATCAAGTGAGAAATTCGGGATTGTAGATTCTCGTCGCCGAAGTGATCGTCGCTTAGTCCGTGGAAGCCTGGAAGATACCGATGGCGATGAGGATGGTGATGTATAGTATACGCCCAGCACGAACTACGGCATTTTGTCTTTGCATATCATGTCCGAAGTAACTATGAGGGAAAGGCGGGAAATGGATTTCATTCTTCAAGGGAAGGATTCAGCGAGCAAGCAAGCAAAAGCGGACGATGTGGATTTGGATGTTATGACCTCGAAGTGGACGCACGGCACAGGGGATGGATCATCATCATTCATCAAATCGTCAAGAGGATTTCTGAGGTTGCGTGTATAATACGTATAATACGTATGTACAATTGACAATACAATCCAATATTACTGACTAACTAATTTTACATTAGACTCCGCAGAGTCTGTGTTTGTGTTCATTAACTCCGCTGTGCGTGCTCATGCTAATTCGGTTTCATTCAAGAATCCAAATTCTGGTATCTGTTGCTGTTCATCCCAAATCCAATGTTCCCATGTCATATCCTGATAATGCTGCTATGATTCCTGTCGCAAATTTCCGCTTGCAAGAACCAAAATATCCAAAGCCAAATCTAATCCGACAAATCGTAAAATTATTGTAATACAAATGAAATCTTAAGAGTAAAAGACTGTGTAGATGTTTGTCCCTCGTGTCAAAATATGGCCTTTAGTCATATCCCTTACGCCGTCAATGCCCAAAAGAAAGATTAATAATGTTGATGGATGTGTCTCTCATCTTGTCGTGAAGGCCACCCTTCGTTGTACCCAGATGCAGTTCTGGGGCTTACTCCTGCATCGCTGTTGCAAAGACTCATGGGACTTTGTCCATCATCGGCCGAGTGCATTCGGTTGTGGTGTGATCTGGCTGCGTTCTCTGCACGCGCGCTGTTTTGAAGCGCAGGTAATTTACGACGACGTGCGTTGATGAACCAGTTAGATATTTGATCTATAAGGTTTGTTAGTAAGTTGAATATGAAAAATTTGCTCGACTACTGCTTACTCAATTGTAATCCCGTTTGCCTCATTAGCAATTGTTTTTCTTCCTCATTGGGATATGGATGGTCGAGGTGGTTGACAAACCAACCAGTCAAGATATCTGTAGTGGGTTTTGGGAGGTTTCCGCGTCGCTTACGTGGTTTGCTATCTCCCAGATCTTGTATTTGGTAGGGAGATGAACTGTAGTTTCCCGAATGGTACCCATTGGTGAAAGGTGTTTGTCCATGATTGAGTTGATAAGAAGATCCAGAATAGGGCTGGTTTCTGGGCTGTTGGTACCCGTAATCGGACTGTGAAGCGGCGTATGTCTCGTGAGTGGTACTATAGCTGTGTTGGTATGCTCGGGAAGCCTCCAATGCATACTCGCTTCTTGTGTATTCATTTCTAGAAGGATGATCGTTATAAGAACGTCCTGCCGGTGTTTGGGAGTACGATCGATCATAGGATCGATCTGGAGTGGTGATGCTGGGAAGGTTTGGGCGGGATGTGGTACTTGATGTCTCGGATATTGGAGAATGAAATGGTGGCCTGGAAGTATGATGGTCCTGGTATGCAGCTCTGCGTTCTGTGACTGATAGGATGGATTGCTCTCGTGCGGACCTTGAAAGGTAAGGGCTTTCTTGGTTAGAATAGGCCCTGGTGTCTGAACCCGATCGAAGGCTTTCTCGACGAGCAGTAGAAGAAACCGGTGAAATGGTCGGGCTATCATAGCCGTAGGTTGCTGTCATTGGGCTTCGACTGCTGCTACCTGACTGATATCTGTCTTGTTGCTGCTGAAGCTCCTCATCGTAATAATCGTTTGATAATCTCCTTCTCTTGTTTGATCCAGGGGACGTGTTATAAGTTCTTTCTGTTGTGACAGGAGAATATGGTGTGGCATTGTGTCTGTACTCGGGATCAATGGGCCTTTCCTGACTTTCAAATCCGGAAAACATCTAGTTGGGAATCAGTTATGTTTTTCAAATTCGATTTCATGCAACTCACTGTTCGAATGGAAGGGAGTGATTCCTGGACATTTGACACTCGTGGCCTTGATCTCAGCTCTATGGGTTCAAGATTACGCCAATCGGAGCCAGAGAATGCATGAGATCTCTGTGTGACAGCCATGGCGGGATATGTATCTCTTGAGTTGGTGTTTTGCGTGACGGGAGTTTGTGGAGTGGGAAAGTTCATTTCAGATTTATTGTTCAATATAGCTCTGTGTGAGGTAGGGAGAGGAAAGTATCGTTCTTTTGTAATGTCAGTGAGTGTGTAGCTTGATGACATAATTGACTAAAAGGATAAGGTTTGAATGAAGGTCTGGAAGGAGGTTTGGTATTATGAAAACCATTTTGTAATTTCCTCAACAGGTCCACAAAATCTCAAGAGGCAGACTAGACAGAGTTGGAAGAAGCGATGTCCTAGTTTGGGAACTTACCAAGACTGGATCTACCACACCAGTGGTAGGGTGAAAACCCAAATAAGAGTGCCGTGAACAATAGTGTTTCCGGGATAATGGTTTTATGGGGATTTGGCTTGGATGCAAATTTAGGATGTTCCAATGATGGCTCGAAGGTTTCCCGAAGCCGACCTCTAACAATCCAACAATGACTGGTGACGTTACGCTCGGAATACTCAGATTCAACTAGGAATGCTTGATGGTGTTATTGCTACAAAAATTAAAGAATCGAAATAGGGCTCCTGCACTACGTCGCATACAAGCTTGGTGGTGTATGATTGATCGGTGGTAACAGGCAATTCGGCTTAAGCTCTGATTAACACAAGAGAAATGGTGACTTATAAAATCAGCAATCAGAGGTGAGGGCTTTTAAGTATAACAGATTATGGTTGTAGTTGAAGAAGGTAGATCAACGGGCCGCTGCACAGCTACCGGGATGGAATTTCCATAGAAGGGTAAGAGGATGGGAGGACAAGAGGACAAGATCAATGTGTCAGGGGAGTTGTCTACAAGAGAATACCGTGTCAGAGGTGGATCTACTGTCCGTCCGAGGTTTGTGCTTTGATAAAGGAGGAGGTAGGTGAGGTTAGGATAGCCTCGTCGATGAACATACATGGAGGTATGCCTGCGTCAATCAAAAAAACGAGCTAGATGTAAGAATGATTAGCTAAGTAAGCATCCAGTGCAGGAGAGGAAGGTCCCAAGAAGGTTCGAAGGGAGTGAGTTGCGAGCAATAGAACTAGAACTAAGGAATCCCTGACAGGATGAGTGGAGGTTGAATATTATGTACCTCTAGAGAGGAATGTTAGTGAGATGTAATAATGATAGTGTTCGTCGCAAAGGAGGAGCTGCATCCTACCAGCTAGGTTCCAAGTCGAAGTGCCAGCGTCACGATACCGGGGTCTTTTTTTACACCTACACTCTTTAACCGTGCAGAAGTGTAGGCGCTATATTCCCCGGTGGAAACATTCCATATTATTTCAATACCGAACAGGGGAATGTTCCAAAGCTGCAACTTTACTGCTGCACCTTGCCGAACGAATGATGAAAATTGGAGACAATTGAAGGAAGACTTGCGATTTGATCGATTGTTCACTAGTTAGCATGAATAGCCATCATCCAAGCCCACATGGATGTTTTGTTTTGGTTTCTCAGTATCCATTGATGTACTGCACTAGTTCACAAGGAGGCTTATGGGCCTGCGTTTGTTACTTCTTATTGCTTAGCTGCACGCTCAAGACAAGTTAGTTGATGGCTGATGGCTGATGGCTGATGGAGCTGTATCGAGATGATGTTCAGTTTGGCAGTTTTGATGGTTACGCGGAGAGATCAGTCCTGGTCAGTCGGCTGGTAGGTGCTCTGTAGATTGTTGGTATGTGCATTGAGCAATATATTCATGCTTCTGGGATCAGCCTTGTCTTGTGTTTCCTCTCCTGTCTTCCCACATATTAAAGTACGACTTGACAATTGCAATATCTGTAAGGATCCTCCTGTGGCTGGCATGCTGTTGTTACTAATGTATTCATTATTAAACTTCAAGGTCTGTTTGGGGAACTCGATGACCATTCCAGCCTACAGCAACAAATCAGATCAGATCAAAAGGCTTGGATACATACACGGAGTATGTGTTCATGGGTTGAAGAGATAGGGAGAGATCATTGCCAAAAAGGACATTGGAACAGTCATATTACTCGATTCATGACGAATGATTTGTTGACACTTTCGATTGCTAAAATTGCAGCATATAGCTTCTAGACCATAAGAAGTTACAACGAAATGGGAGAAAAGGGAAGAAAAGGGAAGAAAAGGGAAGAAATATGCAAAATACCTACCAGGCCCCTTAGCTCGGGTATGGCATTCAATTCGTGGCTCGGCGCCCATTTCGCACTGTGACTAGCAGACTAGCAGGGCTGGTAACACGTCTCCAAATCATTAATTTACAAATCCCCAGTTAAATTGATACGAGAAAAGACAACCTTACCATCACCACAACTCGGTCGGTACTCACATTAATGAATTTTTGTTAGAACGTGCGTGTAGGTTGTCCTTCCTATTAAACTAGAGATATCCCTTCTCACGGTAATGTACGACTGTCGTTGAAACAACCATCTGGTATGCTTTCTAATCTTCTAGGAGGTATAACCACGGTGAACCTATCTATGTAATGGGGCTCAGTCACTCCTGCAATTCCGTATTCCATATCCGAGGATGGAGGAATCATCAGGCCGTCCAAATAGGGAAATTTAGGAATACCAAAATAGAATCGATGTAGTCTAGCTGGGGATCAAACCCAGATACAATAAATAGATCAAGTAACCTTAGAGTACAGACTTTCTTTTCCTCGTTGAAAGCATATGTCTTGCTTTGATGATGTTATTGACCGATTAGACCGAGGCTTCTTTGGTATGACACAACCTTAGCTTCAGCAGCAGAATGGATGTATGAATTAGCAATGTGGAAGACCTAAAAGCTGAATTCATGGAGATCAAATCCTCTTCCGATCAAAACCTTCTAAATGGCAATACATAAGGCAAGACATCAAGGATAACGTTCTAGGTTCCAGGGAGTAACTCTGAGTTGTTCAATTAGCTGCTCACCATTCGTTTCAACTGCTACCAACTGCCCCTCGCAACTTCGCAAGCCACGACGTTCAAGCAAGAGTGACTGGCTAATTCCTGCCAGTGACATGATCGACACCGGGAGTTGGTGTGTTTTTCCCAGGAAGGCTTGAAGGAAAGGGAAGGATGACAGCTGTATGGGACAGGGAATTTACTATAAGCCGAAAAAGCTTTGATGATTGACAAATGAATTGCCTAGATCGTTGATGTGAATGATTGATTTGGGAAATTTCAAATCGCCGAATACCCACCAATTAATATATATCTGAACTTAGGATTAAGGTAATGCAACCTATCATTATTACCACTGCTAACACTTGCAGGATGCAGCACGATGGGATCTTGCAGGAGTTTTTTCTGGCCCCGAGTGACCCATCTCCTTGGGACCAACCATAACGAGCATTCTATTTGAAATAACATAGAAAATGAAATACTAGACGGCTTGACGCCGTTAAACACATAGTCTGACCCTTGAGAGGTGACAGATCTGGATGAAGGGGCTCATTAGTGCTTCATCTGTTCTTCTCCATGTAAGAAATGTGTGAATCTTGAAACTTTCTGACAAGTGCCACGGTTTTCGCAAGTTGGTCTTAATATGGCATTTTTATTTTTATTTATATCTTTTTCAATTATCGATGAGATTCCTGTAAGATAGGGCATGCAATACCACCCACCATTTCTCAGAGATTTATCTATCACCCGACTTCTCCGCGATCGCGGGGATCATCTATGGCTTGGGGCATGGCTATGACAGATCTCAAGGCTCGGATTAGTTGCTAATCATACTAGATTGGCAGTTCTGATGCTACAGTATGATTCATACAGCAGATGTGTACTGCACAGATGACTGCATTGGTATGCGTGTAAGATGTAAACGTCCAGACCTTTAGATTCTATAGGATTATTATCAAGGCTGCGAGCCGAGGGAGATATCGTTACGGTTCTTGGGTTACGGTGCATGGTCGAGCGTTCAGAATAGCCAGTCAATTGGTGGACTTGATTAACCTGCCAGAAATTTCTATACCCGTTCTAGGCTATATCATACCAAGGTCTATTTAATCTCGATGATCTGTGGGTTTTGTTATATGGAGTTATCAATTTATATACCCATGCTCCATCCCATGTATCTGCACCTGGCCGTGTATCTGTAACTGCATCTCTGGAGAATGTACAAAGTAGGCGAATTGATTCTTGGAAATCTCCTACTCATTGTTTGCTTCCACCAAGCAATTGTAAGACATGTGATCATAACATGATGCAGCCATCCTCTTCGTGATGCTAATATGTTATAGATACCTATAGCTAGGTACAGTTTCGAGATGCCATGGCAAGTTCAGATGAAACTAGCCATGATAGTAATATTTGTACAATACTCCGAATGCTGTCTTCCCGAGACACCATGTTTATGGAAGTGCGTACTGATTCCATCCCAACGTTTGCGGAAGGACAACCCAAATTGGGAGAAGATACAAATGGCCATGGCGAACTCAACAAGTTCTCGTGCTTTAGGTTAGGTTGTCATGCTTTTTATCCTGCAGATTTCCTTACTTGCAGCATCTCATGCTTTCATTGATATCGCCCCCGTTGGAAGAATTCGGCCCATCTAAGCCACAATTTATCCAGAAGGTACCCATGGGCCAGCCCCTGGAGCCTCTGAAACGACCAAAGACCAGAGATCTCAAACAACCTCGATCCAAGCAACCCTGAGTGTGACGGCCAGAGAAAGCATTCAAGGGTATTTGAGGATAATATCCAAAGGGCAGCGGGATTCATGGGTGGCATAGTGCAAAGTGACATCGCATCATTCAATCTTTGTAACGGGTGTCAAGGAAATCGCTGCTGTTTCCACATTGGGAATTATCAACGAAACTTCGAACGATCGCACGTTTAGCAAAAGAAACAAATGTATGCAGGCTAGAATGTATCGAGTAGTTAGTTCATCGGGGCATTTTATTGCACAGGCATTGAAGACAGCTCTAAGACTTGACCGTTGGTGGCCCCCAGCATGAATTCAAAACACTCTTTTTCATGATAATAGTATAGTATCTTGGACCAGGGACCTTGATAACTAATTCATCTTGTACCAGTAGCATCATCCATCCAGAAGGTTAAAGGCCTTGCGATTGGATATCACATCTGCAACTGTATGTGACTGTATGTAACTGTATGTAACTATATGCGATACCTTCATGGGCCACATCTGTCAATCGCCAAAGTTACAAACTCTCATTGACAAGGGACTCATGACCCCTAGTTAATATATCAACTATATGGTCAACAGCATTGATTATTTACCCTGGTAAGATCTTAGAATACTGTACCTTGGCATGAAATTCCCGCAATACAGTATGCAGAAACTCGCAACTATATCTAAAACAGGAAATGCTGACATTTATTATGTAATCTATTATGCTTCTATCCGGAAAGCTTTCTACTGTACTTCTACAAATGTACTTCTACAAACTTGTCATCAGCCCAAGTTCAGCCAAAATATCCGGAAAACGATTCAAACAGAATCAAACCCAAGGGTCTGAGTCAGTTCATTAGTGCAATACACGGCGTGGTGTGCGGGTACGGCCGTGTGGAAATTCTGGGGTTCCTGTAACTTGCAGCCGGAAGGGAAAGCCTGAAAGTCACAACAGTACGCAATCCTAATTTACAGTAGGACGTAATCTTCGTTTGTACTGCGGTGATTGTGTTGTGTAATCGATCACTCAGCATCTCGTCAACGGTCGATACACTCCCCGTCCAGTATCATGCACGAAGCGCCATTAAGCATTATCGCAAATTCGGTACAGGGTAACCCAAACATGCTCCACCGAATCACAGGACATTACCCACGAGCTGATATCCTCGAGACCATCGCACCTTCGCCAATCTAAAGGGAGCGGAAGCCAGCAGTATTGGGGACAGTCGGCTGTTTACATATCTAGGGTACAACAGAATTAGCTCATCGAGTCCCCATTGTTACCGGCTCGGGGACCTAAAAACCGAGTAGACGGCGCAGCACATCTCGCTACCTGTGGCTAGCCTTTCAATCGAGTGGTACAGATACTGCCAGTCTCGCAACGCAGCTCGCCGTTCCAAAACCAGTTCATCGGGATCTCATGCTCTTTGGTCCCGATGCTTGATACCATATCTCGGAACGGATAGATAGCTGGACGCCAACAATTCCCCCTGACGCCCAAAATTCCTGGTGGATGAGCATAAGCAGCCATGAAAAGCTTACTGCATAGGTAGTCCTGACTTCCCGCTAAAACCCACAAACATATAGTTGATGGTTTACTTCGCCTCGTGGATGCCATTTCCAGAATCGTTACAAAAGGGGGTACCACCCGATGAACACCAGCGAAATATCTTATTATTTTTATCCTTTTCCTTCAGTAAAAGTGGCTGCAGTCATCACTTCATGGTCCCCACGCGATCGTAATTCTTCGGCCTGGTGCTTGTCTACTTTCCCTGGTCGAAATCAGAATTTGTTACAGGAAACATTATATCTCACCCATAAGGAAGCTGTGCTCCTTCTAGACGCAAGCCCTAAACTCCTAAAGATAAGGTCCAATCGCACGTCGCTGAGCCTCAATGTACTGGTTTTTATATGATGACTTGACCGCTCGCGGACCTTGTCGGCGGTTTCAATCGGCATATAGTGATTTGATCCACGAAGACAATCACAACTAATGGTAACAACAGCTCCGACTATTCTGGAAACTTCCTTCAAGCACCGCCATCAATATTTTGGCGTTGCTTCATTTACAGTCTCTTGCAAGGTCCAGTATTTCAAAATGGAGTTTTGAGGAATTTTTCCATAAATCGATAGTGAGCTCTCTCGTTATGCGTATGCGATATTCGCACAGTCATATGATCATCATTGTATCCCCTTCCTTACCCGAACCTCAACTATGCATATTTTGCCTCTTTTGGCTTCGATAATTTCTCTTGTTTTTTACTGCGAGTGGTTAAGAGCCACGATCATGGTTGCCACCTCCTCACTGCATGCCGCAGTCATTTATGCTAGACTGACGTGGGGCCTGCAACCTCTTCAGGAGCAGTATGCAATAAGGTTTCCAACATATAGCAAAATTTGTTAAACATCCCTGTTTTATTCTGTCTGTTATATGTCAACTACTTAGCGGGATTATTACCCCTCGCTGGAGTCACATCTTAACACAATACACATCAATATATCCTAGGATATCAATCCTCATTTCCGACAACTTGCATGCATGTTTTGAATCCACCGAGCTTATCAGGCTTGCATACCTGTTTGGATGAAGTTTCTCAGCAGCAATATCATCAAAAGATCACAACCTGCGGAAATATGATGAACCCAAAAGTCCCTCGGCTCAAATGATCCATCACTACATACTTCTATAGTAGCTATGCAACCTTGGACTTTCAATCCTTAAAGCCTCTTCTGTCTTGCATATATTATCTTTCTTTGCTTTCTTTGGGCCTCGAGTTATTCACGTGCGAAACCTGGTATGTAGGCTCACGCCACCCCTCTTTGGCTCTATCAGCACTACCTTTACGTATAGAGCAAGCCTGTGCAGACATATCCACCATGTCCCAAAGCTGATACATTTTATCGTTTCCACTTATCAAAAAGTTATTGAGATTCTCATCATATTACTTTAGCTCGTCTTAATAACTCGGGCCGCAGTATCATGGCTACTTCGTGCCATGCGCCAAAGTCATACCGCTCTCCCTGGACTTCTAATTCCACAATATAGCCTTTTTCTCTACAAAGACCAAAGACCATGTCAAGCTGCCAAATTTCTCACTAAAACACTTAGCACCATACGTTATCATTACGTCGTGGCCCTTGGTAAAAAATGATTTTGGTTTTGTTGACCCTTGAGCCTATGCGTAGCTCGGAGGATATATCCGAGACAAAACACTATGTCTATTTGACAACGGAGTTGCTTCTACTTCGAGTAATTTCGCCGAGGTAAAAAATTGACTCTCAAAGTGCTGCTGATCTTAGGGCTGGACGGTTTAGGTCCATTTTAGCTCGAGAACTAGACGCTGGCAGCGCACACACTAACTCGTCATAACACACGGCACGGCTTATGTCCAGTCAAGGATATACGAGTCATGAATGAACATTGATGATTAACCTGGCAACTTTGACAGGGCTTGCAGAAATAAGGATCAACCAAGATTGATTTCCCTTGCCTACCACGTTTTTCGTAAACGTCTCAAACTCGCTTCGACTTCCCATCCGAGTTTGAAATTATCATGAGCGGCACGGAGTATATTGAGTTTTCAGTAAGTGTGAAATATAACGGCTGAAAACCATGAAAGGAATCCACAGGTGCCGAAGTTGAATTGACGGACGAACGACTTTTAGGGTTCCGTTCAGTCCCTTGCCATGATTTTTTTGTACTACCTAAGCCTTGGCTATTACTGCTAATGGGCGATTAGGTGTCGGTTGATTTCGTCCCTGATTCTCAAAGCGTATATACTAAGGTTTAGAGTTCAATCAGACACTTCTTTTTTGGTTAGTCAATTTACTACTATGGACTAAAGAAGCGCGCAACGCCACATTGCCATTTGGTGTTGGTATCTCCGGATATCTCAAATACAGTATTAAATACTCGTGTAGACATGAAGAGCCATCAACAAAAGTCAAAAGGTTTCAAAGTTCAAACCTTCGAGGTTGATGCCAGATGATTTACATGGCAGTGAAGTGACTGCCTCGATTGGTAGATCTTTTGAGTGTGGAGAAAGTATTCGTCTGGTGGTGTTTTCTGTAAGAGATCAGCATTCCATCTTGTCGCTATATCTTGATGTATTCAAATTCTGGTATTATTTTTGAAGTACATCCAAGGCCAGGGAAGTACAAGAACTCCCGTACCTTTGCGCGGTCCTTTTTATCAGTAATTTGAAATAACATTGTGATTGAGTAGCTGAACAAAGTTCACGAGGTCCAAGTAGACAGCATGAAACGTGAAAATCATGGGTAGATCTGTGCCGTGATGAGCTGTCAAGTGATGAATCATTGTTATTTGCACGTTGTTGGTTGATCTCTAGAGTGCAGAAATGCCAGACATATCTGCCGAACCCAGTCATTCCGACTTCCCGAGCTTCTTCCGATGCATTCCTCAATGGTATGTCACTGCTTGGTGCTATCTGTGGCACGGAAGCGTCGGAAATATTCCGTAAGTGCTTAAAAACTTGCTGGTAAGTGAGTTGGGGGATCGAGTGGTTCTCCAAGTATCCTGCAACATTGATATTCACGTAGCAAACTATTTCTGTAAGGAGATGGAGAAAGCAAAGAACATGATTATCACCGACTCAGAACGTCTTGCTTTTCATCATCTCGAGCGGTTTCATTGTCATGGCGTCGTTCAGAGTAGGACTGGCATTCACCAGGCGTATTTTTCTGTTCATCGTCCAACAAGTATGTCTAAAAAACGATCGCCGCGTCAAAGACTCAAGGTTTCAGGTGTTTTCGTAAGAAGATAACTCAGATGGCATCATATCTTACTGGCTATACCATGAATCAACGACTGGAGATTCAATCATTGATGTGGGTTGAGCGTTAAGATCTATTAATCAATACACCAGCACAACCTCTTTCCTATTCTAGCAATTCCCTCTCCAGGTTTGTCTAATGTACAAAAAATTGCCTCTAAGTTTTCTTTTTTTGACCTAGAGCGTATATATAAAGTTGAATCTGGTGTTTTAACTTTGTTGTCAGACTACACTTTCATGCCATGAAAGTTCATGCGTATCATCTTTGGTCCTAACTCAGAATAGGGAAAACCGAGTCACTGGGTTTGATTCAAACATTGTAGGCTTGATGCTTGAAATAATTTGGAATAAGAAGAGTGATATGAATAGGCAAGGCAAGACAAGATAGCCTAATGTTTAAAAGTAGGCTATGTACAACTGATCATGTCAATCATTCTCAAGGTTATTGTAGGTAAAGAGATTGTTTTCTGAATAACAATAAACAGGATACATAACTGAACCTATCGGCCTACACTTCTACATTTGCCTTTCAGTTGAGTTTCCGATTTATTGAACAATAATGTTGACAATTAATCGGATTGAACATTTTGTGTTTTCTATCAGAAATCCAAAAAGGGCCTTGGTCTATGTGCTCATCACATACCATTTCCTAGCACATGTTTGCTTCTCCCTAACATGTAGATATATCGAGTATAGTCAAATGACTCAATATTCTAGCTTTTAGCCTATCAGATGATGTGTTGAGATATTGAATATGCCGTCTCTAATCCCGTCGCAGATATGTATATCTAGGTACATTCTAGGTAAGAGTAGATGACAGCATGACATCCTATGAGTCAATTGCCTCCGGGGCCTCTACTATTATGTCGGTAACAAGCGCTACCGTCGATTTTAGCGCCTTAAAACAGTAAATCCCATTTCTTCGGCTTCATAGTGCTACCCTTGTTTCGAACGTACAAAGGAAGACATATAGAGTTATCTACTGCGGAATCTCAATTTCTTATTTCCGCGGAATCACGTAGTATCATCTCGATTGTGTTTTTTCCCTTCAGAGGAGTAGCATGTATGCATACTCAATATCTCAAAGGGAGAGTAGTCAAGTTGCGCAGCGACGTCCAATTATAGTTCTAATTGTCTAGTAACCTACTTTTTCCGTTCAAACTTAGCCTCTTTCCCTCATAAAATCATTCACCTCAACCATTTGTATTGAAGAATGTTGGCCAAATCATTGTTGATTGTATGAATAGCATATGTATGAGAGCACCTCAAATTTCATCACTGCTAGTATTACAAAAAGAGTTCGTTTTATGAGTTCATACGTCCAGCTTCTTTGAATGACTATCAGAAGTTGTATTGACAATGCTTTAGATGATAATATGACATGACTATATATTAAGAATGAAGGAATCAATTTATTGCTTATAGTACTCGTCTTGCCATTCTCTTTTGACTCCTTGTATTTAAGGGGAATCATAGAATAAGCAATACATCTATAGTATTACATACGGTATTATTAATGATACTAGAGAATACAAGTAGTTATAGCTTGAGAGTTGTTAAGAAGTTATTGCACGCAGGAAGAAAAATATTCGTATTCGACAGTCTTACTCCAAATATATGATGGTCCCACTAAAATTTCGTCGGATAACCGTAGAAATAGACAAAAGAATCCAATAGAACTACACACTCATTGTACTACCTGTTCGTCCAAATCTCTTTCCCGTTTTTCTTGTTTGATGATGCCTAACCATACCTGGCGCAGCTCCTCGTGTGCTTGATATCTCTTTGCCACATATATATCAGATGAGTAATAAGACAGTGAACCGGTTCATTGCGTCTGGGCAATGTATATCATTATGAAAATACAACAAATCAAATCAAGCTGTATAATTTGTCTATGTCTGGATGAGATCTATAGTTTGTATCTGAAGATTCAGATGCTTGTTTTGCTTCCTCCCCCCATCTTCCCTCCCCAAACATCCGGTGAACCAGCTTCGTGAACCGAGTGATAAAAGCCATACGTTCACATGAACTTCCCTCGAAGTTTCAAGGATAACTTACTCTATCATTCAGATCATAATATTCAGATGTTGCTTATTGATATGAATGAAAATGACTAAGAGAAGTGAATAATATTGAAGTTTAGACGGAATTAGGCGAGAAAAGAATTCTACTGTTATAACGTTTTATAAAAAACCACATGGATTAAGTTGTCATCTTATTGAATATATTGATACACACATAATTGAGCTAGTATATATTAAGCGAGAAGCAAATCTTAAACACTAATACCCTCCTTCCTTCGTTCTTCTCAAGGTCGAGGCCTTAGATCAATAAAAAATTTCGACACTGGCACTGAGTCAAAATATTCAACATCCAATCCTCCATCATCATGGCGCAACGCTAGCAACGTAGTGGTACTTTGATGACGGACTTTTCACTTCTCTCCGACGAGGACAAGAGGTCAGATTGTATTTGCAGATATCCAAACAAAGCTGCCAGTAAACTGAGCTTAAGCTGAATATTCATAACAGTCAAGAAGAATGTTGAGAGTCAGGTCCAGCATTCTCGAGGCGCAAGAGATACACTCAAGAAGAAGAAGAAGAAGAAGAAGAAGAAGAAGAAGAAGAAGAAGAAGAAGAAGAAGAAGAAGAAGAAGAAGAAGAAGAAGAGAAGAAGAGAACACACAAATAGCAACAAGTGGTCAAGGAAGATGAAGGCGACAAGAATGAAGAATAGAAGATCAGTGAATATGTCGCCCGCCTTCTTGAAGTCCAGGTAAATCAAATTTATATCTCTATCAAAATCATACGTCAGTCCAATATGTGATTAGCAAGACACTGCGAGAATAAAAAAAAGAATCTATGCCTTCCACACTTCAACACAAAAATTCCTCTACGACTCTGCTACTGAGATATTTAAGCTTGAGTTCCTCTTTTGTGAAGCAACCTCTAACAATATCAACTCAAAGGTTATGAAAAAAGTCATCGATGGAATTGACACGAACATTGGTACGGTGGATGATTTCAGACATTTATTATAGCTTACCAACACGTGCAAGGCTTGGTCGTTAAGAGTGCGAATGATATTGAGATCTCTGAAAATGTGCATGATTAAGAGCTTGCGTTGTGCAGGCAAGAGTATCTTGGGCCTTTTTGCATGGTTTATGAATAGAACAGAGCCATTGAGGCTCAAATCAACTCACTTGCCACATTAAAAGCATCCATATGAACTCTTGGGCTGGGCACTCGGAGCCTCAGCGCGTCATCAAATGGCAAATAATAGAAATTAGATATCTTCTCAACTTAGCTGCCTGCATCTTTCAAATTGAAGTGTGTCGAACCTGAATCTCAAATCGCTGTATATACTTTGCGGATCATGATCTCAATCAAAATATCGTGTGGGTTGTTGAATTGATAAATTGCTAACGCGTGGTAACCTACGAAGAAGTAAATCCCATAGATTTGATCTGTTTCCACTAAGCCATGGCAAAACGATGATCAAACGGACCAGTCTATAATACATGTTTTGATTCATTGAACTGCCCACTCCACAGAATCAAGGAATACCCGCCGTCCTCGATGGCCCTTCAAATGCTCCGCATTTTCCAAACCACCCTCTGAAATATCATGACTCTCACAGTCGTCGTCATCCACTTCATAGTCATCTTCAGAATCATGTTCACCATACATTTCGCTCAACGATCTCTTTCTCTCACGCTTTTTCCTGTGAAGTATTCTTTTGTGAGCATTGATTTAACGAAAGGATTCTCCATAATTGTTTCGCTGAAAGAATCCAACTGGTGGTGCTGGTCCTTTTCCTTGTCCTTTTCCTTTCCCCTTTCCACCAACCAAAGCATTTTCGGCCTCCGCCTTTGACAGAAGTCTGCTTATGCAATCTTCAATTTCCGCTGTGGAGGCTTTATCAGCAGTTGCAACCTTTTTCTGCTGAAAATATGTAACCTTGGTCTCTCATAAGCTTTTTGAATATGACCTCCTTCTCCAAGATGTCATAAAGAGTCTTGTTGTGCGAGGCAAATGTCTTCCTGAACGAATCTCAACTTCCATACTCTCTGAAGTTGGTAAGTCTCTCCAGGGTCATCTCTTAGAGCTACAATACCTGCCAAGGTTCCTGCGTCGTGGCTGCTCTTAATATGCTTCAGCTCGTTGTCATAGCTCCGGCCACTCGGGAACACCGACTGGCGTCCAACAAAGCGCATCGCCAGCTCATGAAAAATCTGTGAGTTCAAATCAAAATATGTTAGCTAGTCAACCTTTGGATGTGAAGGAACAGGATGAAATGGGACTTACCGGCGTGTTTGGTATTATCTTGATCTTTTCCATGATCTTAGATTGGATTGAATTTCGAAATTCAATTTCTGTTGAAATTCACTTTAGCAACACTAACGGCCGTTGTTGAAAATCATGTAATGAAGAAAAGATTCAAAAGTGAATTTGGCGAGACGTCTTTGAATTCTGAAATCTTGAATACAATTTCACTTATAAATAATCCCCGAATCCTCGTCTAAATGATATCAGACTTGCCATCCCATATATCCACGGATAGACAAGTATTGAAATCTAAAATAAATGCACCAACAAGCCGACTTTAAGATCGGTAACGCTCCCCTCGCCCATGGCCACTCAGTGAATTTCAGCCATACGGTAGTGATCATTCATAAAATCGTCAGTTCGACACATGAAGAAGTAGGTATCCTCAGGAGATTAATCTACGAGCTGACTGTGTTGTCTCAAGAACTTTCTTGGATATCAACACATACCAACTTCTTTCATATCATCACATACCTCGAATCAAGTGCAAGATGCAAGTCCTCCGGATCCTGCCTTACTGTATGCTTAATTCAATGCAACAGACCATCCTCTTAATTAAGATAACGTATATGAATGCGAAGTCAGACAGTGGCTCGATATCATTTGAGGAGAGTGATGCCAGTATGAGAATGGATGTTGATGAGCCGCTCGACGTGATCCGCCACAATGAAAAATTAATACTCATTATCATTGAAAAAATAGAGTCGTATATGAACTGGGCAAACACGTGTGAGACAAGAGGTTGCAAGTTCTTAAGGGGACCACAATGCTTGAATTTTCGGATAGTAGAACTGGTCGTTGTCAATCCCACTCTGAATAACTTCGCAATTACTCTTGATGCAAGATCTCTATTTGTGCGGGACATTAACTATGACAAAGATAGTGAGGTGGTCCGAAAGTCTAGCAATATACGGCTTACTCACAATAATCGACAAAGGTCGCTGTGAGATGGCATTTGCATTAACAAAAGCCCAAGAGCTCGCCAAAGACTGGTGACTCTGCCCTGTGGTCGAATACCGAGTGGTCACGAACAAAAGAAAGACTGTAGAGGAGGCAAGAAACGCAACTGAAATACAACGATTGACCAAAAAGGGACTCCAAGTATCAGACCATCTCTTGGAAACCATCGATTACATCCACGATTATACCATAGAAAGACAACAAAGTCATGCTCTGTTTTGCACAAAGTTACATGAGGTCGTCAAGTTAGTGCTCAACAACTCCGAAAGCTTGTGGAACACATTAAAGAATGAGATCAACAAAGTTGAGAGCGAGCACCCTGCTGCCGAACTCGTAGTGACGGCTGGCCAATTGACAGAGCTATCTTGACAAGTTGTGTCAACCGGCATCACTCAGCAGGATAGTTCCATAGTCAACGAGAGGTTGTACTTCTTGTATGTGATTTCTTGCAGGTATCTAGTGCAGGATGATGGATATGAATAACGCAGAGGAGAGTTGATTACCATCTCAAATGAGCTACATCAAGTGATGAACATGGTGTCCAATGATTCTAAGCTACCAATTGAGCCCGATGTTATCAGACAACCTGTGTCGGAGAAACGCCACATCTTGAGCTCCCCGCCCAATATTGCTACTTCATCCTCGTCAATAAGTACAGCCAAAATCGCCAAAACCCCCCAACTCTAACGAACAAGGAACGTAAAACCCTTAATTGCAGAGGCTCGAGGAATTTTGAGGGATGGAAAAAATATCATGACCTTGAGATAACTGAAAGTTCATGCCTGAACCTTTGGCATACGAATGAGCTAGGAGGTGTGTTAATATTTGAGAAATGTTTTCTAAAATGCGGCGAGTGGTCAGTGAGGAATTGATAGATGATTTGCGAAAAGTAGAAGAAAGGATGGTGAGAGATTGGTGAGAGGTGGGGAAGTTGAAGGTGCGAGGGTGATCTGGATTTGTCAATAACTTGGTTTGGAGAGGAGTGTGGGAGAGCTCTAAAGTTCCGAGTATGATACTTTGAATGCACGTAGGCTTCTCATGCCTGTAGTAGTGCGATGGTTTTCCCGCCAGAAAGTGGTCTGTCTGAATGAAAGTGAGAATTGCGCCAAGTGAGATATCTACCTGTCATGTGCCTGTCTAAGTTGATCTAGCTCCAGTGATGAGTTGACTTTTATCTCACAGCACTGATATTGCCACTAACCAGATAATTTTGCCCATACAAATTAATGATGGAGATCAAAGGCGTGCGGTAAGACGAAAATCAAGTCATGTCCCTCCGTTGTTGTACGGAAGAATGGTTCCGGACTAGACTCCGGGTATATTGGATGAATAAGGTCTCGTCACACTCTTATGCGTAATGAGCTGTCACACCTTGCATCTGAACTTGTATATAAACCTGGAAAATTTTCCCTACAAATCCGGAGATAAGTCAGACTCAAAGGATCTTAGGAACCCTAAAAGATTATTAGCTAAATTGAATATCATTCCAAGCCTACTACCTTGTTACATCCGTAGATATCACCGCTTAATAATCTCAACCCTTAATTCGATTAATAAAGAATTCTTCAAGCTTATATCGACAGTATTGCATCCAATGAACTGCTTCCTAAGATGCCTTGTTTGAGTAGGCTTGGTGGATAACGTTTACATCATAATCAAGGGGAAGAAATTTAAACGATGGTCTATCTTGCTTCATTATCCAAGAATGGTTCGATCTAGGTGATGTAACAACCTCTTATTCATCATAAAGGAGGTAGATGAGCACAGTCTCAATTATTTGAGTGATTGAGAGGCTTAGTGGCCTGTCAATAGCAATATCCAAATCTTTGCCCAGGTTGAGGTTGAACATACTATAAGTCATCCATCGGGTTTGAGGTGTTTGGAGTTGCAAGAAACTAGCAGTTTCTTACAGGTGGTTGGAGTGTTTGCTATGAGATAATGGTAAGGGGGCTAGATGCAAAATATAGAAGTTTGAGCAGATTGAGAGAAGACTTTGTCATGTTAAGAGATCGCTGATATGGAATTGGATTGGAGGATTTATGTATCTGTATGTAGTTAATATTTGATTAGCATGAATACATATAAAATAGGTTAGATCATACTGGAACTGCTTTTCACTTGGGTATTTTCGGTGAAATTAATATTCAAAGAAGACTGTTATAGCTTTTTCTGAAACAAAATCATAGTGATCGAGTGTGCGGCTTCAAGAGATGGCTAATTTATTGCATTCTCTAAAGGCTTCTAATCGTGAAGTATTACATCGAAGGTTGTCTAACGAAGTGAGCTAACTAGAAAGGTATGTTTATGTATCCATTGATACCAGGTAATCAGAGATTGGATGGACATTAACAATGTACGGAGTATGTCCAGTCAAATTGTGCTTAACTATTCCCATCTTCTATGATATTCTCAACCAATTACTACTCTGGCTCTTCATTTTTATTCTCGTCTCTACCGTTCTTTCTATCAGCTTCATAGATCTGATCATTTCTATCGTGGTTATCAATCGCAAAGTTCCTGATGCTCGCATAATTTGAGGTGAACGTTTTGTCAATTTCCTCACGATTGGTTTCCCGGCAGCCCCCAAATTTTTAATGTTTAGATGTTCCTTGTTGGTGTTGATAGAAAGCAGTAAAATAAGTGAATGATATTGATCTTTAGACGTATAGAAGAAAAAAAAGACTAATACCTACTACGCACTCAATACTTAGGCGACACCCCGTATGAACCACTACTATCAACACCTCTCTCCATATTCTTCCCAACCATCTTATATCACGTATCATTCCATTTAACGCACTCGCTTTCACTTAATCCCCAAAAATTCGATTACAATCACCCAAAACAAACCTAAGGTCCCTCTGCCCTTTTCCCAAGCCCTCCCGTCCTTCTCCGAAACAAAACATATCCAAGCCCCCCAGTCGCAAAATAGTATTCCGAATCCGGGAATCGAACCCGGGGCTACTCGGTGCATGGTCCAGATATTCTATAAGAAGAATAGCTAAGGTATGAAAGCGAGTTATGTTAACCCCTACACTAATTCGGATTTTTGGTTTGTTTTGATGGATTACTTAAGTTATTTTGACAATACAATCAGAGCAATAGATAGAGAAAGAATTATAGCACAGGTGGGCCACAGCGTCAGTGAAAAGGAGAAAAAATGGTGGAAGTGGAAGAGATTTTTTTTGTGGGGATGGGGTCCAAGAGGGGGGCGAACGGCGAAGCGAGAAGTTTTGGTGGGCTGGCGACGGGATGGTTAACACTTCGTAGCTTGGCGGATTTTCTATCTAATTACGTTTCATTTGAAAATCCATTAATACAGATTGATTTGTTATAATTTGAATATTTTTGGAGAAATGTCAAGGTTAATAATATACATCTAACGGAACCAGTTTTATTATCGACTTTCCATAACTTACAAGGACCCTCAAAACACAAAACTCCTTTATGTCTGGGCATCGCCAAGAAAAAACCTATAGATTGATTAAGTATAGTAGTGGACCATGAGGGATTCTTCCAGGTGGAATAAATGCTTGGAGTGGAGATGTGGAAGTGAAACCCCCACATAGGGGACGGACATCAAAAAAAATTAAATAGAAAACCAGAAGCAAAACATGATCTTGGTTATTATCAATACTTTTAAAGAAAGGGGAAGTTCTATGATTGAAGCAAATAAGAAAATGATTAGGCAAACGCAAGGGGTGAAAGCTTCACAAATATAGCAGATTGGTAGGTTCGATCAGACCAACCGCGACCTATTCAGGCTCTTTGAATGCTAAAATGTATGAGAGTACGATTGTGATTATAGGGAACTTCCATGGTGATTATTCTTCTCTACAAGAAACACAATTAATTATACAATGTTTCCCTACTCATACTCACCATAGAATATTCATCAATATCAACATGAATATTAATATCATCCCATTACTTCCAACCAAATACCTTCTCTGTCTCCTAAGCTACGACGATTCTCCGCTATCCTTCTAGAACTTACAACCCATCATACCTTGACCCAAGGATTAGATACAAGAAAACACGGTTTATTTATTTATTTATTTATTTATTTATTTATTTTTATTTATTTATTTATTTATTTATTTATTATTTATTATTTATTTATTTATTTATTTATTTATTTATTTATTTATTTATTTATTTATTTATTTATTTATTTATTTATTTATTTATTTATTTATTTATTTATTTATTTATTTATTTATTTATTATATATACAGTTTAGCGTCTCCGTGTAGAATGGCTAGTTCTGACCTCCCGAAGGGTATTGGCGACGGGCCGCGACGGAGGCAAAGCCTCCCCGCGCGCTCCCCGCGCGCCTCCCGTGTATAACCTATTGCTATACTTGATGGTACTCCTAGCGCCCTGTCCTTTAGTCCCTACACCCAGACAAGAAAACACGTTGGTGGGAAGCAAAGTAGAGATCAATCTATCCAAACTCCCCCCGCCACATCAATTCCCAACTATAACGACACATTCAAAAATCCCCCATAAAATAAATATTCATCATTTCGCAACTATTCCAACAATAAAGTTAGCCTATTTATCTTATTTATCCCCCGCTTGTATTCAAAAATTCTAAAAATACAGAACGGCGGCCGCAAGACAAAATTCAAACTCGCTTAACCCCCACAATCTCCTCCTTTTCATCCACAACCACAACTTCAAAAATTCATAACAAAATAGCCACTCATTATTTTTCTCTAATTCAAAAAGAGAAAGCACGGCAAAATGTAATGCGTTCGCCGGAATCGAACCCGGGGCCCATCGAAACGTTGAAATCCCTTTGAATCAAGAGATATTGGCAACGATGGATTTTACCACTAAACCACAAACGCAGATTAATTGCTTTTTGTTGAAGAGCATTGAATATTTTAAGTATATATTTAGATAAAGTTTGTAATCTGGAGAATATCTGGGTATATGAGATTTGAGATTGAAGGTGCAGGTTGGAAGGTGGAAGAGAACGGGGGAGACCACTCGGATGGAGCTAGTGCAAGCTAACGACTTCTTATTAGTCAGAATAAGCCATCGCGCGAACTTTCATATATGAGGGAAGAAATGATCTCAGATTCAACCCTCTAATTCTATAATTTATATTTGGTGATCAGACGATGTTTCTACCTTGAATGCTTAGCCACATTCTTAGATATATCCCAACTCAGATCCGGCAATCAGCTCGGCTCTTGGTTGCATTGAAAAGGACGTTTTTGTGTATGATTATTCTTATCTGTTTGAAGTATCTCTTTCTTTCCTGATCGATCCGAAGCCCTTTCGTTCCACATGCTATGTATGCATTTATCCAATCGAGACCTAGCCCTTAAGCAGAAACCCCCACCAAAGTTACTGTACCTGAAGAAAAGTTTTCAAAAAGTGGAGTTCAGCACTGGTGGAGATAAACAGTGTATAGATGATTGGTTTATAAGTTACTCATGTGGGGATGAAATGGCCAGGTATTTCCTCGGACGAGATCATTGAAGACTGTAAGATAGATAGAAAAGATACATACATATCGTCTAACTAATAATTATTCGTAGAACAAGTGTCAAGTTCTTGTTATAGATTGAGACTCCTCTCTTGTAAACTATCCATAAACAAGATAACCATCCAATTAGGTATCAAACTCACAACCCCCTGCGATATCAATATCTTAGCATCCTCCACTCAGCTGCAGCTCTTTAACATCGTGAATATAAAAAATATTAGATCTTCAAAGTACTCGTACACCATTACACAACTAGGGGCTGTAACTCAGTGGTAGAGTGCCTCGTTTGCAACTTCAAGATGTCAAACGATATTCTTGATAAAGCTCGATGAAGCCCAGGGTTCGACTCCCTGCCGCTCCAAGGTGTATATTTTTTTGTCTTTCGGGGTGTTGGTTGAGTGCTGAGTCGTGAAGAAGTTTGAGAGCGAGAGAGACCAACAGGACTTGGACTTTTTCTCTATTTTCGATAGGTAGGATAGACTTCTTTGAAGTTCTTCTGGGTTTTGATTCTATAATTACCTGTTGTATTGGTTGGGGGTTGATGATTCAACTTTTGATGATGATATATATGTATCATATGATAGTTGGTATTGACAAAAGGTGTAGATAGATCTTTAAATCATTTAATATAATTGTTAGAGTCTAAAATCCAAAATCCCGAAACAAAAAAGTTCGCCCCCCCTCAAATTCTTAACTTTTTTCCAGCACGTTCTTCGGATAACATTACATGAACCTAAGCATTCTCAATATTTACTCATTCATACTAATGCTAATTATACATTTTACATGTTTTCCATGCCCAAAAATTCCGAGAGACATGGCAATGACTAGATTGAAGACAACAGTTAATTATGAATTGTGTGTTATAGAAGTAGACCTCAGGACTAGCAAGAATCCCTATACTCAACTAATACCCTATTACTTCTAAGATCATACATCATGATCCATTCTTGTTTCTTTAACTACTAAGTTTTGTTTCCTTCTCCCGTCATGTTGCATTCTGCTCTGCTGTGTTGATTCTTGAGTGGATAATTATCATCATCAAGATTGATATTTGACAGTGTGATATCTAGCTGGATGGGATAATTAAGTATGGAGTTTGAGATGGAAAAGACCGGGAACTCATGATTTTTCTTTATATCTAGTTAGAAAGAGAGAAAGAAAGAAGGGGTATACCAGCAAGAATTAAAGATATAGGAAACAAATAATGAATATTAGATACTTTACTATGGATGATTCGAGAAATAGATGGTTCTATCCTGCATTTGTCGATCTTATACAACATACTCGAGTATAATGTCATTTCACATAACCTCATCCCTAGGAGTTATATCTACTCCTCCCATTCTAGATATAGCTTAGCAGTGATGGCCTTTTATAAACCAGACCTCCTTTGAAACTGTAGGACGTTTATCATTTCTATTAATTCCTTGATACGATCGAATTTCCTGATGAACTATAATTAGTCCGATATCCTCGCAACTACTATTGACTTCATCACTTTGATATAATAACATAAGATACATGCATTGACTTCATGATTCATCATACCATCATACTTATATCTTCGAATTCCTCCGTACACCATCATTATAAGAGAAAATCAATGATAATTCTCCATTCTCCATTCTTCCTCCAAATCTGCCATTCAAATCCAGCATGTACGCGCAGATCTGGTTTCCCATAACAGTACTAGATTAGTCTTTCCCTCATTTTGCCCCTTTCAGATTCCAATCTCTTGAACTTTCGTCCTCTGGCCCAATTACTTGCTGCCCAACATCTAACCTACAATCTCACACCCACAACTAATTACCTAATTTACTCAACCTCTTCCACTCATTCCCACCACCAATACATCCTGAACATAAACAATTTCCCTCATCTTTTGCCCACACTCATTTCCATCTCCACCCTCACCCCAAATTTCCATCTATTCTCCTACTCCTACTCCCCATCCGTTTCCCTTCCCACTTTCCCTCTCCCTCTCACTCCCACTTCCCCTCCCAGCCCACATTACAATCCCCCTTCCAATCCCAAGAACAAAAAGAAAAGGAAGATTTCTCAAACAAAAACAAAAACAAACGGACAGAGGAACATATAAACCAAAGCTGCAATACACGAACCAATCTTTCCAATGAAATGGATATAAAACAGGAAGGCAGAATTAAACAATTAGGTCAATAAATAAACAAACGACAGTCTGTAAGAAAGAATTTAGTTTATACGTTAGTTTGCTATGTATTTAATTAGTTTGATCAAGAGGTTTAGTTTTGGATTGAGATAGTACTCGAGTGGTACTACATATAGATGTATGAATGTATATCAGACGACTAATATCAACAGAGCATTAATACCCTTCTCGGATAGATATTACGAAGAAACTTTCCTCTGGGGTAAAAAGTTCTATCCCGAGGATTATTTTTGCCAAATCCAAAACCTCAGTTTTTTGGAGACTCACAAAGGAAAAAGAGAACTCTCCGATTTACTCCCTTCCACGCTTTGGTATCTTCTTCTTTCTCTCCCCCCCTCTCTCTCTCTCTTTTCCGTCCCCCTTCCACAAAAAATATGCACCAAAACGAGCGACTCCCTCATCCTCCAAAAGTTCTATCAAAAAGAACAAAAGAGAACTGACCAGACTGGGGCACGATCCCAGGACCTTGTCCGTACATAACATGTTTGAAGTGTTAAGGACACGTGATAACCAACTACACCATCCGGCCTATTGTATGTTTGCAGATTGTTTAAATAAAATATATATTCTATGCAAATGCGAGTGGTGGAGATTGAGTGGAGCGGGGTCATCGAAGCGAAAAATCTCAGGGTTGTGTGGGTATACCGTACTATATGGATGCCAGGGGTGATACTATGGATGGAATGGACGATACTATACTGTACTGTATTGAGTGATAGAAAAAGATCAGTTACATTGCAACAGGAGTTCGATGGTATAGGGAGTATTCGACTAAATGGGGAAAAAGTTGAGATCCCCGAGGTCTTTCTCCTGTTACCCTACTCCGGCAAACAAAGTTTATCAAGATTTTGGATTCAGCTATGATAGTGATCAATGACTAGGTAGAAAAATGTTTCGACATATGCATTCGTTGAATGAAATACTTTAGAAGTGGCAACAATCATTGAGTTAGATTTCCGGCATAAATCCGGGAAATCTCTGCTAGTGGCCCGCCGCACCACCTGTCAAATCCTTTGCTCCCGTCTCCTCAAAACGACCTTACCCACAATTTGAATTGAAAGATTAAAAAAAAACATACAACAGTAGGGATTCGCTGGTGGTCACCCCACCCAACTACTAATCTACCGATCTGAGGCTTGTGTATGGCAGAGCGGACGGGATGCCCAATTCTCCTCAGTCTGTGGTCGTATGTGAGAGGATCAGGGGGGTTTGAATTTATATTGGGATACAGCTCTTCTGATTTGAAACCACCATCATTCGGATCATTCGGACGTAGTCGACTTCGACAACGCCACAAAGACCTGCCTTGAGACTGCCATGCTCATTCAACCCTCGAGATTGACAGAGTTTTGAGTCAGATCACTGATTGCGAATCTGATTGACTTGCTTAGAATCCAATCTCATGTTTTCGTGTCCCTCTATTGGTATATACAGATCAGGAGCTATCATGTGCCTTCAGTGATTGCTATCAATGGATGCAAACACTCATTCACTATTTTTTTGTAGGGTCGAAGATTGAAGTATTGTTCTCGCTGTCGAAATAGTCAGCCTCCACGGCAGTGGCCCCCGGAGGTCAGCGGAGCGTCATTCGGATATCTTCCAATGTATGTAGAAAAATGTAGATGGGATTGAGCAAATTGCCATTTCTATTCGACTTCAAATAAAATGTATTCAGCTCAAAGTTCTCAGACAAATACAGTAATGAAATTCGAAAAGTTTTCTTCCCTATCATTGAACAGTATCAAAAATTAAGAAAAACGCAAGTTGAAATAAATTCTTATCAACCATTACCTAAAAGGCATCGATGTCTCAGCTGAACTTCCGGCTTTCCAAGAAACGATTTGAAGTCCCACAAACTTGTAAGCTCAACGTGCATAGAGTTAGTTACATCCATCATTAAGGGAATGATTGGTAAATCAAACATTAAAACGGGATTATTGCCACGCTCGCTTGAGTATTGACTGCAGGTATACGCAAATATACGCAAACATACGATCAGGTACAAGATGTAAGATGTTCATCTGACGATAATATGGTTGATTTGACAATCGATAGGGCAAATGAAAAGTACAGTAAAGAGAAAGGATTGATTGTATGGAGTACACAAGGTTAATCATCCTTAAGTTTCCGAATTTTGAAAAGTTGATGAAAGATTGAATAATTATCATGATGATTTCTTAGTAAATTGCTTATGAAGAATCATAAAATCTTGATGAAGCTGAGGCACATAATAAGAATGGAATGATATGGGCAAAGAGCAATATGATTTGAATGAGAAATTCGAATGAGTGACTGTGGCAATGTATGAAGATTTGATGAGAGGGCATGAGCGGGTGGAGAGAGGGTTGAGAGAAAGGGATACTCAGATATTGAATAAAAGAAAAAATTGATATTTGATATGATTCATGAAGTATAGAATCCATTAATGAGTATATATCATCCGATGCTATAATGATTCCTGCCAAATGATTATTACAGTATCAAAAGATCCCAACGTTGCTCGTGTCCTTTGACAATATTGCCCAGAAAGTTGAAGCAATTGAACATCGCCCCCCTTAGCATCGGATAAAAGTCCATCACCCTGCTTTCCGGCCACTTTCACCACCAAAAATGGCCATTTTTCGTATTTATAACTCTATCAATATTGATTATTATAATATGAAAATTATATTGTAAGATTTAGTATATAATTATTAATAAATCTAAAAAGATTTGAGATTTTTGCGATTTTTTTAAAAAAAGTTATTAAAAAATGAAATTGTTAGTTTTTTATCATTGTATGTAAATTCTATACAAAATTAAACTTTTTTTGAAAATGCTAATAACCTTTTAACAAAAATTATCAAAAATAATATATATATTTTCGAAATCTTTATACTTATTTTATTATAATAAAACTGTTTTAAATATATATTATTAATTTATAGTTTAATGATCTTTTTAGAATTATATGTTTTCTTATATAAATTATTTATTTAAAAATCTTACTATAATAGAATAGATATAAGAGTTTTAAAAAATATACATTTTATTTTAGTAATTTTTGTTAAAAGGTTATTAGCATTTTAAAAAAAAGTTCAATTTTATATGGAATTTACATAGAAATGAAAAAATTTCAAGATTTCTATTGAAAAAGTATGGTTCACGTGAGTGCTAGAGCAGGGGGAGCTAGGCTTAAATTAGGACTAGTAAGAGCTCTGGCTTAATCAAAGCTTTTATCACATAACTAGCTTTATAACTAATAAGAAATACACCTTTGATTACTTATACTTTCTACTCTATACTTTCCATTATATCCTATAAAAAGTTATACTTTAAACAGATTATAAATCCGGGTTTGCATCAGGGTTAGAGTTATTAGTAAAGAAGAAGGTACACAAAGCGTAGAGAAAAGCAGCAGGCTTATTTATTTATTTATTATGTTTAACGTCTATATGAGCTAGCTAGGCTCTTGACCTCCCGAGGGGTACTAGAGAACGGGTGATACACTAGTGGGTCGAAGACCCAAGAGCTCACCACTTAGGTACGTGTCGTACGACGTCGCTAGTATCACGGTGCAAGAGATAGGTACTAGGTAAGATGTATGATATTCTACAAGGAGTGAAGAAGGAGGCGGAGAGACGCCGACTATATGGAGGGTGGATGCCTAAGGCATCCATAACTACGTATTGAACCCGTGACAGTACCCCCCCTCAAGGCTTATTTATTTATTTATTTATTTACAGTTTAGCGTCTCTATGTAGAATGGCTAGTTCAAACCTCCCGAAGGGTATTTAGCGACGGGCTCGCGACGGAGGGCGGGCCTCCCGCGAGCCTTTCGTGTATAGCCGTGTGCTATGCCTGTCGGTACTCCTAGCGCCCTTGCCCTTCCGTTCCTACCTCCGAGCAGTGCCGTTTCCCTTTTCCCCTGCGGTCCCTCTCCCTCCATTTAGAGAAGCGCTCCCGCTGTCATTCTTGCCCAGTTTGCGCTGGGTTAAAGAGTGTATGTGTGCGTAGGAAGCACCTTCGTTCTGCCGGTTCTTACCTTAGGGCGGTGCCTTTGTAGATTGGATGTGCTGCTTAGGTAGGGCGCGGCCTATTGCTAAGTAGCCGGTTAAAGAGTGGCGGTTTTGTCTTGGCGAGCCGTAGCTCATATGGGAACCACCGGAATTGTCTGATCGCGGCGTTCGCTGTGCACGGGCATTGATGGCGAAGTACTGGGTTACCGCGAGAAAGTTTTCGAAGAGCTCGGGATGCGCCAGCCAGTAGTGCGCTTAGGTATCTCCGCCCTTCCTCGGGGCGGCTGGGCGGGCGTTCGGGTCTAGCCGGCCAGGCGTGAAAACTTGCGTTGGGGAGATCTCGCAGAATACGAGGTGGTCGGGAGCCTTCTCGAACCCGCAGAGGCAGGTGAGCTCCGCTTCGGTGTGGCCGAACCTTCTGTGGTACTGCGCGAAATCGCCGTGTGCCGTTCGGGGTAGCCCGGAGCCGATGTAGCACTGTACGGGGGAGGCGCAGTTCTGGGGGCTCGGTTACGGAGTATCCGAGCTTCCATCTGCGGTACGAGGCCGAAAGGCCTGGGTGGCATTGACTCCACCAATCAGACGTTTGCAATGTCCGCGAGGGCCTTCGCCGTTGTGCCTATTCCACTAATCGTAGGCTCCGCTGAGCGATCGTCGTCTGTCCGTCCCTCGTTCCGCGCCGGTGTTAGCCAGCTCATCCGCTGCCTCATTGCCTTCGATACCCATGTGGCCTGGGGACCATTTAATGCCAACCTTGTATCGGTCTATGAGGGTATGACATTCGAGGAAAGCCCACTGGGAGGTGTTGGACGCGTTTGCCCGCATGCACCATATCACCGAGGTGCTGTCGATGCACATCCATATCCGCTCGTCTGTAGGCTGGAGGATATCCAGTGCACATTGCAGGCCTTTAAGGGCGCCTATCGCCTCTGCATCGAAGACATGGGAGATGCTGTTTATCGCTCCACTCCCAGTTTGGCCAGCGTTTTGGCCGCGGTACACAGCGTATCCGTAGCCTACTAGCTTTGCACCGTCCTTATACTGTTCGGTGCCATCCGCCCCTCAAGGGCTTGCTTGTCCCAAGCAAACTAAATCCACTGTACAGCTTACCATTATGTATAAATCAAATGAATAGTCGAATCTGCCGAATTAATAGCTCAGATGCTTCACACTGATCTGGCTTTTCTTTCGCGAGTCGATCTTCGAACTCCCTGTACCTTCTTCTCTGAGCGTTCTAGTGTCGGTGACAGGATGCTTTAGCTTCAGGGTCATCCAATACCCATCTTGGTGGGCCGGGCTTTTCAGGGTATGTTGCGATGATACTCTGCCAATAGTTTTTCGTTCCCTTTCAAGTCTGCTGCTGGTTGCCAAGTAGGAGCATAATGCTTCCATTTGACTAGATAATGATGATGACCGTCTTCATTATGATTATCTATAACTCCTTCAAAGATCCATTTCTGTACTGGCTCACTCTCTCGCCGTCCTCCCTTTCGAGGATCCTATCTCTAGTGGTAGTTGACTCTGATTCGTTAATTATAGCCTGTGCTGGGAAACGTATTCTGTCGATTGCAGGAGTGAGTAAAACGAATGGTGAAAAACAGGAAATATCCGAACGTTGTCTGGCAATTGAACAAGACAGGAACGAGGATAAACTTTTATAATCTCATACAGCCCTATCCACCGATCATCCGATTTCTTTGCCTTCCGAGAGGTTTTCATGTTCTTAGCGTTTACAAACACCTTTTGGCCTATACAATAGCGTGGTGAGTCGATACGATGCCGGTTTGCGTTTTCTTCATATATCGTGACTGCTTGCCTAGCGAGAGCTTGTAGTTGTGACAATTTTCTTTGACAGAATTCTTTCCATTCTCCGCCGTCTTATTGCCCTTGAAAAACTCCCGTTTCTGTGCTATAGTCGTATCCGGCGGGCAAGGTTTGCTAGGCTCTACGCCAATGTGTGGATTAAACCCATAATTAGCAAAGAATGGCGAGCAGCCGGTGGTCTCCCGAAGTCATAATTATTCGATGCGAATTCAGCAAGAGGCAACCACTGCATCCAATCGTCCTGATGAAAATTCACGAAGGCTCGTAAATATTGCTCGAGAACAGAATTTATTCGTTCCGTTTGCCCATCTGTTTGCGGGTGGAATGCTGAAGAGTGCCGGAGAGTTACAGCTAGTCGTTCAGCTAATTGAGACCAGAAACCGGATACGAACTGTGTACCACGATCGAGAGATGATGTTATCTGGTAGGCCATGTAAGGTATAGATGCGGCTGATAAAGACATCAACAAGCTCTTCTGTTGTAAGCGTTCTAACCCCTATGAAGTGTCTCATTTTAGTCAATCGACAAACGACAACTAGAATATGCTTGTATGTGGAATCATAATAAGCACAATCTGGAAGCGGTGTAATATAATCGATTATATCAGACCAGGCTCGAAAGGGGACTGGTAATGGGCGTAGGAATCCGGGTGGGGCCGACCTTGATGACTTTGTGCGCGTACAGAGCTCGCATGCTTGCACGTATGAAGCAATCTCCTGGTGCATTTGTGGCCACCAATATGTGCGAGAGACGAGGTCGATTGTTTTAGTCCGACCTGGATGCCCAGCTGGGCCAGACGAGTGCATCCTATAGATGATTTGTACTTTTAACTCATCGTCTGGTGGAATCCATAATCTCTCTCGATAATAAATCCTATATTTTGCTACATAGCAGTCTTGCATAGCAACTCGAAGTGTTTTCCTGAATTCTACTGGCCATTTGCGTACATGATGATCCTCGATTGCTGCAATAAGTTGATGAGCCATATCTGATCTTCTATAGGCGTCATCGATTAGTTCATCGATTGGTTTATCTTCTGCGGTACTACAAGGTCTGTTGGTGCTAAGTGAATACCAGCTTTTCAGTTCATTATAAAGGTCAATGTCGAATTTGTCTGCTGGTAAAACTATGCGCTCCCTGTTCTTCAAGCGTTCGTCGTCTCCAGTGCGCAAAGTTTGGTCTATCCTCCCTCTTTCGGCTCAAAGCGTCTGGTCGAATAGCCTTAGACCCTGGTCGATAGACTATACGGAAGTTATAATGAGAGAGGAACTCAGACCAGCGGACTTGTCGTTGGTTTAGAGCCTTCGTTGTAATAGTGAAGTACTCCAGGTTCTTGTGATCAGTGAGAATCTCAAATTCCTGCTGCGAACCTTGAAGCTCTGGTCGCCACTCCTCCATAGACTTGATGATTGCGAGAAGCTCCTTATCATAAATCTCATAATTGCATTCTGCTGCAGAGTGTTTTGCCGAGAAATAAGCCACTGGTCGTAAAAGGCCATCGGAATCGTATTGAGAAAGTACTCCTCCTGATGCCCAATCTGAAGCGTCCGTTTCCAGGACCGTCCGCTTGTTGTGATCAAAAATGCGCAAGAACCGGCGCTGTTATGAATGCATCCTTGAGCGTAGCGAAAGCATCTCTATGTGACGCGTCCCAAATCCAGCCAATGTCTTTGCGTAATAAGTCATTGAGAGGCCGGCATATCTTTGAAAAGTCCTTTATAAATCGTCGGTAGAAATTGGCAAACCCCAAAAAACGTTGTAGATCTTTCACTGAAAGTGGCTGTTCCCAGGACGTGATTGCAGTGACCTTTTCAGGGTCCATCTGTATACCGTTTGTTGTAATTATCAACCCTAGATAGCGGGTAGAAACAGTCTCGAATTCGCACTTGTTTATATCAATCTGTAGTCCAGCATCTGCCAACTTTTGTACTATAGTTTCGAACATGCTCTCTGTGCTCCGATTTGTCCGCCGAGTATACGAGAACATCGTCCAGATACGCTGTGCAATATTTGTCCAGTTCGTTAAACAGAGTATGGTTGATATAATGTTGGAAGGATGCTGGTGCATTGCAAAGGCCAAAGGGAATAACGAGTGACTCGAAAAGACCGAAACGGGTAATAAAAGCTGTCTTCCATTCATCACCTTCTGCAATACGGAGTTTATTGAAAGCGGCAATGATATCCAGTTTTGTATATACTGTAGCATTGCAAAGAGCATCCAGAGTTTCGCGAACGATAGTGAGTGGATAACGATTCTTTATTGTGACATTATTTAATCCTCGATAATCTTGACATATGCGTACGCCGCCACCTGGCTTAGCAGCTAAAAGCAAGGGTGCAGCACTACGTGATCTTGATTCCCGAATGAAGCCTTTACTAAGGTTGTCGTCAATCCACTTACGTACAACTTCGAGCTCCAATGGTGATAATGGGCGGTTCTTAAAGTATGGTGGCTCCTTTCCAGGCATCAGCTCAATCTTATGATCCCATGCTCGACGTGGTGGAAAGAGTGTCCGCATGACGCGGAAGGAATGCGGGTAGCTTGTCTTGCAACCAGAGGGGAAGCTTTTGTCGAATCTCCGCATCACTGAGTTCGGGTTTTCCAGTTAGAAAACTTAGAGACATCTGCTCCGAGATCTTGCGCAAGTGAGCCGGCTTGTAACAGTCGTAAACAAAATCATGTAAGTGTGGTGGTAGTTGAGATAGGGTTTAGCTAGATCCCCTTCACCGAGCAGGATATCTCTGTATTCTTCTTCGTTGAGATGAACTGTTTGTAGTAAAGTGGTTGTATTGAGAGATTCCCTACTGTTTGTAGTCCGACGTTCTGCTGCCTGATCAAGTTCGTCCCAAGTAATCCTCATTGCACGAACATTATCCTGTCGACAGAAAGAAACAAAACTCGAGGCCTGTAGCCAACGAATATCCTCCATGTTTGGGCTTAATAAGGTGGCTGCACTTCTGGCATTGGCACTGAAAGTGGTGGTAGATGACCACGCTTTGGATTGATTCGTTGTCTGCGTTGACCGGCCCATTTTTCTACTGGAACTGCAATGTGTATTCGGGAGATTGCCTATCATCTGAGCTTGCGTACAAGGACCTCCGTTACAAGTTCTTGTGCGATAATGATTCATACCCGGTGTAAGTGTTGTTTCAATGTCTAATTCGTCTTTACTGGTAACAGACTCGTATCCCTCGTCTTCCTCGAACCAGTCTTCCACATATGGCGATCGATAAGCCTCCTCAAGAAATTCCTTAACCGGCGGTAATGCGTCCAAAACTCTTTCTATCTGAGACTGTTCCCGAACTACTAATAGATCTGCAGCCGGTCGTGGTGAGTGGATCGTTGGTGCCCGAACGGCGTGCGGTGTATCTCGAGGGCAACATTGCATGGCACAATAGGATGATGTGAAGGAGAGAGTCATATTCGACCAGTCTATATGCGGGTTACGGCATTGAAGCCACGGCAAGCCGAAGATGACCGGTGTGTCGGGAGATAATTTGGTAACAAAAAACAGCCAGGCTTCACAATGTAGTCCCATAGCTATATCCATAATAAAATATTCAGTAATGATATCCGCAACTTTGCCATCTGCTGTAAGCAAAGTTCCCTTCGATGGGGCAGAGTTTGAGTGTGTATCTTATGATTAATAACAAAAGACCGATCTGCGAACGCTTTTCCGGAGCATCCGCTGTCAATCAGGCTAGTCACATCAAAAGAAGATTCATGCGCTGGGAACATAGTTGTTTTAACGAGTAGAGATTTGCTATCTATAGTGCTAAGCTGCAAAGGCTCTTTGCTAACTACAGCTCGTCTTATCCATTCAGTATCCCTTGACGACCTCCACGAGCGACTCAGTGTGGAGGTTGGGCTTTTCCGTGTAATCATTGATTGGAGATGTTGATATGTTGTGGGGTGAAGTGTTAGATGCACTTTCTGAAGGTGCTAAAGACTCGGTTTCGACGAATCCCTGAAACGTATTCAATTGTTGCTTAGGATAGAATGTAGTATGGGCATTGTTGTTGTTGCTGTAACTACCCCGAGAACCGTATTCCTGGAAATTATTTCGATTGTAAGATCCACCCCGATTGTTAGGGTATTGATTAGAGTGTTGATTGCCTCGACCGGCGGGAGCACCTCGATACGAGCCATGGCCGCCGAAACCTCCTCGGGAACCCGCGAATCCGGGGCCTCCCTCTAGCTGCTCGTTGTGTATCCGCTTGTTTCTTGGCATCACAGTCCCATACTGAGTGACCAGGTTTCTTGCAATAATGGCAGAGACCAAGTCGACGTTCCTCTTCTCGTTGTTGATCTCGTGTTTTTGAAAGCATCGAGATCCATAGGATCAGATGATGCTGGTACAGCGGACGATGTATTGGTCGGGGATGTATAGGGTTGTGTAAAGCTCGAGTTCATTTTTGATCCCAAAAGGTGCTCATTCTCCCGTAGATTCTGACTCCAAACTTCAAACTTCTGCTTCCAACCATCGACGTCGGTAAGAGAACAAGGATTGGAATCTTGCATAAGTAGTCGTTGAAAGATTGTAGGAGACTTTCGTCTTCATTGCTGCAACCATCTCGCATGGTTGCTTGTGACATGCTGTACCGAGATGTTCTAGTTGAGTATAAAAAGCCGAAAAAGACATCTTGTCGGTCATCTTGAGTTTATCAAATCGGATCGAGGCTTCGCGTGCCACATCGACTGAGATGTAAAGCCCATCGAGCTTGCTGAGAAAGGAGTCGCTAGTAGTGTGGATCGAGGTTCCATTGATGATATCATTTATGTCGATCAATCTCTCTTGACGTGCACGGCCATCAATAAGAGAGGCTAAATGTAAAAGCTTCTTTCTTTCTGTATCGAAAACAGTCGGATCGATTGTCCAGCAGATTTGTAAGCCTTGCTTCCAGGCAGTGTATTCCTCTTGTCGAGACATCAATCCTGTCTTTCTCCCCTCGAAGGGGCTCAGGGTTCTTCGAAGTTTGTCGTCGGCCAGCCCCACCTTGGGCAGGAGCGCCTGGTGGGTTTTGTGCGAGTTGAGATTGTAACAATTGAGTCAGTTGAAGTTGAGTGCTTAATTGATTGTCTACAGCAGTCTTGAGGAGACGCTCTGTAGCCAAGTCTCGTTCGAGTGTTTGTTGAGTGGTAAAGAGTGAATCGAGCGTGCGATTAATAACATTGCACAGATGGTTAAGGTAATCCTGCTGATCTTGTGTGTTAATGTCAATAAAGGAAGGGAGCTGTGAAGTTCATGATCCTGGAGGCTAGATAGCTCTCTCCTGCAATCCACTGCCATTGATTAAAAGCGTTGTTGATTTCAGCTCTAAGTGTCTCAGGCAAAACAGGTGGTGGTGAGCTAGTGCTCGAAGTGCCCGGTGTGTCAGCCATAGTGGGAAAAGAGGACGAGACGAAGACGTAGACGAAGACGAAGAAGAAGAAGAAGACGAAGACGAAGGCGAAGACGAAGACGAAGAGGCGCAAAAGGCGCAAAAGATCGTGAAAACTGTAGAAAGACCTGCCTTGGACAGGTAAAAACAGGAACAAAGAATTTCTTTTCAGAGTCGGATTGCTCTTGCTGCAACGAGACTCTTTTGTAAGGTAGAATATACTATCACGGTGCAAGAGATAGGTACTAGGTAAGTGTGTGAACGAAGTGGAATAACTTCAATTCAATTACCACTGTAATATAGCAACTGTAATAAAGCCCTAAGCGAATGCGAAAGAGACTAGCTCTTTTAGTAAGCCTTATAAAGGCTTACTACTTTCAATACGTAGCTAGCTCTTTAGATAGAATACAATTAGACATACAGGACCTACGATATTCGTGGGTGCTACGTCTTCCGTATCCTTCTCGTACCAACAGTAAGATGTATGATATTCTACAAGGAGTGAAGAAGGAGGCGGAGAGACGCCGACTATATGGAGGGTGGATGCCTAAGGCATCCACATAACTACGTATTGAACCCGTGACACCATTTTTGGTGGTGAAAGTGGCCGGAAAAGCAGGGGTAGTGGACTTACACGGACGGATAATTTTCCAGGCCAGGTTCCTCATGATGCTTAATATTGGACCCCGGTTCTAGGGAAAGGGAGATCAAAGTAAGTAGAATATTAAGTAAAGCAAGAAATGGTATGACTTTCGATGTGTATACTAAGTAGGTAAGGAAATAGGTAATGATATAAGATAATCGATTCGATATCAAAGTTCATGCTGGTGTGGGGGTGAGAGGGATAGAGGCATTAGATGTAGTACAGCATCAAGGGATGATAGGATGATGAAGATGGAGATGAAAGCAATGAAATGGTGAAGAAGGTAGAATCGGATATTAGACAATTAGATATTGACTAAATACTGTAGTATATATCTACGTCTATATCTATCTACATTTAGAGACACAATACCGACTGAACCTTGTTTCAACTAGAAGAGAGATAGATGTATTTATATTTATATTTTGTTCCTATTAGATCAAATTCTTCGTAGGTTACACGAATCAAGTTCGATTGGAAGCTTTTAAACTTTCCACTTTCGTCATCATACTTATAATGAAGGATTGATCGTTGAAGGAGGGGTATATTGTAGATGTTATAAGCCCTGTAGATTTTATAGATATTGTATCTAAATTGTGAATATTATAGATATCATAGCTATCATAGCTAATTAAAAGTAACAAGTTGTTGAGGTCAATTCTTAGAAGTAACCTCAAAAGTTCCCCTTCATCGATAACCAAGCGACATTATTACCTAAGAAAAGCTTTATCTCTTGATTCCAGCAAAAGTTATATAACGAGGATTGACCCATATAATACCCATTATATCTTTTGAAAATCCAGTTGATCTAGAACAATTGACACGCAATAAGTGTCTAGAACAATCCGACATTCCCCATATATACTTCAGTTCTTCAACAATTGATGGGAGTTGTGTGAGTTATCAAAAGTTGAATGATACCTAATTAGATGGATGAATTCATTCATCCCTTCATATCTGATTCTGACTTTATGAATTGAGGATATTATCAAGTTTGATATAGGAAAGTGATCGAATCAAATCATAACAAATAATACCTAAGAACATACAGAAACAAGAAGAGTACCTAGTAACTGCCTTTGCTTTTTGGAAATATAAAGACTTGCAAGAAACATGTATAGAGGACAAGTGAGTGAGTCAGTGAGTGAGTAAATAAATGAATAATAGTAGTAGTAGTAGTAGTAGTAGTAGTAGTAGTTCGAATATTCGAAGTTTATGTCAATACAATCAAAACTAATACCTCTTCTACAAAGTAGTTAACCGATGAGATGAGATGAGATAGATGAGATGGAATGTAATGTAATGTAATATAATGTAATAGGATAGGATGAAATAGGATGAGATGAGATTAGATTTCTTTATGTATTGCTAAGAAAAATACTATCTATAGAAAGATTAAGAGATTTAAAAGTCGCTTTAATAAAAAAAATCATTTTTTAATAATGATGAATAAACAATTTAATTAATTAATTAATATAATAATTAATAATAATAATAATAATAATAATAATATATAATAATAATAATAATAATAATAATAATAATAATAATAATAATAATAATAATAAATAATAATAATAATAATAATAATAATAATAATAATAATATAATAATAATAATAATAATAATAATAATAATAATAATAATAATAATAATAATAATAATAATAATAATAATAATAATAATAATAATAATAATAATAATAATAATAATAATAATAATAATAAAATAATAATAATAATAATAATAATAATAATAATAATAATAATAATAATAATAATAATAATAATAATAATAATAATAATAATAATAATAATAATAATAATAAATAATAAAATAATTAAGAAGAAAAAAGAGAATAGAAAACATATAATTAAAGTAATTAATATTCAATTCACTTTAATACAATTTAACCAATCAAGTTCACCTCGATTGAAATTAAATGCCATTTATTATAATTATTATTTATTATTATTATTTATATTAATTATTATTATTAACGATTAAAACATTCTCTTTAAATATACATCATTCGAATCAAATCAAATCAAATCAAATCGGATCGGATTAACTCAACTCAACTCAACTCGATCCAATTCCAAAAGATATCTATTTACTTTACTTTATTCTACTTCACTCTATTTTACTCTACTTCACTCTACTTTACTCTACTTCACTCTACTTCACTCTACTTCACTCTACTCGACTTCTACCTTCTCTGCTATAAATTTTATTTCTACTTCTACTTCTTTTTACAAGGATCCATGGATGTCTTAAGGAGTATCAATTGAAATATATTTCTTCATCTCTCCTCTTCTTTCTCCTTTCTCAATTCCTTTTCATTCGTTCTATTATCATATATACACCTAGTCTCTCTCTCTCTCTCTCTCTCTCTCTCTCTCTCTCTCTCTCTCTTTCTCTCCATACCTACCTATCTACTTGTATATATCAAATTTAACCCTCCCCTCCCAACCGAACCAACAGCCACTTCACTTCAGATTATACCTCCCTACCTCCCTACATACTCTTCTAGACGTTTGGGAATATAAATTCCCATTCTTGCAAATTATGGATGAAGCAACAAAGCTTGTAGGAGAGCTTTCAAAGAAACTTAGTGAACTTGATCATAAAGTTGATTTATATCGAAATGATATGAAAAAGGAATATATCAAATATGAAGAAGATTTATTAAGAAACATTCCTCAGAATGTTTCCAAGAAAGTTTCAATAATTATTACCGATTCACTCAAGAATTACAAGGCTCTTTATCCATTCGCTGCCTCTAACGACGTTGTTGACTCATGCGCCATGGAAAAAGAAAAGGAACAAGAAAAAGAAAAAGAAAAAGAAAGAGAAAGAGGAAGAGAAGGAGAAAGAGAAAGAGAAAGAGAAAGAGAACGACAAGTAGACACAGGCACAGGCACAGATACAGACACTGGCACAAGCACAAGTATAAGTACAGTCACAAGCAACAACAGTTCAACTAGCAGCATCATCACCACCAGCAACAACAACACAATCACAAGTCTAAATGCAAACTCCATTTCGAATAAAATAACAAACGGTTTTCCGAAAACTAACGTCACAATCTCAATCAAGCACCGATACCGATACCGATATCAGCCCAATCCCAATCCCAATTCCAATTCCAATTCCAATATCAGTACCTCGGTTCCAATAATTCATCATAACACGAGAGAAGAAGAAGAAATTGATCGGCCAAGAAGTCCACATGCGAGAGAGAAGGAATTTACTGGAGTCTTTACACCAAGTTACCTGCCACTGTTAGATTCCAACAATCGATACGAACGAAGGTCGGTTCGAACATTCAAGTTGAGCATACACAAAAAGATACACAAATGGATACGTCGTCGTCGCATGTTGATGCAAGTACAGATACTAGATCGTTAAATCCTTCCCAGATCCACGAAGCCCTTCAATGCCTAAACGAAAAAATACCGATGAATTATCAATCACCTCCAATAGTAGTAGCGATGGACCTCGTCGTCGAAGCGCTCTACGAAAACATCTAGCAACTCCAAGAATACAAGTCCTCGAAGGTTCGCTTTGATGTAGAAGGAGAAGAGGTTCTACCAACATCATCGCCCAAAGAACTGGAGCCAATCCTTCCTCCTTCCTTTTCCGATGACTCAGATGATGAGGCTGGTTCTGAAATGGTCGAAGATATTGATGCGCCACCACCAAAAAGAATATCTTCTTCACAAGCATTGAGAGCTTTATCGAGAGGTCCTCCAGAGGATGATGGTACACAATGGACAACCGTAGTTGCCCCGCCAGACGGATCAGCCTCAGTTGATACTCTGACAACCGAATGATCCTACGACTAATTATTTCGATTCCAAGCCGATAGCTACCACATCTCAAGATGAAAATGTTCCACCAATCTCCATACCAACCAAAACACCTCAAGTCGAGTCACAAGCCCAAGTAAAGCATATAGAAGCTTTGACGGAGGATGATACAGATGCTCTATCGGGAAGATGATATGTTAGATATGCCACCTTTACGACAAATGAGAAGTCATAATAAACAATCTGCGAGCATCCTATCTCCGCGAAAGAATGAGAACCAAGAACCGACAATTTCTCCTTTGAAGATGAAATCGAGCAAACCACTTACCTTGGGGCTTTGGAACCTACAGGAGAGCGTGATGAGAAATTAACCAACTTGACCTTTCAGGATGATGAACAAGAAGACTTGTTTTCGTTTGATGAGAACCCAGATCGCGGAAGCCGTCTCGAGACGAAGATGATTCGGATGTCGAAGCTCCTACTTCGCCCAGTATTGAAGAAAAGTCTTGATAATCTCGAGCTTTCCAAATCTCCTGCCCGTCCAATTCCTAGCAGTTTCAATAACAAGAAAGCAATAGCAGCTCCAGCCCCTGCACATGGAATTGTTGGTTCTTATAAGGGTCGTTCATTCAGTATGCCTGTTGTCAATGTGAAGTACATGCCTCTGCCGCTTCAATGGGAGCCATGAATTCATTTGTTGGAAGTGTTAATGGTCGCAGTGGGCTTGATGCAGTGATGTTTTGAGTTTCAGAGCAAGTGGAGGAGTTGGCAGTTATTCTGGAACACCAAAGAGTATGAGTGAACGAATGATGCTTGATGATTTGATGGAAGCCGAGGAGAAACCCAAAGGAATTGAAACCTTGGGCCTAGCATTTTAGGATTTTATGATCTCGAATCGAGAAATTCGGAATTCGAATTCGAAAGCAAGCAAGATATTCGAACTTGAGGGGAGCATACAGTCGGACGAGAGATGACTCATGATGTATTTATGTGTATTCTTTACATTTGCATTTTTTGGCGTTTTATGGATCGTCAACTTTACGTCATGAGAAGATGGCGAGTGGATGAAGAATTAGATGATTATTGGCATGATATGAGACATTGGGTGACGTGGAGGCAAGGCACATGTTTTGCGCTCTCGCATAGGCTCAATTTGACTGCTCGATACATGGATTGGGAATTGTGTCTTGATGCATGGGGTAGGCATAATTTGCGCATAGGGTTATTGAAAATGTATGGATGAAGCAAATTGGGGGGGGGGGCGAAGAATGAAGTGAAATGGAGATGGTTGAAATAAGATGGTTGAATAAGTGGTTGAAATAGATGGTTGATACGATTGACACGAAATGCGAATGCGCACGGGATGGATGATGAATGGATTGTATATGATGACATTAACTATACGATAGGTGGGTATTTTCCCTCCCACTTACCTATGCAGTTTTACGTATAATACATATACTCATCTATTCAAAACTGTGGACTCTCCAGTACAGTGCATGGTGTTGTATGCTCCTGTGAATCAGATGTTTTTGGGATACCGTGGTATCTATATCTGCGGGGCAATCTTACCTTACTCTTTTTCAATAGAAACGCGTATTTAATCCTGGTATGTGCACGCGTGCAAATAGCTGGTTGGATGTTTGGGACCCTCTCCCACTTCTGGAACTTTCTCAATGTAGAGTCTTCTTCGTTCTTGGTTAAGGGAAGGGTTTGTATCGTGTTTGTATTTGCGTTGATGTATTACGTGCCATGTGCCATGTGCTATGTATCTTATATTAGAGGTATATACTCGGCAAGCTGAGTGGTCAATAGTTGGGTAAAATGGGCGTGTGGATGGTGGGTTTTGAGTGTTTGGTGTTTTGGGTTGGGTTTTGGTTTGGATGGTATAGGATAGGTTGAGGGGTTAGAGGGTGGAAGGATGGGGATGTTGGGGTAGGGCTTAGGTGGTTGATGGGGGTGGGAGGAGAAGGATGGGATGGATGGAAGTAGATGGGGTGGATGGGATGGGATGGGATGGGATGGGATGGGATGGGATGGGATGGGATGGGATGGATGGGATGGGATGGGATGGGATGGGATGGGATGGGATGGGATGGGATGGATGGGATGGGATGGGATGGGTGGGATGGATGAGAGTGGATATTTGGGTGTGAGATGGGAAGAAACGGAAGAAGCGACGAGAAATATATCAGTAATAAAGTATATAGCTGAATATACTTGGATACAGGTGATTGATAAATATGTTTCACAACAACATATAGAAATCATTTGACCAACCACTAGAATCCGGAATGTGTTTATGTATAGATGGGAGATAGATGAGTTTAGGGTATGGTATGGTATGGTATGGTATGCTATGGTATGCTAGATCTAAGGAGATGTTGGACTTGACTTGTTTTTAATCCCTCACACCGCTGTATCTGTCTATTGCGGGGGATATTAGGCTTGATGGTCCCGTTGATGCTTTGATGTTAATGTATTGTATTGTGCATCGTATACCGTATACCGTATATTGTGTATATAACATGGGTACTAAACAGTTTGATTCTTATATAATGGGTATTTCGGGCTTGGGGGATCTGGGGTATTTTGGGGTTGGGACTGGGGTTGGGTGAGAGATGAGGTGTATAGTGGGAGATAGATACAAGGGAGGGGGAAAGATATCGTGCGGAGATTTGGTGTGTAGGTACTCTATGTACTTATTAGAGGTAGGTAGTTATTTTTGGAGATGAGGGAGAATGCTAAGGTTAGGCGAGAGTACTAGTATTCTGGTTTATTTTGGGTTATGATAAAGCTTGATCGGTATATGATAGGTAAAGAAACAAGGGATAAGATCTCGGGATTTAGGAGAAAGAATCATTTCATGCGAATTTTGTATTTGTATTACTACAGTAGAGTACATGAACACCTCTACTCCAAAGATCTGATTCTGTTGTTCTGATGCTCATTATGAGTCGAGATGGTACGAGATGATATGAGATGGTATGTTATGGTGCAACATGGTATGATATGGCTGCTGGTATGGATTTTATCTATCGTTTATATGGAGAACTTGCGGATGTGAATATAGTTCTATATCATCTAGAGTATCTTACATGGAATATTACATGAATTGGACTTGAAATGATTGAAGATCATAATCTTCGCATGACTCAAAATGAGACATGTTCTACTGTAGATTTTTCAACTTGATATTCTCCTGGTACGAGATATTCTTCTTCTTTTTTTGATTGTGTTTTTGGTATCTTTGTATTATGTTGTGTATTCAGTAGATATACTATTTGACGCAGAGCAAAATCGTAATCATATATTTATATGAATAACCTAAAAGGTATAAACAATAACACAAATATATATATATAAATATACATGTCATCGGTGTATACCGTTCATTCTTCTTAATATATATGTATTTGCATGACTTTGTATTATTTTAAAAGGTGTTGAATAATTATATTCTATTCGAGATGCTGTTGATGGCGATGATGATAGAGTTAAAGTAGTCAATCGATTTATAGCTTTACTTTATAGATATCGGTATGCATGTCGACGTTAATAGGTACTATAAAAATTAATATATGAGATAAAGCTTGTAGTGAAAAGTTTATTATTATGTACCTTTTAAAGGTTGATTTGAAGATTCCATAGTAGTAAAAGTAGAAGGCTTGTAAAATATATATCATTGGTCAATGATGCCCCTGTTAACTAACCGAGTCTGTTTGCAACATTTTTAGGGGAAGATAATATATTATAATGACACTTGATATAGTGTAGTACGGAATATACCTGTATTTCTATGCCTCCGAAAATCATCTTGTGCATTGCATGAATTTAAAAACACTGTACCATACTGCAAACTCTAACCAATCAAGCCTGTATAGTTCCGAACAAACTTTCGTTTCCGTTACTGTTTTTGTACATGGAAAACGGTACATCAACGGCATGTCACCGGCACTCCCTCGATTCGATAAATAACCGCTTCACTCTTAAATATATATCTGGACTTACTCTCCACACGATGACTACTTACAATGAACATAAGGTTAAACGACAAAGAAAACTTAATCGCTCAGGGTTGAACGTCCAGATATGCCTCAAACTTCTCCAGCGAATTGTATAACTCATCCAATCATGCTGTTGGTCAGAAAGTGTCTTGCCCTGGATAACAAATGGAAGGGGTTGGTTCAAAAGCTGATAGCTCAGAGGCTCGGACGAAGAAAAAGACATTTGAAATGGATCACGGATGTGGTTGTTTCCTTCTTATGGGAAAATAAGAAGTACCTAGGAGCCTATGAGAATCTGTGTGAGGCTTGTATCAGGCCAACTAGGGTCATGGAAATCTACGCGTTTATCTTCGATAGGTGTATGACGTCTCTTCATTTTATTTGCTTGATCTTTGGGAGTGGCGGATTGAGGAAAGGGAAGAGACGCTTTTCAGAGGGAGCGGTATATATTAGCTTCCATGTCATCTCAGCAGCTAGAGCTCCTATTGAGTTTTCACTTATCTCTTTTTTTTTCTTGGAAGTTTCAGTTTGAAAGTTTCGACTGACCTGTGTTATACTCTTACGTCGTGTTTCAGCATATATTGATTGTGGGTGTATTTGCTTTGCTGGAGCTAAGGATATACACATTCCTAACAAACCACACTCCGGGTGCTGGCTATAGATAGTTACTGGTCGATAGACTCTAGTAATTATCCTTCTTTCTTGTCACGCAAATTTAGAGTCGAACTACACAATATCGTTCACGATGTCGCCAACACTCTTTGATAATAGCAAATACACTACGATTCATCACCACTCTTCCTAATTGATTGATTGATTTCATTTACGTCCACTTTCAGTCTAAGACTATATAGGACGGCTAGGCCTCTAAAGGTAGGACGGCTAGGCCTCTAAAGGCTCTAGCAGATAACTTTTTTCTACAATATTGGATATATTCAATTTAGGGAAGTGAAAACAATGCTGGGGACCGGCGCCCAACCACTCTTCCTAAGTACTTCAGCATTCCTCCTCATCACCTATGTGGTTCGAGCTATATTTAATCGACCCTTAAAGATGGATTTTCCAACAGTTGGTGGTGCCAATGATGGCGATTGTAGAGCTGCATTGATTGAAGGATCCGCCAAAGTAAGAAGCTCCGTATCAAGCATGAATACAATACATGTTACTTCTCGTTTTCTCCTAGTACTTGGGTTATGAAATAGACAGATGCGAAAAACAGAGGAAACCACTCTGTTTTTGGCACAAAATCAATTGACTCGTAAGGACCTTTCTCATTGCTCTTCTCATACACCCTCTTGATTGGTCGGGTTAGCTTGGATCACAAATATGGTTACTAACTGGAATACAGTATCATTCGCGGCAATTCATACAACAACCATGGCAAGCACTCACGCACTATTTGATCTCATCTCTCATCCAGAATACATAGCGCCTCTCCACAAAGAAATTGAGCAAGTGATTACAGAAGATGGGTATGGCATTGATGGAAGCGGAAGAAGAATTTGAAAAATCAGTCCTTTACAAAATTGAAGAAATTGAATGTTTCTTTCTTGAAGGAAAGTCAAAGGTTTAATCATTCGGGCTTAGGTATGTTTATTCCTTTCTTCTATCTTTCTAATTCAACTCTAGATACTAACAAACTCCTGGTCTCAAATCTTCGCCTAACTACTTCCCCTCTTCAACTCTCCACTGGCCATACCATCCCCGCCAGCGTCCGTAGCGGCTGCAATCTTTATCAAATCAACACATATCCAAAGTTATTTCCAATTCCTGACCCTCCCTCCACAGCCCCCTCATTAAATTCACCATCCACATTCTCTCCATTTCGCTGGTCATCGCTCCGCTCCATTCTCATGCCTCTCATCTCACAGCCTCTGCACCCATCAATAATTCATTTCGTACGTATCCCCTACCAAACGAAAGCCCTCACGCCCCTCCCACTACTCATGGGTAGAAAGTAATCACTCGTACATTCCACATCACATACATCCGTATTATGCAACACCAACTCTAACCCCCCAATAACCCCCCTAACACACAAATATAATTCTGCCCATGCTAAATTGATCCCCAAACATTGACGTGATCCTTTACTGAAACTTACAATGTACTTGGATAGGGATGGGTTTTCGAGGAAGCGAGTCGGAGAAAAAATGGTTGGTGAGGGAAATATGTGTGGATCGAGATGTTGGAGTAGAGACGACATTGATACTGCGGTCTGCGTGGGTTAGAGTAGTCCGTTCTACTGGGGATTCGGAGGAGAAGAGGGAACTTGATAAAGGGGACACGAGCGAATTAAATAAAAAAAGGGCATACCCCAGGAGGAATCTCCCACTCGTTCAACATCAACGGTTGATCAGGAGAGATTCTCTGCAAATGCGCCACAACACCGAAACTTAATCTCAACCCTTCTTGAATTACAGCCGTCAAATAGGGCAATTGTTCCAATTCCTTCAACCCACTTTTCCCCTTCATTTCAGCAAGGAGTTCCGATAAAATATCAGGGTTAGCGAGAACATGATAGGTGATAACGGATAATGTCCAGGCTGTAGTTTCTGTACCGGCTCCTATGACTGTTTGTCCTTCTTGCCAGAGACGCTCTACAGATTTCTCATTCGAGGGGAGATCACTGGAGAGAATTTTCGTGGAAGATGGTTGGATGAGAAGAGCGTTCGTGATTAGTGTTTTTTCCATTGATAATGGCACCTATTTGTGCTTGTAATCCCTATGAATATCCGATATTAATACCATTCAACATTAAATAGTGAATAAGCAGCACTCACCATTTGAAACTCTACGACACTAACGAACTTTGGATCAAGATACTTTATAGCCCATAACGGCATATTCTGCATCAAAGGCAATATCCAAGGGAAAACCTTTGTAACATGTGATATTTTGCTTACATTATGAATCGCAACCTGAAGATCCGTTTGAAAATCCTCAGAATTTTTCACATAATTATTTGATTTCCCCAACGCATATTCAGATATTACATCATTAGTAAAGCATGAGAAAGCTAAGGAGAGATTAACCTCTTTCTTGGTATCTCTATATGAACAGAGCTTGAGAACAAGTGAGTCTACATGTTTCTGTATCATGGGTTCGAGACGAACTACACTGGCTTTTGAAAAGTAACGGTTCATTATTCCTCGACGGAGACGGTGATGATCGTGAGATACGGTACCGATCATTGATTCGGAGTTACCAAATTGCTTCGTGAAGTAAAGATACTTGTCGCGTTTTTTTCCGCCGGCAACGTATAGTTCATCGTAATAGTCTGGATCATTTATATGAAGTTCCCACGGATTGATACGAATTATTGGACCTTGAAAAGAGTCAGGATTGTATGATTAGAATAGGAAGAAGACTAACCATATTCATCGTGTAGCTTTCTAATCTTGAAAGTGTATTGTCCTCCCAAGATGATTTCATGGTATATTTCATATAACATGGAAATAGCAGCCAATTTTGGCCCAGGGAACTTGGCAATTGGACTGAAGTAAAGACGCCATATTATCCCATATGCTGCATAGAAAAATATGGCGACAATTGGAACTATTATCGAATGCATTGTTTTCAATAACGACTCCCTCTAATACGTATGAACACTGAGCAGTATCATCCAAAGAAAAACCGGCATTGTGAGTATAAGAACCCAATAGATGGGGATCTGAAGGCAGATACTCCATCTGCTTTGATAATATCTTCAACTAATCAAGGCATGCAACGCGATTGGGTAATCCTGAATCTCCTTGCATCAGCGTACGAGGAACGCCAAAAACCGCACATGTATGCATTGCTGGAATTGACAACGTCGTGCATTGCCCGACTTGATCGAGTTTACAGGTACCCCTCGATATAACGGCAAAAAATCATCCATCGGTTTTCATTCATTCCTTGTCTACGTAATCCAACACAGTGACGGATTCTCTCGGGCTTGAGGTACAAAAGGGAAAGTAGCCCGGCGTGAGAGGGTGGAGGTAGACAACCATGACACTTTTGGTAAGCGGGGATTTTTTCTACAGCTGCAGTGTTGTCCCATTTCCATGTTACAGGTACCACAACAATAGTCCATACTACTGGTTTCCTCCAATCATAAGATACCAAAAGCTGCACACATCGGCAATTAGAAGCCCATTTGCCCATTTGCCCATCTCCTGATCAATGAATACTATAAAAGCCGCCAGCCTAAACTAACCTTTGACCCGAATCCCAGATATCATCATGAAGGTTTAGACACTTGTACGGAGTATACCACAAGCATGTGTAACCAGCTCGTGATCGGTCATTGGGGGATAAATACAATTCACTATTCGACGAATGATAGTTCTTTCATAGGATATCTCTCTATTCTATGTCTCAAGACCCCAGATGTGTGCCTGTAATGCAATGCTATGCGCCCTCAAACCCAAGTTAACTTTATGAGAACTCCAAGACCCAAGCCCAGTCAAATCATCTGCGTATCATATTCAAATATACAGCAGGATAGCTCTTCCAGCACCAAGCAATCAAATTAAATTCAATAAGTTTTCTTAGGCAGATACTTAATCCCTCTCCTGGGACAAGTACCGCGTCCAGATTTCCCAGCCGGAGCAGTAGCCACAAACTCCCCCAACTGCAAACTCCCTTTGACATTGAAACTATACCACGCCTGGTTTAACCTCCCATATCGACAACCGAGCACAACCTCGCTCCCCGTAACAGCGGTCAATGCCGTCTGAATCTGGCTTTCCGTATAGGTAGCCGTATAACTTGGTACAATTCCTGCTTTCTCAAGAGCTTTATAGGTATCTAATTGTTTGAATAATCCCACGGCCCTTGTAAAGAAATCGATAACTTCATCACCGGCTTCGTATTTATCGCCGTAACAGGATGGTGCGAGTGTGTTTACACATGTTCCATGTTTATTCATCTCGTGTTCCCAAAACGTTTCCGCGGAACCTCGGTTGGGAAGCCAGTATTTGTTCATGTCTGCAAGGAGATCGGTTTGAGATGCGGCGGTGAGGATGGAGGTTATGTTATAGTATCTGGGAGTTTCATGACAGTAGGTTGGATAGGAGCCATCGCAAAGATCCGGCCTGTAAGATTTGATAAGCTTGGAACCATATGACTGCTAATGACAGATGGACGAACCATAAACCATGAAGAGTCCAACTATCAACAGGACCTATTGCAGGACTGTAGTCCCAAAATTGAGTCTGAAGAAGCTGGCCCCCGGGATAGATGAAGCAGCAAGAATCAGGAGCTGTTGTACTGTTGTGGCAGGAGAGGGGAGAATTCGATGGACAAGAAGGCGCATTTCCAAAGGGTATATAGGGTCTAGGGGTTGTAGTATCCGGTAAAGATGATGGATTGCTGATTATCGGTACCTGGGATAGGAGACCCCCTGCAAATGACACGAATTTACGGATAGATGAGACGGATGAGGTTGTGTTGGATGGCATGATGGAGTGTGAGTCGTGAGCTTTGGGCTGTGAACAGTAGTGTTGATTGAAAGGAAGAGAAGACGGAGGAATATATCTAATGATAAGCCAAGAGGAATGAATGGATGGATGAAGAGGAAGAGAGGAAGAAAGGAAGAAAGAAACCAAAACATTATATGACTACTGACAAGGGACCCTTTGAGCTTTCATGAAGAAGCTCAGCGCAGATAATAACTAGGCGAGCTACGTAATATACTAAATTAGAGTTATCACTAAGGGTTTAATAGGTCTAGTCAGAGGATAGATAGGGAGTGAATAGGGTATCGAACACTATCAACAGGGGATCAACAGGCATAGATAAGTCCTGATAAGCCTGTAAGGGTACCATGTGATAAGATTAAGCCCCTGTTGGTCCATTCATCAATGCCCATGTGCCCCTGAATGTCTCACAGCAGACCTACTAGGTAACGTAACTAGATACCTACTGAACAGCAACAACAACGCCAACAACAGATACTCGGTGTGGTGCATGGAATTACGGTACTATACTGTATGTATATGTATGAACTTGACTGGCATCATGACTAGATAGATACCCAGATACTCGGGTATATCTTTTACTTTGATAAAAGTCCGTCTCTTCTCAATTCAAACATAGATGTAGCACATCTCTCCATTCAATCCCCCAAGAGTACTCATCAAATCTCTCAATGGCACAGGCCCCGCATTATATCCAATATCTTGTAGGTCTTCCAACGTGGTGTTTCTGCTAGGAGGATTATTACCAAAGGCAATTGTCCCTGAGATGGCATTCTGTCTGTTGGCCAGATCCTGGATTTGCCATATCCACCAAACTCTATCAATCATACCGTGGTGAAGATAGAAAGCTGGGTCACCAGAGGATGCGAAGAAGTCCTGCGTGCATTGATTAGTACGGTGAATCCTAAAGGGGAATATGTAGTTGTCGCTGGAGAAATAAGGTCGCTTACACCGCCAGGATCACCACCAACTGTGTAATGTCCTCCTGTATGAACACCCCATTCCCCTGCGCTAAATATACCTTGCATGACAGTCTCGAACCAATATATATCTGCATTTGAAGGGTTCGTTATGAGGTCGTAAGTATATTTTGTTTTCGTAACAGCAGCGCTATGAACATTTACATCGCGGCGTAAACATCGTGGATTGTAGCCAAACCCGTCGGCCCGTGGGTTTACTCGCGTGCCTGAGATAGTTCCGGCGACTGGGCCAAGATTAACAGTCATACTACGAGATAACTTAGTATGTTAACAACGCAATGAGGGGCTTCGTACTTTTTGAAGGGTCCCGTGGTTACACATCCGCCACCTACGCCGGGTGGAATAACATTGAATGGAGCTGGCGCACCGTCTATTGGCACACCAGTATGGTTGTAGTACAAGCCATTGCCACTCATACTCGTTGGGCTTCCATCAAACAGCGGGGAATGTATGGGGTCATCAGCATATTTGCCCCAATTCCAATACTGAAGTTTGGTTAATAATGAGGTTGTCAGAAAGGTAAAAGAATAGAATACAAAACGATTCGAAGTTTCTGGTCTGTATGAAATTTGGAAGTAATGGAAGATGGGTGACTTCAAAACTCACAGGTTGATATCCTTTGTATCCACATTCTTCACGGAGTGCTTTTTCATACGTATGAACGTAGTATCTATGCCAGCCCAGGAAGTTCCCCTATGCTATCAGATCAGATCACAACATGCCTGGCATAGCTTGCACCTACCGTGGAATGAATGATAAGACTCTGATTTATATGCGAGGCAACAAAATCATCAAAGCGACTTCGAGCACCCGGGACTACTTCAGAAGGTGTGATAGATTTCTTAGACTGCAGACAGAGTACAGCATTTGTATACGCAATTCGATCCGCCCCAGAGAGGTCACTCCTGCGAAAGATTAGACCTTAAACTACGGTACTATCAAGCTTAACCTACCATTCACGGCGCTTTATGGCATTATTAATCGTACAAGTGTTGTTTGGATCGTGTTTCGCTTGATATTCTGCAAGTTTTGCGAGGCCTTGGGTTGACAGTATATCTACAGCATCCGGAGAGTGTGACGGATACGAAGCTGCTTCAGTGACACCAAGATATGATTGAAGAAGGAGAAGAATTGAGGAAGCGCCAAGAGAGAGGAAGTTCATCTTGACAAAGTGTAACACTAGCAAAACTGCTTAGAAAATGCCCCAGTGCCATTGAGCACAACTAAGACTTTATATCTCGTTCCCCTTTCTCGTCTGACACATCTAGAAGAGCGATGGGCAGTGCAAAGCGACTTTGAAGTTTTAGGATTAGCTATCGATATCTCTCCTTTCGGCTCTTGGAGTCAAGAATGCAAAGCTTCCGGGAAGGTAGACGATCACTTTAAACGTTCTTAGCAAATAGAACCAAGTAATTATGTTATGGATTGACTTCGTGAACCGCATTTATGCATATACAAACAAGCATCAGAAGTTTAATAACTGGTGTCAAATTATTGATATCGCTTGAGGCGCAATAAGCTCTAAAGCTTCAACATTTCTCCTCAATACCTCTCGAGTTTATTGGCTGAAGCAAGTCACTTGGATTGCTTACGCTGTTCAACGATCCATGCAATGAAAAGTCAACACATACATGTCAGCAATGATATTTCACCTCAACAGTATTTGATATCATTGTCTTGTCCTTAAAATTTGGCTATCTAAGTTGGTATATATATGAATACGCTCTCGTTAAAATAAATCTATCGAGGCGATTGGCATCCTTGGTAAAGTTAGTACTACCTCAGGTTGAGTACTAGCCCACCAAAATAGACTTAATAATATCAATGAGCCGAAACTCAAACCTATTACACAAGCGCCATGTATATAAATCATGAATCTACTTAACCGGCAGTCTTCCTACATTCATATAAGCACAGTCAGAGTTTGATCAAGGGAGTTGATAGTGGGATGAGAGATGACAATTCTGCATGGAATCCCTACATCAGTAGCATCGAACTCTCCTCTCGGAACGACCCATGCCTTGACTAGTTCAGTATCATCTATATTCTTGGTTATATCTCGAAAGTGTCAGGTCGGTAGCAGAGTTGGTCGGCAGAAAATTCAATGGACAAACGAGGTTTACACAAGGATTTCGGAGTTGGAATAAGCGGTGTATGTATAAGTAGGTAGGTAAGTAAGTAGGTATGTCTTTCATCTTAACCAATATAAACAATGAATTACTATCACATATAGGGAAAAATGATGAGATGATCCAAGTCATAGGCGACGCATGACCTGACCTTAGTAAGCATTCGATATATTCAATATCTGCTCCATATTATTTGCTTCGAATTGCCTATGCCCGTCCACCAATCATATCATTCTGCCTCCTATAAATGCTTCTTTGCTTTTGGAAGGCGGTGAAAATAATTTGATATCAAATGTATTGGTCTCTACCATATGCATAACGATCTCATAATAATAAGACGAGTTTTGATGGCCACGGCATGAGCTCACTATTCTTGCCATGGAATTTCTAGTGGCACCTCGATCATTGGGAGTCCATATGAAGAGAATATCAGTACGACCATTTGCACAATTTCCAGTATGCTTAGCTCTCTCTTCCGTATGTCTGATCAAGCTAATGTGCAACCGCCTCTACTGTAGTTTTGTAAAGCTTTCTCAAGCTGCATGGTTACCCAAAATTTCAACTTATTGTTGTTTAACTCCATTCATCCGAACCCACTGGTTCGCAAGTCATGTCTGTTGAAGGACAGCCCCTCGAGTGGCTTCCGTCCTTTCTTCTCATCTACCTCGCTAGCACGTGGTACTAAACATCTTGATCACCAATCAGGAAGGTTGAGCAAGCGGGGACAGCAGGAGAAGGTTTTTAAAAGTAAACTTCAAAATCAACATTCACAACGTACTCGAGATGATTACCAATACATTGATTCCGCTCCGCCCCGGAGACATCGCAACCCCAGGTCAAGCTACCCATTAGCGGTGCTCATCGCTGTAGGATGTACATACATCACCCTCAGCTACAACCGCTCACCATTCATTCAACTTCCTCTTCCAGATTGGGTCCCTAAATTCACACCAAGCTACCTCGAGAAAAACTTCATTCTTTCCCAACAAAACATAGACGAAGGACGAATTCACACTCTGATTACCAATAGCTTCATGCACGCAAATTACCCCCATCTTTTCATGAATATGTTTGGTCTTTCATACTTGGCACCGCTAGTGAATCCTCTTACCTTTGTGACCGTCTGGGCTGGCGCTGGTATTACATGTTCCCTAGCCTCTCTGTACATATGGAAACATGGTTTTCCTTTCGATCACACCCCCAAGTCTTCGAATATTGTACATCAGGGTTGTGGTGCATCTGGTAGTATACTCGGACTAATTACAATGACCGCGATCAAATATCCGAGCTTATCCTGGCAGCTCATGTTTATACCTATATATTTCCCAGGATGGCTGTTGGTAGGAGGTGAGGCTATCTATAGTATCCTAGCACTCAAATATGGGTGGCAGCCCTATATTGGTCATGCAGGGCATCTTGGAGGCACGGCTTTTGGATTCCTGGCCGGTATATTGAGTATGAGATTCGGCTTGAGAAGGATTTGATGCTATCCTCGTGAAAGGTTTTGAAAGGGTATTGGTGGGGTTAAGTTGCTACGTGAATTACACCTTAAGATACAACAGATGTATTGTAATTTAATCTCTCCAAGAAAAGTAAAGTTCGGAGCTCTTGATAGTTTGATTGTCATTGAATCCTTATATTCACATTACTTTCTTTTCGTTCGATATCCTCGTATGTTGAATCCTCAACTAAATTAGATTAAGGAAACCACCCTGTAAATATTGCGAAACAATACCATCGCCATGAAATATTCAGTCTGCTGATAAGAAATCTCTCACGCCTATCATTTTGCAGCGCTCGCAATACTCTGATTTTCATCATTCAGCTACGGCGCATAGATTACAGCATAGATTACAACGCCATTTTTCAATTCTGATTTACACTCTTTGCCTTCACTACCAAGTCTTAAGTCATTTATTTTAACCATGTTGTCTGGTTATGCATTATACACCATACATCATACACTGATACCTTTGTGTCTTCGTATTTCAACTCCAACTCGTACAATCAAACTCGATTATCCAATCCAAATGCCTAGACCCCAATATTGAACAAACATCAGATGTTCTAAGATTCTCGGGTCTCTTCAACAGTACCGCCAACTACTCTTCCCTTGACTTTATCCTCCCCTGCATCTAACTTTGCATTCTTGATCATCAAAGACAAGAAGACAACCGGTACACTCACACAGAGTGCCACAACAAGTAATTTATGCATAGTCTCCTGGTATGCCCTATTAATCGCCATTCTTTCCAGAGTTCCCATAGGATAAGCGAGAGCATTGTTAATACTATTATAGACAGCCTCACTGTCAAGAGTTGTAGAGTACTCGGCCAATTTCTTGGGAATATCATGACCCCATATAACACCAGCAATGGCACTTCCAACCGCACCGCCCATTTCTACACAAGTCATATAAACAGCTGTTGCAACCGCCACATTCTGGTGGCTGGGTACGGAAGCTTGGACGGCGAGTTGAGCAGGGACGTTGAGCATTCCTCCACCAATACCGACGGCAATTTGCGTGCCGATGATCTGAGCAATAGATGAATTTTCCTGACGGTAATAATACATGAGACCGATTCCCATCAGGTAAATGAGAGCGCCTGTAACAATGTACGGTTTGCAATATTTGGTATATTTGATGAGGAATGATACGGCAACTGCTGAGATGGTTGCCGTGAATGAAAATACTTGTGTTACATGACCGGCAGCGGGAATAGAGAGATCTTGGACGACGAGAAGGTAGGAATAGAAGTATGGTTGGACTGAGAGGAAGAATGCCACTAAGAGAGGTTAATAAGAAGGTAATATAAACGCTAAATGAAACTCACTGAAGTAGAAGAATCCAATACCACATGCTGCGCAGAACGTGCGGGATTTTAGGAGATCAAGGGAATGAGGGGGTGAGGTGCAAGTTTCTTGAAGGATTCCCATACAGGGAATATCATAAGGCAGACAACTCCGAGAACCATCATTACGATGATAACTGGACTAGACCATCCATTTGAGGTTTTGGATGCAATGGTAAGTGGGATCAAAGATAAGGGCAAATGCAGCACTTAACAAAATCATGCCGCCGATATCCAAATCATTCCACAATGTTTTTATGATTGAGATGGGGCCTAACCCTTGCAGAGGTGATGCGGCGGTAAGTCCTGCCCTCTTTGCCTTTCTATTGTTCAGAAATAGAGACAATGCCAATGGCAAGAATACAGCCGGTAAGATAATACACCAAAGACCATAACCCCATCTCCATGTTGTATTTTTCAATATCTTGTCTGCGATGGGTGCACCAATCCACACAGTGACCATAAATGGAACTTGTGGTAGGGTGGAGAATAAAGCACGGTTGGAAAGATCAGTGGTATCGGCAACAAAGATCTGTTGAAGTATTTGAAGGCTGGTAGAGCCTGCTGCATAGAATATTTGAGCTGCAGCAAAGGTTTGGACGTTGCTTGAAGTGGCCATTGTAACACCGCCGAGCACTGCGAGGAGAATTGAGACAGAAAAGGCCTCGAGTCGACCAAATACATCGGCGTATTTTGCCATGGGGGCTTTAATGACAGCTACAGTGCCTTAAATCAGTACAAAATATTTGAATTTAAAATTACGGTTACTACATACCATTGACAACATTTTGAACTACCAACACTGTTGAAATTAAAGAGTGGTTGTTGAATGAGCTTGTAGCAAAAACACCAAGTGAGGCGACCACTTGTCCTTCGAATGATGTAGTGAAAGCTATAAGGAATATACTAAGATTCGCATCAGTATAGTGTGATTCTCTGATATCATCTTATTATATGTACCCGATATATGCAATAACTAAATACCATGTTGTCCAGGTCATTGAGACAGCCTCAATGTTTTGCACACCAGCTTGAGTGGCATTCGCATCTTCATTGTTGGCAGTTTCCACCTCTTTTTCATTCGGATCTGGTGAATTTCCCCCGGCCCAAGCTTCGGTTTGAACCACAAAATCCTGTGTCTTTGGTATTTTTGTGGAAGACTCCTCGGGGTCAGCGGTGGTGCTCTGCATTTCTAACGTTGCTGGAAGTTGCGAGTACGATTATGATGTCGGTGAAAGATCTGAAATTAAAAGATGTGAAAGATTTAATGGAGGTAACGAACCCTTCTATATACTTGAGAAGTCATCTTAGTGTGAACTACACAAATATCTAGACTTTAATTTATCTGATGTCACATCACCGTTAGAATTCTGGGGGGCGTCATTAGTGGCAACACCGTCGCAACCCTAATCCAGCACCTTTGGCTAGAGCCATGTTCTATGCCTATATCGGGGATGGGCAGAATCACTGGTAACTATTTGAGGAAAAGTAATGAGCGTAGTATGGTAGAGTAGGCATCTTTATGATTATATATTTCTGTTGGCTGAACAAAATCTGATCATGAATGCAAATCGTACCGTGTCCCGAAAGAGAGTTGTACTAGCTTCGTTGAGTCAAGACCATCAATACTTCAATACAAACCCAAAAATAATATTTTGACATGATGTCTGCACTTGGCTAATTGTATCAAACCTGTTAACAAGATAATCTAGTTATTATGAGAGCTGATTGTGGGGTAGTGTGCTAACCCTTTCGTTGCCCCAACCACGGTCACCTACAATCCCTCAAATTCTTTACATCTCAAGGCAACCCATTAAGGGGTTGACACCTTCAGTAGGTCTGAAATTGAATATATCGTTTAACTTTCCAAAATCTGAATCATCAGAGAGAAGATCAGCTCTTACTTCCAGAGGCTGACGTCCATGATTCATGAAAAAATTTCCTCGGCTAAGAGGTAGTTTGGAACGAAGTGTATGATTAGGGTACCATTGTGCCTATGGGTTTTCTTGTTAGTTTCCAGCACGCTAGTTTTAAGCCAGTATGATTCATTAAATGAATTGAAACAGCCATGTGTATAATGATCAATGGGGTCAGAACAAACCTGGTATCCTAAAGCAATCATGATTCGGTAATCTTCCCCTTCATTAGGCATACCGGCATGCCATGTCCTCAAATCTCTCAACATTACATCTCCTTTCTCACAGACAGGTTGAACTGGTGGTCTCACTCTTCTTCGTTCTTCTACAATATTATGTTTAACATCGCAGGTAGGGTCACCAACAACGAGTTTGGCATTGGCAAGCTTGGATTCTGAGGTAGCTGGGATCTGATCAGCTCCTGAAGTATGGGCATGTGACCCTAGCCAAAATTCAGTAGAACCAGTAGAGACATTAAATGGGCATAGAGGTATATTCGCTATGACATAGAAAGGACATTGGGGGTGGTTGAATGTTATATCTTTATGAATCGGTTGCCGTAGACCATGAGTCTTAGGTAGAGCATTATTGCCCGTCACGAAATTCCAGATTGGCTTATAACCAAGATAACTGAGAATTGTAAGTCTCTGTAACCGCAAGCTAATGTGCAAATTGGGCATACGCATTCATGATTTGTATAACGAATGGATTAAAGAATACATCGTTATGGAGGTATTCTTCATGAGATAATGGTGGCGCTTGAAGGATGTTTGCTACAAGAAAACAAAAGTGTCAAAATGGCAATATGTTTACTTGAACCAGGATATCGGAGGTATCAAAGTACAATTAACGCCCTGGTTGAATGGTTTCGTTCCGTTCTTCACCAACTCATCTGCTTCCTTGCTCATGTACGAATTGATTTGATCAATATGATTGACATCGATAATAGATTTAAGGACAACAAAGCCATCTTGATGCAATGCTTCGAGAGCCGCTTGTAGGTTTGGGGTATCGTAAAACGTTGTTTTTAGTTCATCGACTGTAGCTCTAATAGTGCGTGGGGCATCTTTAACTTCCCCATTTGTAGTAGTCATATTTTTGGAATATGGTACCGACTCGAGACGGTGTAGAATTCTGTCCTTTATCTGGGTCAAAGGATCTATTTCCCCTCAGTTGGTGGCAAAAATTCTATCGGCAACGCATCCCAAGCCCTATCTTGAGTCGTATCTTATATGTCCTGATATTCCCAACGCGACAATCATACCTCGTACTCACAACACGTTCATGTCATTCGATAGAGTAAGATTCGGTCATGCCCGGCCTATCAAACTGATAAGCTATCCTTGAGGCAGATCATTGAGGGAGCCTGGAGGCCGAGATAATAGATATGCATTCAATTGAGGGAGTTTATCGTGTGGTTATGTACTTGTATATGTGGTATTATACCTCAATCAGCCGATGTGCCGATACTGATCTAACTGGGTTAAGAAAAGGGTCCGAAAAAAGTTCTTGACCGTTTGATAACAGCAATCCATTCAGATAGTAGTAGACCGACCGACCAGTGTCCATCAAATAGACTCAAGCCAGCCAGGCCAGCCAGTCCTGGTCAATCATGGTCAGTCCTTGTTAGTCCTAGTCGTGCCCTAGTCATCGTGTCCTCGTCGTATCCTACTCCGTGCTCATGTCCTAGTCGCGTCTAGATATCACTTCAAAGTGGAGTTAGATCCGATGTTCATTCGGTACACAGGGTAGGTAGGTGGAGGGGGTTACTTGAAAAATGTTGCTAAGATGATTGGTAGTACGCACCAAATTTGTGGATTTCTCTTTTTCTATTTCTCGAACAAAAATTGGAAAAGCTCTTCCTTCCCTCTTCTTCCTCTTCTGTCTTCTTGCAAGGGAGGACAGCAAGTTGAGTATGATATCTTTACCTCAATCAACATTTTATTTGATGTAAATAAAGATTCAAGACTGACATAGTCTGCGTTGTTGTCACTTGTTGATATCCGTATCTTTTGGAAAAAGAGTACAGTACTACAGTTACTGACTGTATCAATTGGATTGGAATATTATCCGAGATGTCCCCCGCCATGCACACTGCGACTCTTAAAGCTCAATTTGCGGAAAAGATTGAAGCTACCAAGAATGCCTTCAAGAGTCGTCAAGGTTTCATGGACTTGGTAACTGTTCAAGATACTGCACTCGATCAACATGGCCATCCAGGCTCAGATAAAAGATGGTCCAATGAAGATCTGTAAGTCCAGTCCAGTCCAACGTTATTGTTGCTCAATTGGAGTTTTCATGCTGGATTGGCACACGGCGAACGATTCAGCTACTAAACTCATTCCTGTAGTGATCCAACACCTCCTGAGAAACGGACGTGGCGTTGGTGGAATTTCGTCTCCTTTTACCTTGGACTCTCCTTCGGTAATTGGACCTTGGGCTCGACTATGGTAGGAATTGGACTCAATTGGTGGCAGGCTATCATTGTCATCTTTGTTTCTCAGATGATAAGCTCAATCGCTATGTACTTCAATAGTAGATGCGCTTCAGTCTATCATATCGGGTATCCTGTGGTAGCTAGGAGTGTTTTCGGAATGTATGGATCATACTACTTCGTTGGAGCTAGAGCTGCCTTGGCCATTATCTGGTATGGTGTACAGCGTAGGTGCCTCGATTCCTAATTTACTGCCGCCGAAAACTCTTCATCATCTTCTAGCAAAGACTAGATGATTGGAGCTCTGTTTCATCTTGAATGCAATCTTCTCTTTCTCAGTCTGAATCTTTGCTAATGCGCCAACAACAACAGTTTTCTCCGGTGCGAGCTTCATGAGCAATATATTGCGATGTATTTTCGGACATAACTTCACTGATATCCCAAATCATATTCCTGAATCGATTGGTATCTCATCCGCCAATATGCTCGCCTTTTTTCTCTTTTGGCTCGTCCATTTTCCGTTCTGCGCCTTCCGGCCATATCAATTGCGCGCATTCTTCTGGTTCAAATCCATCGTTGTTCTGCCAGCTGTGTTTGGGCTTTTCATTTTCTGTATGGCCAACACAAAGGGGCGAGTTGGATCAGTATACGAAAGTACACTAGGCGAGGGAGCTGCCTATGGGTGGTTCATTATGTATGGTATTAACAGTGGTATGGGCAATACTGCAACTTGTAAGTCTTGAGTTTTATTGCATGAGCCGATCCTCGGTCACCATTTCATGACGTTCCGTTTCTCCATCCTAAAGGTTTTGTACAGACCTTACCATGAAATGTTGCTGACTCCACAATTTTTCAGTGATCACAAATCAACCGGATATTGCGAGATGGAGTGCGACAAGATCAGGCGCTCAATGGTCACAACTTCTCACCCAGCCTCTATCCGTAACGCTATCTGCCACATTTGGCATTTTGGCCACAGCTGCGATTAACAACAATTGGGGCTTGGATTTGTGGAATCCATGGGATTTACTGAGCGCTATTTTGGATAGATATTGGTCAGGTAGCACCCGTTTTGCCGTTTTCCTGTTGGCCTTCTGCTGGATGGTATCCATTCTTGGCACAAATATCGCTGCAAACATGATCCCATTCGGTGCGGACAGTACCATGTTATTTCCTCGGTTCCTCACAATTCCCCGTGGGCAATACGTTGTGGAATTCATGGCTTTCGCCATCTGCCCATGGAAGATTCTCGCTTCTGCTTCGGTCTTCACTACTTTCCTTTCGGGTTATGGTATATTCATGGCTAGCGTCGTTGCAATAATGGTCTGCGATTGTAAGTTTTTCTATTCACTTCACCAACAAGATTTTGTCACATGACAATATCCTGGAATTTCATACTTGAAAATGGTTGTTAAAACGGATGCTAACCTATTGAAGATTATGCGCTCACAAAGGGCAACGTTTTCATTGGGCACCTTTACAATGGCTCAAAAACAAATCAACATTACTATTATAATCATGGCTGGAATGTGCAGGCAATTGTTGCATATCTTTGCGGTGTCGCGCTCCCTTTTCCAGGTTTTATTGGAACTTTAGGTGCATCAGTATCGGAAAGTGCTACGAATCTTGGGCGCCTTGGATGGTTATTGTCATTCTTTGTCAGTTTCGTTGTATACTTTGCACTTTGTACGATATGGCCAACCAAGAACCAGAAGATCATCAAGGAGATGAATCTTGGATGGGAATCACAATATGGTGACATTGTCATTGCTGAAGATGGGACACGAATTGCAGAGCAGGAAGGGATGGCTCAAGCGATCAGTGATTCTGATTCTGCCAACCGAACGACGGTAGTTTTGGGGGGAGAGAAAGAGACCGGAGGAATAAGGCATGAGTAGATATGTGTGAAAATGATCGGATGTTATATTTATGGGGATCATTAAATCAATTAGTTCATGATAACTTTGACGGGGTCAGGATAATATTAAGATCGAGACTTTTTTGATAGGTACTGTAACATACATCGTTTAGCTTAGTAATTAGCTTAGCAATTGGCTTAGTCAGCAGGGGACCATATATATACTGTATCGGGCCTCACCTGAATACCTTATCTCTTTTACACAACTCAAAGTCTCACAGGTACCTACCTATTCTCCTCTCCGTATTCAGATCTGTTTAAGCGAAGGGGATGAAATCAATATATTCATCTGCGAATTCATGTAATGTTCCTAGGTATTTTACCTGGACCAATATTCCTTTTCCTTCCATTTTAATGTGGACGAGAATGCATCGGTGTGGTACACTTTAATTTGGATATCTAAGAAAACAAGTATTCGAATGCTACAAGTGCTACGTAAGTAAAAGCAGCATAACATCGGCTATACTGTGTTATGTCTAGTTTTGCAGCTGCAGTGTCACTCAAATCTTTCTTACTCGACAAAGCCAACAACCAAGCATCTTCCAAAAACACTTCATGTACTTATAGTTGCACCACCCACCAACAACGATGGCAACAACAAGACATTCAATCAACTACCCTTCCCATACAAATTCCAGGAATTTCATACCACTCACTACTTGGAATTCCTTTTCTAGGGCTATATTGACTTAACCTTAGTGGGTTGAGTCCACTCTCACTAGTCTTTTTAGCGAAAGCGTAAACTCTTTGATCTTTTCATTGTGGTAATCGTGGAGGGGGACTCGATCTACAATTTAATTATACATTCTCATATCAAACAAAATCACCTAACACTGACCTACAGACTCATTTGTAATTTTGTATCACATATTTCCTTTACAATACTTCTTTTCAAACATTAAAGTTATCAAGAATGGATTCACCATGGAGACCAGAGTTATACCAGCCATCCTCAGCTTGTGAAATTGCTCCGCATCAAGTTCTACACGCCGAAGTTCGTCTCCAAAAATTCCCTTTGTCTGGAGTCCTCAGTAGGGTAGCTCAAAGTTCTCACTAATTCTTCCCTTCTCTTCTTAGCTGTTGGAGTCCGAAATTGCAGAATTGTCTCGGTTCACAAAAGACATTGCGGTGACCCCATACGACCCGGAAAATTGGCTTAATCGAGGAAATTGCCTCCGTAGATTAGGGTACCCAGAACTCACTCTCGGCGATGTCCATAAATCCAGACTTCTAGTCGAAGCAGCGTTGCAAAATGATCATACCTTAGGTACTGATGCGTACAAAGCATACAGCCAGAAGATATACCAACTACATCAGACCCATCCCGCATGGATTCCAAGGAAATCACAAGTTGCCACACCAGAAGCTTTTCAGGCCTTAGTAAATGTTCTTTTAAAGAGACTTGAGCTTCAGATCTGGTCGGAGTTGATGGAAGGGCTGATGGCTTCCAACTGCTGTACAGACTATCTTGCGGTAAGTAAAGATGCCGTAACTAGATTTCCGGATGACCAGGTTTTTCCCTCGGAAGTGACGAATGCGGAATCATGGTTCGAGCAACGACAAAACATTCTCCAAGGTTACGTTGATGATGAAGAAATGACAAAAGAAACCATGGCGACTACTCTCTACAACGGCGGTGTTTATCCAACAGCGTATCCATGGATGACCGAAGATCTTGTCACGAGATCTGATCAATTAGTCGCAAAGGTGGCCTCGGAATTTGCCTCCGCATCATCCAACTGTGTTGTTTCAAAGAGCACAATTAGACTAGCTTCATCGCCTGAAGAAGTATCAGAGGTAGACGTGCTTGGCGTCGTAGCAACAAGAGATATTCAGGCGCAAGAATCAGTCCTCCTTGACCCTACGCTTGCAGCTGTAGTTGACAGTGTCGATCGTTGCTCTGCATGTTGCGGGCCTCTCTTGGATGAAATCGAAAATTCATGCTGCAGTGCAAAGTACTGCAGCTCTTTGTGCTCTCAACGTGCACTGGATGGCTATCACTCTGTCATTTGCGGTAAGGATCTCAATTTCCTGTATAAAGCTAAACCAGCATCTTCATCAAACTCCAAAGCATCTTCTGTAGGATCCAACTTAATCCTCCGTGTCCTCGCCCTTTCTATAAAGGAAAATCCAGCAAATCCACTAGAGACTTCTCTCATTTCACGTCTCACGCCCGCGTACAATCCAAACGATCCACAGCTCATCGCTTTCAACTTCAAAGATCATATAATAACACCAATCCGCATCCTTCGCGAACTTGGCATCGACGTCTTCACGAACAGCATGTACGACACATGGGTTCTGCACACTATCCATTGTCGTCTACAAAACAACAAACATGGGCAAACTTTTGATGATATCCGTGGAACTGCAATAAATCCTCTATACTCGATGTTCAATCATAGTTGCGATCCTAATGTTGACTGGAGACATGATGACGAAAATAGTACAGTCACCATGTTCGCCGAACGGGACATCAAGAAGGGAGAGGAAATGTTTATTTCATATATTGGAAAAGGCAAGGGTCTCAAGGAAAGGCAAGGGAAACTAATGCCTTGGTTTGGTATGGAGTGTGCATGCCATAAGTGTGATGAGGAGAAATTAGCAGCGATTGTTACAGGTATCACCGTCTGATCAGGGAATTCCATTGGTGAGAGCGGTCTCTTGACCCCCTCAAATTTTCTCTTGTTCGAAGTCATTTCAAAAGCCTTTGATCCTCATCACTCAACCCAACCCCAAACATTGAATCTTGATTTCTCAGGCTATCTGCAGACTCTTGGCTATATACATTTGGCAAAATAGCTATCGATACCTAGTTAAATGTACGGGACTATGTGCTATATCACATAGTCAGCCTGCTGATATCAGATATGATCATTCATGACAGAGCCAAGAAATAATATCAGACATGTGTGGTATGTGTGTTCTTGGAGACTTATTGATTCATATAGAAAAAAAGGAGAGACATGAGTTCTTCTTTGGCTCACAATCCAGATTAAAGTTCCGATCAATACATCATCTCTCAGTGACCTAATACTTTTCTCGTCCAATTACATGTTTTGATACCACTTCTTATCTGTTACAAGAGTGAGCCTTGATTTTTCTATCTCCAGTGAAACGTAACATCTATTCGCATGAGGTTAGTCATCGTTCTACAGAATAATTCTGTTCTTGCTGTTCCTAACGCAGTGCTCGTTATGCTGTTGTACGTCAAGAAGGATTCCGCCGACTCAGCAGTTACATGACAATTGATCGGCGGAAGCCTCTAGGCATGTTCTCTCGGTCATCTCATTGCAATAGACTCTCCTCGCATTTGATTCACGCTTTCGATGCTCGCCTTGAATATCTTCCAATATCCAAATTTTGATCGGAACTTCCACTAAACCACAACATGACTATCATCACATCCCTAGAATTTATAGCCCTTACTTCCCTAATTGTGTGGAGCATCTATGGTGCCATATATCGTTTATATTTTAGTCCAATTGCCAAATTTCCAGGTCCGAAGCTTGCTGCCTTGACCTCATGGTATGAGATCTATTTCAATGTCATTCTTGATAGGCAATGGCTCTATAAAATCAAAAGAATGCACGAACAATACGGTATGTATTGCTTGATTTGTCCTCAGATCTTATGATGACTGAAAGTTATAGGCCCAATTATCCGCATCAATCCGTATGAATTGCACATTGACGACTTGGAGTATTATGATGAATTATATGCGGGTAGTACGAGAAAACGTGAAAAGTAGGTTATGAATAGCTATTTATCTCAATTCTGGGCTAGTGTATCGGTCTTCCCATGTGAGCCCCGGGCCCCAAGAATATGGATTTTTTTTCTCATCATCTCCTGTCTTAGACTACTGCTTCACTACCCTTTGTATGCGTTCTGAAGCGCGGGTTACACCATGGTTGTCGAAATCAGGTGGTGTTTAAGAGTTTCTACGGCCAACATTTTCAGAAGCTACATTGCAATCAAGGCCTGCTGGTCTGAGGGATTTCATAATGATTGATTACAGATATCCGTGGTTTGTCAGTGGCAGCGGCTCTCCAGGCAGTGCTTTTGAAACCATAGGGCACGATCTCCACCATCTCCGTCGAAATGCTATCAACCCATTCTTTTCCAAGCGATCCATCAATTCTATGGAATCAATCATCAAATCCCAGATCTCCCTATTGTCTGATATATTTCACTCACATTTCGTCAGCGCAACGCCTGTTAATCTCCGGGTCGCGTTCTCCTCACTCACTTTGGATATAATTTCCGACTATTGTTATGGAAAGCCCTTTGGAGCCTTGACAAATAAAGATCTGGCTGAGACCTGGAGTAATACACTTTCACAAATCATGTCGATAACGATTTTTGTTATGCATTTCCCTACAATATTTAAAATTATGACGTTTTTGCCCGATAGTTTGGCTGGTCCGGTATTGAGACATCACAGAGTTAGTCCAGAAATTTCCTTCTACTAGTACAGGCCAAAACCTGATTATCTATTCTAGAACTCAAGGAAACTCGTTACGCGTATTTTAAACCATTAAGACACTGGAATTCGGCAAAACACAATATTTCACGAACTGCGTGATAGTGATCTGCTTCCGCCTCAAGAGAAGACTGTCAACCGACTAGCTGACGATGGAAATATCTTGATCGGCGCTGGAGGTGAGACGACAGCTCAGACTTTGGCTGTATTGTTTTACCATCTCTTGGAGAATCCAAGAATATTATCGACAGTCCGAAATGAGATTAGTACCGTGGATGAAGATATTACGTGGGTCAAATTGGAGAAATTACCATTTTTGGTCAGCTAGTCGGCGATGTTACGAAACACAAGGTGCTAACTAATGCTATTGTAGTTGGCGGTGATAACTGAAACGTTGCGAATCTCAAGTGTGGTAACCACACGTCTTCCTCGGGTTGCACCTGATGAAAATCTAAAATTCAAACAATGGACGATTCCTGCTGGTGTACGCATATCACCTTCTCCACAATCCAGTTGGTGGATTGTTCTCTACCCCTGAAACTCGCCCCTTTCAATCCTTCTTATTCAAAACGAATTAATTTTCTTGCTCTCTCTCTCCCTCCAAGCTCGCTCTTTTTATCATACTAATACTGATCCAGACACCAATAAGCATGTCCTACTACTTGATTCACTACTCTCCAATAATCTTCCCATCTCCTGAAGAATTCGATCCCACCCGTTGGATTGCGAATTCAGCATTAGGTGACTCAGCACCAGGCAATGCAGTGAGAAATCATAGGTTAGGCAAGTACTTTGTACCCTTTTCCAAGGGAACAAGAATATGTCTTGGTGTGAAGTATGGAATCCACCTCCTCCCTTCTATATTAATAATCGCTCGACTAACATAGAAATTCACAAAATAGTCTAGCATATGCAGAGTTATTCCTAACAACAGCGTATATACTCAAACGATTCGATTTTGAGCTTTTTGGAACGACCAAGAAGGATGTCGAAATCAAAAGAGATCACTTTGTTGCAGCACCGGCAGCGGGAAGTAAAGGTATCAGAGTGATAGTCACTAGTGACAGAGGGGAATAAAATATAGCGGAATTGGATTAATTTGCTTTGGTTATATCATTATGAATCTATCATAGGTCCTTTTTTTAAGAGATTTCGCCACCTGCTTTTCCACTCGTGATCTCAGGATGGAGGGTTTTTGTTCCGTAAACTAAGAAAGTATTTGTAGGTATTCAACAACTATAAAGGGTGCTATCATGACTTACCAGGGAATTCTGTCTCATCTGCTGGATGAGTAACAATCTCGTCATGAACACAAATAATCAATCCCTCGACCTGTTCCGCCGGAACCATCGTCCCGTTTCTTGTTTCAATAGTCCAGCTCAGATTAGTTTTCAAATAATCCACTACATCTTCAATGTTGGCAGCATCTACGGACTTAATGGCCTCTACCAAAGAAAACTCGTGGTGATATGTCAAGTGTGTCGCATTTCCTCCATCTGCAAGCGGTGGCGGTAAGACATGAAAAGAAGCTATGGGACTGCTACCGCCAATGTGTAATCTGACAGTGAACCTCTCACCAAGGGCCATAGACAAAGCTTGAACCGCCACAGACCATTCTCTCGTCTCATCTCTCTTCTTCTTCGAGCCAGTGAAAGTTCCTCTGGGGTTGTATAATGAATTGACAGTTGCAGTAACATTAGAGGAGAGTTCAGTTACGTTTGTGATGATTGCGTCTGGAACTGAATCATATGAGTATCCGAAAGTACTGGTATAGCGAGCAGCATCTGACGTCCACGGGGTCTCTCCATCAGCTTGATAGAATGGAGTCAAAGGTGATGCAGAAGTATCTCTTGACCCTGGGACGATTGTAAAAGTTCCAATCATGTCGGATTCCGGAAGGATCCACTCATCGGGTAGATCGCTTGCCACATTGTGAAGAGACGGTCCACATTTGCGTGGTGGAGCCAGAAGATTGGGTCAAAGGCAGCATAACTCAACTGACTCATATGACCGTAGTTACCCCCAATGGCAACATGTACAGCTCCATGGGGATTTTCCAGGGAAGGACCAGGAGAGACTTGTGTCGCCATGTTATAATATACATTAGATTTTGAGAACATTGAGTAGATACTGCTCATCAAACCCTCGGAATCCAGATATTCATTTGCTTCGTCAGGCTGAGATGTTCCTTGGACCTCTTTATCAGGATATCTCAGTGTCGTAGGGTCTTGAGCCAAGTCTTCATCCGCCCTACTTGTGCCTGTAGTTGGAAACCAAGTTTCGTTCAATGGAAACTGCTGAAACTTATAAAGAAGGAGAGGATTGGCAACATTTTGGGTGCCAGAGGGTGTACTGATCTCGACAGTGGCATCATTAACAATAGGAGGCAGGGTGGAAACAGCGGCCCAGTCCCAATATGGAATTCTGAAATTTGCGGCAGCAGAAGTGTAAGTGTCGTCATTGTATGTGCTGGCAATCGATTGGACGTGGCCAGCTAAAGCTTGCTCATATAGTGCAAGATATGGGCGATGCCAAGTGGGGAACAATACGTCGTCGTGGGTACAATAGCCAATCTTTGGAGCATCTGAGTTCCAGTTTACATCCCCCCATGAATAATATGGACGGCCATGGATACCGGCGATTTGAAACCAAGACAACAAATCATCTTCTGGGACTTGCTGCAAGGCAATAAGTGCTTGGATGTAGAGGGACCTGGAGAGATTTAGTCGCAGATTTGGGAAGACTTCATGATTAACTCCTGTTCGCTTCCTGAAGCTGTTCGGACATCGAAATAAATTTTGACAGTGCAATGAGTACTTGCTCTAATTTTGCTATGTTAAATAGCTCTGCACTGCTGACTTTTGACTTCTTCTTTGGAAATTGACTGGGTGTAGTAAAATCAAACATACCATGTTGGGATATCGTTTGAAGATCCAAGATATCTCTTCGTGCAGGTCTTTCTCCTGTTTGTTCATTCATGCCAGTATGAACACCACCAATAGGATAGTAAGACGCTTCTATGATATCAACGAAAGTAAGAAGTAAAGTTGCCAAGCCAAGTGGTGTAGTTGCTTTTCCAAAAAGCATATCGAGGAGTATTAGAAGAGATATAACAAAAAAAATCGAATATGTTGTATATGAGAAAATGTTAAAGATCGACGGCTGTGTGCTAAACATATTTGAGGGGCAGAAGCTCCCTCTTTATAGGAGATCAGTTGAGAACGATTCACCTTGAAATCCAGAGTCGGATCCTCAAAGTAACATGGCCTCCTATTCTAAGGTTACTAGACGTGACTGGGGATACCATTAGGCAATGTCTGATAAAAGTCATCATGAATACTTTGTCTAACTTACGATATGCCCGTCCGCTCGTCGACGGTTGCCAATGTTCTAATCCCTCCGTGTACATTAAAGGTGGGTATTTTCTAGAATCTGGTTGGGCGTGTCTTCAGCCTAGCGAGGAATCGTGGTAAGGGAAGGCTGACGACCCCTGACGGCCCCGGAAAGCTAGCTTCTCCGAAGGGCAACCGGTGCGGGTAACACGAGTATTAGCGAAGTTATAGGGACAAAGCAACGTGCCGATTCACCAGCAATCATATACTGAAACATGGGTTCTTTTCTTCAAACAACGAAATTGAACGGTTGAAGAATATATGGGGCCGCCCGATTTAGTCATAGAACTAGAAAATTTGATCACCAAGTCTTTTGGTCTAAAGTTTCATCTTTTTAGTTAGGACGAGCACCGCACGAGCGTGTGATACATACATTGATATCTACTACTACCTACCTAGGTACTAACATATGCGAGCTGCAAGTAGGTCTCAATCTGTTCACCTCGTGTATTGAAAGTCCCTACAATTCGTGACTACACGAACTTCAGGAGACCAAGTAGAGTATCATTCGACCGACTATGTCGAGATTCCCAGCAGCTTAGGTTGATTGATGATATACTACGAATCCATTCACCAAGGTTTACGCTTTGTCAAACCTCGGTGTGATTTCATTTCTTATTCGTGAATCTTCACCGAAACTTCATGAAGAGAAAGATGTATCTTTTTTTTGGTAAAATTTCTTGAGGTTCTCTTCTAAAGAAATCTACTTTAACATACATAACAAACTCTATCAATAAAAATGGGTCATACTACGGATAAACCTCAACCACTTGGTTTTACAAGGTGAGCTCGAGATTGTCTAGATCCTGATATAGAAACCTTTGACTCGCCAAAAAAAGGCCCTTAGACGACCACTGATAGAGATATGTAATTTGTACACTGGAAGGTGTATATAATATTATGTAGCGATATGCAACAAATCTTTCTTTGGCCCCCAATTCTATGGAATTACCACGGAGCTGAACTTATTGGATCCAGTGATGACATTCTCGCCATGTGCTTGCCGTGTGCCATAGAATAACAAGTAGGTAAGCTTTGATAATCTGAATGTTTCAACTGAGTAATGTTTCTTCTTGGCATTCGATATCGGACGACAGACGATGATGTCTAAGCTGATGGGAAGCCCGACAACTGGTCTGATAGAAATTCGGGAACTAAGGACCCAAAGTTTGTAGAAGACGGGTAGTTTCGAGTTGAGACCAGTAGAAATAGACAGGAAATCTCAAAATGATACAAGCTGCTCTCTATTTTTCCCTTCTCTGTTCTTCTTCTTATTCTTCTTCCTCTTCTTCCTCCCTTTAACAGAAAACCATCTGCTCGGAGAATGATGAGTTCGAGTAGCATCGTTCGGGTTATCAATGAATTATTTGAGCCTCATCTATAGAATAGAAGCAAAGTGTATTGAGTTCCAAGCCTCTCTCTCAAGAAGTGGGGTTTTATCGTTATGTTGTACTGGAGCTATTCCTATTGAAGAAATGAACTCCTCCAAGAGAATCGCATGCAGCTAGGTATACCTCACGTCGGATACTCCCTGACATATTTGTTACAGAGAGTTTGATAAGAAAACAACAAGGTCGTGCATTTCTATCATGATGCGAGGTTTTGTGTTCAGGAAATTCCAAATCGCTTCACTGGTTGAATTTCATAACATAGACAAGTTAATAATATGTAATTGTGCTTTGGAAGTCGTGATTAGATATAAAACTCTGTAGGGTACATATTGGTATTCATTAATTCGGATTTAAACTATATAACCAACCATTGGTGACGCAGATATCTGTGAGTTTGGGCTTTATACTCCTCCTGTCCAAGTACCTAGGTAATGCAATAGAGACTTCTTCAATCTGCTCTCATGAAAAATAGTAGAACTCCGGTGATCAAAGGCTAGATGTTCTTGAGTGGCCACCAACTTCTGCCGCTCTGGGTGAGTTTCTGTCTATGGCTATGTTGGATCATACCTTATATTTGCTAATGGACACGTCTCCAACACTACAGCATGTCAAAGAATCAACCACCTGGATCATGTTGTTTGTATCATATCAGTTAATCGTTTGAATCAAAATGATGAAGAATTCCGGTACCAGGCCTAACGGTGTTTGTAGGCTCTCTGGTAGCCGTCATCTGATGTTTCCTTGTTGTTCATGAAAATACACATCGGTATTAGAGCTTAAGGAAGCGTTAGATTCTCGATTGTGTGAGTAACTTCGGGTACTAGATGCGCAATCTGATTTGGATCACGCAGAGCTATAGTAAGATCATCCGGAAGTTTTCCAGAGTAAAGAAGGTTCTGCTGAAACTTAGATAGATCGTCGGATAAAATGATGGCTTAACTGACCTTCTTGACCGTGTCAAATGCATCCTCTTTCTCAGTATAGTCCCGGATTACCTTGTTTGTATTGAAGTCGACATAGATCCTGGTATCTCTGATCCTGACGAGAACATTATCAAGCCTCATGAACAGCCTACATAAGAGAAGCATTCGATCAGGCATGACCCGTAGTTTACAAGAAAACACGGATATTCCATTGTCATCTAGCTCACTTTCGTACAGGACAACTTCTTCGAAAAAGAGGATTGGATCTTGTCGTTTGAGAAGAGCAATAGGTATTGGATCTGAGTTATCCAGCGCAAAAGATTTTCCATTCGTTACAGTGCCTTTATACTCTGTTGTATATGACCAATCGAACGGTTTCACTATTTCTTTGATGCCTTCATGAGTTTTCTCCCTGCATCGTGTCAGTGCCGCCTTTTGAGAACCAAGACCTGGGATTCCCTACCTGCTGCTCGACCACTCTTTCGAATAAGCTACTTTTAACATATTTTTGTCCGTTTTATCCACCAAATCCAGAGCATCGTATGCATTGAATTCCATGCGCCATCCACTCTCAAGATGCTCGATTGCAACCATATTATCACCAAAGATCATCTCTGGAACCGGTATGCCAAGCTTCTCTGACATCTTATCTATTGGACCTGATTTCGAAATTGGAAGTTTTCGTGCACTAATCTTGAAGCCTTTCTGAATATGCGATACGGTAGCGGTCTCTACCGCTCTGGGTGTTGGGTAGGTCTCGTTGATAGGACCATTGAATGCCCATGGTTGTAGAATTGTATGGTCTCGACTGTATAATATGGTGATGGATGCAGTTGGCTTCACTCTCAAAGTAGATTGTTCTCTTCTCTTTCGGATAATTCGAATGATCATTGATAAATGATATAGTGATACATATGCACCATCCAACTGATTATTGTTATTTTGTTCTTGTATTCGTCGTGGTGGACCGAGATTAGTTCTGTTGGTTGGTTGCATTCATTGACTTGACTTGAGTTGTTGGTATCTATTCTCGATTTTGATATAACTTGGTGGGAAGATGATCTTTCAATACCTCCTAGGTAGGGAATGGTAATGAATGTTTCAATCAATATTCCTTCGATCGATGTCATCAGCCACAGACTACTCCGTACAGTAGCTACTGGTGAACTAAATAAAACTGCCGTACTGTGCCGAGATGCTTTCGATTCAATAGTTTGTCTGTTGCTGTGTCAACAGAGATTGGACTTAGCGCCCGCGATTTTTAATAACAATAAACTCATTCTCATCCTCGTTCTCGGTCTCGTTCTCATCTTGTCATCTTGTCATCTTGCCATCTTGTCTCAAACCTTCATCTCATCTCATTCAATAATAGATGATTGATTCATTACACAATTAATCTTTCGCTACCTACCTACCTGCCTATCAACCTTCGTTTTACTAACCCAGCAGCAGCCAATCTAGTATCCAATTGCTCCCGAGTCATCCTTCATCTACACCACCACCTAGCGAGCCATTTTCAACAATTCACCAGCATCGTCAACCTCCATCTCAATTGCATCAAAATGGCAGCCCATGCTCTTGAATCACGCTTTGAGAGAATGTCTGTGAATGATGAGAATGATCCAGGGGAAGGAAAGAAATACAAATCCAAGGTAAATCAGATCCAGTTATGAAATGCGCTATAGCTAATTGACATCCATTAGATTGCAGCTACTTCATCAACTTCAAGTATACAATTATCACAAAATGCAAATCGAGCAAACCTTCTAAAAATCGCTTTGCAAAACAAGAATACAACGAATACAATAACGACCGTCACAGCTTCATCACATGAGTCTGCTTCTCCGTCAAGAAAGCCTTGTACATCCTCTCGAGATTCGGAACAAATGTCTAAAGTCGAGCGCAAATCGAATCCTATATACCAGGAACCTGCTCCAGTGAAGCAATTTCACCTAGGGATGTTTGAGATTGGTCGACCTCTGGGAAAAGGAAAATTCGGTCGTGTGTATCTGGCAAGAGAAGTAGTACGGGATTTGTTTGCGCCTTGAAAGTTCTACACAAAAACGAGATACAAAAGGGCAAGGTGGAAAAACAAGTCCGACGAGAAATCGAGATTCAAAGTAATTTACGGCACCCAAATATCCTCCAGCTATATGGTCACTTCCATGACAGCAAAAGAGTCTTTCTGATTTTGGAATTTGCTGGCAAGGGAGAACTTTATAAGCATCTTCGTAGGGAGACGAAATTTCCCGAGTGGAAAGCAGCTCAGTATATAGCGCAGATGGCCGCTGCATTAAAATACCTTCATAAAAAACATGTCATGCACCGGGACATAAAACCAGAAAATATTCTCGTTGGAATCCATGGCGAACTTAAGATTGCAGATTTTGGCTGGAGTGTCCATGCACCAAACAGCAGAAGGGCTACAATGTGTGGAACTTTGGATTATCTTCCACCTGAGATGTTGCAAGGCAATAGCAACTACTACAACGAAAAGGTCGATTTGTGGAGCTTGGGGGTTCTGATGTATGAATTTCTGGTTGGCGAAGCTCCTTTTGAAGACACTCCAGTTATGACACAGAGGAGGATAACAAGATGCGAAATGACGATTCCAAGCTTTGTGTCTTCCGAAGCAAAGGATTTGATTAAGAGGGTATGTCGAACTTCATCTTGACATATATCATGAACTGATTCTGGATATAGCTACTTGTACTTGACCCAGAGAAGCGTATTCCTCTCGAACAGGTTCAGAAGCACCCCTGGATCATCAAGCATTGTGTTAAGGGTGAGCGAGCTAGTATGCGGGACTCAAAATCTACTGGCAGCAAATCTTCGCTGGACTCTCGGGATGAATGAACGACAGATCGTGATTTGAGCATTGGCGTTTGAGGAGTAGATGTCTGATTGAAATGATTCTTGAAGATAAGGTTACGGAGTTTGCATGTAAGGTTTCCTATACGCCGGCGCTCATCTTGATGTACATCTTTATACCCATGTACCTAAGTACTGAATACAATTATTTAACGAACCAAAGTGTCTATTCTTACATGGGTATATCAAATAAAACGACCTCACTTGTAGATCTCATCAAAGGGTCGGGTATCTGAGTAACACGAATCCCAGACCTCATTTACTACCTTCACGGCTTGGACATCGTCCTTACACCATGGTCTAGCTAACACCGACTTGACTGCTCTCCTACGCACGCAGTCCTGGTGTTGTTGGGTTACCCTATAGTTATTTCTCGTCCAGAATTCTCTCGCCCATCTACATTCTCCACTCAAACTTGCTGCTCTAATCTATATCAACCGTTAGCTTTTTGTTGCTGGACATGTATTGGGCCGGGCTAGACCAGTGCACACAAACCTCCGAACAAGCTGCATGTCGCAGATCTCCCCAATCTACCTTCCATCTTAAATGATCCCATGCGTGAACCATTTCATGTGCTAATGTATCCTCCACATGCTTGCTATCTCTCATCTCGTTCGCACACAATTGAATCCCATGTTCAGGGCTGAATCCTCCACCTTGTCTCACCATTTTCCCATCTTCTGTAATCCGTGTGGGACATCTCCTGCAACGTATGTTATCTGCATCAAGCTTTCCATTCAAATCTCTTATATTCTTCTGCATAAATATAACAATTGGCGAGTATTTTAAATTATAGTCTCTCCATTCTTCACATTTGTCGCAGTCACGCTTCTCATGGCGGGCGTATTGGTCTTCGCGATAGAGGATCTGGTGGGATGGAGGCATTGTGCCCAGGAGGATGGAAAACCAATTGCGTGTTCGGGCAGTCGGATCAAATTGCGGCTCGTTCTCTTTCGCAGAATCTGAGACAAGCGGAGGTTTGTTTGCATCCGACGTTGCCATTGTGATAGTGAGATTGAAGCACTTACGCTCCGCGATACCTACCAGGGCGCTGTTTGTTGACCTCTTGTATATGAAATAACTTTTTAGTCGGGCGGTGGAGAAATTCTGCCGTTTGGTGATTGATATAAAATATCCAAGAACCTGAGCGGATTCGTCTCTTTGATAGATATCCATGAACAATTTATACAACTTCACATGTAATCAAAGTGATTTACTGAGTACAAAATGAACACAATCAAGACAAAAGCTCCAAAAATCTCTTACTATCGTCATAAAGTTAGGTAGGCACAAGGTTCCAATATCTCTTCTTTTTTTAAGGTCAGATGCTGAGTCACGGGGTATCATAGAACAAGTTCCATCGTTGATGAGAAAACTCATGAACCATTATTGAGTATTCTAAGTCTGATTGTGGAAACTGCTGTAAAGCTATACAAGGATGGACACAAAGTTATTATAGTTTCCTCCGGAGCTATCGGGGTCGGATTGCGAAGAATGGACTTGGACAAAAGGCCAAAACACCTTCCTCGAGTACAAGTATGTCGTATTGTTCTGAGGAAGTTCACCAGGGGATATTGGTCTAACCCTTGTGGACTAGGCTTTGGCAGCAATAGGACAATGCCGTCTCATAAGTTTATGGGATAGCTTGTTTGCACACTTACAGCAACCTGTTGCACAAATTTTACTCACAAGAAACGATATTGCAGATGTAAGGTCTTGAATATTGACAGGAGTTGATGGCCATGTGGCTGGCTGACACAGGATAGCGGACACAATATCGAAATGCTCAAAACACGTTACACGAGCTCCTTGAAATGGGCGTTATCCCCATAGTAAACGAAAACGATACCTTAGCGGTCTCTGAAATCAAATTCGGTGACAACGACACCCTGTCTGCAATTACCGCCGCTATGCTTCATGCAGATTACTTGTTCTTAATGACTGATGTCGACTGTCTTTATGATAAAAATCCACGGACACATCCAGATGCACAAGCAATCGAAGTAGTAGAAGACATCTCTGCGTTACAGGCCGATGGTAATGACTTCCGTCTTCATCTTGATTTACTCTCTTCAGAATCACATGCTGACGAACCATCTTCAGTATCAAGTGCGGGCTCGAGCTTAGGTACAGGCGGAATGTCCACCAAAATAGTTGCTGCACGTCTTGCCACCTCTGCAGGTGTAACGACTGTGATAACACGCTCCTCTAACCCAGGGAATATTGCAAGCATCGTACGATATGTTCAATCTCTCAAAGCTTCTTCCTCAAGCAGAAAATTCAGTGATGCTGCTTCAACAGCTGTAACCCAAGAATCCCTAACAAGATCCACTTCCGCATTGTCACTTACTGGGGCTCGATTACCATCTGTTGAAGCACCCTTACATACTAGATTCCTTCCATCTCACCAACCGATACGGGACCGCTACTTTTGGCTTCTTCACGGACTCACTCCGCATGGAACAATTTATATAGATGCTGGTGCTCATCGCGCCTTGGCAGCAAAAGCTGGCCTTCTTCCTGTTGGCGTTGTGGATGTCGAAGGCACTTTTGCACAGCAGGAAGCTGTAAGGCTCGTCGTTGTTGAGCGACCGAGCTTGCTAGAGGCAAGAATTGCCGAGGGAACTGGGATTGAGGTGGGTAGGGCACTGGTGAACTACAGTGCAATGGAAATCGCCAGAATAAAGGGTGTGAGAAGTAGTGAGATACACGGTTTATTAGGCTATGCAGATAGTGAGTATGTGGCATTGAGGAAAACATAAGCTTTTTTGAAAGGGGAAGCCGAAGTACAACGCCAGTCTTTACCTAGGCACTTGGTTTGGATTGAATTTATACATAATAAAGGTAGAATTAGAATCTGATGAAACGGCTAAAAATTAGAGGTATTTGACTCTATGTTTAAGCTCGAAAATGATAATATTGTGTTACAACGGATTAGTAACAGGCTGTAGAATCACCAACGTATAGGCTATAATGGTATTATAGGCCTCAGTGATTCAGCTGCAGTATACCGGGGGACACTAGGCACCCAAGAAAGCCTCAGGCAATATATATAGTATTAGTCATAGGATACCCTAAATCGTAGGAAAGACAGAACACAGTAAGCAAGAAGGCTTCACTAGGATTAGTAATGTCCCAGGGGATTAGCCCCAGGATAAAAGAACAAGCTAGGACAATAGGAATCACGGGACGAGGGTCATGTGACACGTCGAAGATCGAAATCGATATTCGATCAAGAGCAAGAAGGTCTATATAAGAGAAGGGCCTCTTTACAATATAGAGCTTCGTGCTCAAGAACAATCATTAGTTTCATTACTATAGTTATGAGAATTGCAATCAGTTACAACCTTATTGAATTCCTACTTGAAGTCTAGTCTAAACCACCTCGAGAGATCTCTAGCCACTTCCACGTGACCCTAGAGGCAGCTCCCGTAACATATTGTTTTCAATAAACAGCTAAGTTATTTATTTATTTATTTATTTATTTAAAGTTTAACGTCTATATATAGATTGGCTAGTTCTGTCCTCCCAAAGGTATTAGCGATGGGCCCGCAACGGAGGCAAGACCTCCCCGCATGTCTTCCATATATAGCCTATTGCTCTAATTGATGATATTCCTTACACCCTATTCTTTAATTCTTATACCCAAAACAATATAGTTTCTTTTTATTTCTATTGTCCCTTTTTCTCCATTTGGAGAAGCGTTTCTGCTTTTCCTTTTCTTTATTCTTGTTGGAAATCATCTGACTAATATGTATTACATAACTGTCACGGCGCCAACTACATGTTCTGTAGTTGCCTTGGTGCCTTAGGCACAGACCACTAGCGCGCCTTACTTCCTATAAGTAGGCCCTCACTCCTCCCTAGCCCTTTACCCTTATAGTACAATATAAGTCTTTACCCGTACCTTGACAATAACTGATGTTGCTTAAGTAATACTGCTATGATTATATATGTGCTTCGGCTATATAGCCATCACACATACAATAATATATATCAAGGTACGGGTAAAGACATTGTATTATAAGGGTAAAAGGGCTATGGAAAAATAAAGGCCTACTTATAGGAAGTAAGGCGTACTAATGGTATGTGCTTAAGGTATTAAGGCAATTATAGAATATATAGTTAGTATTGTAATAATACTTTTGTCACGGGTTCAATAGCGTAGTTACATGAATACTTTTGTCAGAAGTAGATAGCAAGTTGCACATAGTATAATATAAGAATATATATGGGGTATAAAATGTGTGTATATTATTATGTATATTATTGTATATAAATGCATTACATGAAGCCTTTTATAAATGTAAGGCCTGTGCTGTAATAACACGTATTCTTTCAATATCCCCCTTATAGTCGAATCGATTATAAAACGTACAAAGCATATTAAATACAAATAATAAAAAGAGCCTCATTAACTCCTACAACAATGCTAAATCTCCGGCATCTGCTTTGAGAAAGGCGGTGATCACCTGCGTTATCCCCTCTTTGACGTATGGAACGGAAGCATGGTACGCAGGCCGGACGAAGCCCCCTAGGCTTCTCCGGTCTGGCCGCAGCACGACGGTCAGCGCCAGGGTGGGATGGCACATCGACACACTAGACAAAACTCTCTCCCTGGCCGTCCGAGGCGTCCTTCCGGTCTGGAGGACCACCCCTACGGTTACACTCTACAGGGACGCCGGCATTCCGTCGGCGGAGGCTATGCTGGAGGAGGCCAAGCTACGCTTCGCACTCCGCATTCAAACGGTAGATGAAGCACACCCCTGGTGCGCAGGATCACCCCCCCCATCATCACCCGCGGCCGAGGCGCGGGCTCAAGGCAGGTGGCCAAGACCAAGGTCCAGAGGCTGGGGGCCTGTTCCCACAGGTCCTCAGGCCTACTCTCAGGCCTCCACACTACACGCACGGCTGCCGTGTGGACCCCACGGGTGGAGTGGACAAAGAAACGGCTGCGGCTGCCTTCAAGACATGGTGGAATGATCTCCCTCCTGATGACGTCACCATTTTCTCAGACGGGTCCGAACAGTATCATGAGAGACAGAAGTACGTAGGGTACGGGTATGCTATCTACCAGAACAGGAAGCAAATCGGATCTGGATCAGGGTCAATCAACCCCATCTCGCACGTCTTCGATGCAGAAGCGATTGGCGCCTGGAGAGGCCTCCAACACACCCTTAGGATGCCGCAGGAAGTCCGATCTCAGCGCCTCTGGATGTGCATAGACAGCACCTCCGTCATATGGTGCCTCAGAGCGAACGCTTCGGCGTCTTCACAATGGGCGTTCATCGCCTGTCAGAATGCGATGCAGGTGTATAATATCCGCATCAAGTGGTCACCGGGACATACAGAGATCGAAGGCAACGAGGCCGCCGACAGACTGGCGGACACCGGAGCACACACGCCCGACTGCGACCCTGGTCCCGCATCCTTACCTACCATCAGCGGAATCGGCTCCATATTTTGTGATCTGCGATCCGGGCTCAGCAGTCATGGTGGATCAAGCGCAAGGCAAAGCTGTCTGCTCACTACCTGAAATGGGATCTGACCTACCGGGTTGGACTCCCCCCGGAGCTGGACCTCCCTAGGAACCAACTACACAGGCTCCTCGCCATCCGCTCTGCTCATGGGGATTTTGCCTGGTACCATAACAAATTCAGGCATGCGAATGCTCTTACAGAATGCTCCTGCGGTGCTGCCAAAGCCCCTATGCACTTAGTGCACTGCCCAAGGTCTCATAAGCGGTTCAAGGACTGGCCATCACGCCCGCCAATCCCTCCAACGTCGAATGCGGAAGGACTACGTTACCTGACTCACCTCCTGTCCAACCCTATGGACTTTGCTAAATTCCTAGACGTCACAGGCTGCTACACTCACCTCCCGGTGAGCCCCAGCAACGGACACGATAATTTCAATCTCTCCCCTCCCCCTCTTTTCCTCCCCCTCTTCTCCTCCCCCTCTTTCTCCTCCCCCTCTTTCTCCTCCCCCTCTTTTCCTCCCCCTCTTTCTCCTCCCCCTCTTCTCCTCCCCTCTTTTCTCCTCCCCCTCTTTCTCCTCCCCCTCTTTTCTCCTTCTTCTTTACCCCTTTTCTCTTCACCCCGCACTTACGCAACAATAATAGCGCAAGGTTGCGATCAAACCCGCTCCCGGTGAGCTTCATAAACCTTCAGTTCAATAAAACGCCCCGGTGATTCGAGCACGTTTTATTTTCTTTTAACTACATTCAAGCTTATGCTTGCTGATCTATCTGCTTTAAAGCTACAAACACACAATTGCCCCCCGCCTAAATGGAGTGGAGGGGACGCAGTAGAATAAGCTTTGTAAAGCTCTTTGTAAATTAGAAATGCTTTCTCAGGCTACTTTTAGTATAACTCCTTAGCTTAGCACATCCTTATACCCCTAGGGAGGTTAGGATTTGGGCCTGCGGCCCTAGGGCCTACGGCCCTCCTCCGCCGGATGAAAATAAATACTACTACTACTATCTTTATTTGCAATATAGCCTCAAATTGGTGTATAGTACTATCTAGCTTTATCGAATGCGCTTTAATCTTATCAGCTCTTCAATCAAAGTTTGAAGGTTCGTAACCGGCGCCATGTACAGGTTGAGATATCGACTTTGCCGGCCATTAATTTTTAAGTTATCACTTCCAGGAAAGCATTTTATGAATAAAATTGCCAAAAAGAAGATTCAGAATATTAATACAATAGCAAAATCGTTATTAAGCAAATTAAACATTAAGCCTAATATATGAAAACTTGCTGTTAAATATGCTATATATTTAAAGAACAGATTATCTATTAAAGTATTACTTTTTTGAAAAAGCTGAAATACTCTTAATAACAATTATATTATACAAAAAGTATTTATAGCAGATAATTTAACTCTAAAAAGCTTAGAATATTCGATTCTAAAGTATAGGTAAGAAATCTATAATAGGTACATTTAATAATAAAGAAATTTGGATTAAAAATACTCAAAAAAAAGTATATTATAACTAGGAGAAATAGAAACAATATTTACCGCTTTCTTAATCTCTATATCAAAATTATTATTAAAATAGCAGATACTGATTTTAATAAATACAGATATCCTTTTAAAAATCTTTATTTATTTATTTATTTATTTATTTTTATTTATATACAGTTTAACGTCTCCGTATAGAATGGCTAGTTCTGACCTCCCGAAGGGTATTGGCGACGGGCCCGCGACGGAGGCAGGGCCTCCCGCGCGCCTCCCGTGCATAGCCTGTTGCTATACTTGATGGTACTCCTAGCGCCCCGTCCTCCAGTCCCTACACCTAGACAGTGCCGTTTCCCGCTACTCCTGCAGTCCTCCTCCCTCCATTTGGAGGAGCGTCCCTGCTCGCTCTCTTCTAAATCCTACATATTTATAGGTTAGCGCTTTTTATTTGCTAGCTTACCTTTAAGTGTAGCAGATCTTTAAGTATAGCTGCTGTCCTTAGAAGGCGTATGTGCATATAGGGAGCACTTTAGTTTGCCGGTTCTTACATTAGGGCGGTGCCTTTTTTAAAAATCTTTAGGAGAATCTTGTATTAGATTGGCACAGTACAGAGAGAAAGAGAAGATCTTTTTCATATAATAAACGGATTATATCTGCAAGAAAAAAAGTACAATCAAAAACTAAAAATACACTTAGGAATATATTTACCATCAAATCACCAGATTTATAAACCATAAAATATCAGTTTCAAACTAATTTTTAGCTATAACAATAAAAACTAAAGATTAAAGGGTTAAAAAGCGTACAATATAAGCTTATAAAGCAAGAAATATATATAATTGTAGAGATTCCAAAAAGAAAAGCTATATCAATAATTGCTTTAGTTTAAGAGATTTAGAATAAAAATCATAAAAAACAATTAAGAAATAAATTCAGTAATTGAGTTATTTAACATATTAAAGCGTTAATTATAGCTTTTGCATCCTAAAGATCTTTCAATCGATAACTCTGCATTAGTATTAGCTAGAAAACAGTAAAGCTTAAAAACGTTATATAGAAAAATGCTTAAACATAAATAAATATAATTAAATTATAATTATAAATTCTTAAGGATAATAGTACCTTCAAGATTATGGATAAAGCTGTACCTACAGACTAGAAGTCTTGCTGATCTGTCTGCTTTAAAGCTACAAACACAACTGCCCCCCGCCTAAACGGAGTGGAGGGGACGCAGCAGAATGAGTTTTATAAAAGCTCTTTGTAAATTAGAAATGCTTTCTCAGGCTACCTTTAGTATAACTCCTTAGCTTAGCACATCCTTATACCCCTAGGGAGGTTAGGATTTGGGCCTGCGGCCCTCCTCCGCCGGATGAAAATAAATACTACGACTACTACTAGGCTCGAATGCAGTTAAAAGATCTAAAACGTGCTCGGATCACTGGGGCGTTTTATTGAACTGAAGATTAATGAAGCTCACCGGGAGCGGGTTCGATTGCAAACCTTGCGCTATTATTGTTGCGTAAGTGCGGACGTAGAGAAAAGGGGTAAAGAAGAAAAAGAAAAAGAGAAGAAGAAAAGGGGGAAAAAAAAGATTGAAATTTTTATGTCCGTTGCTGAGGCTCACCGGAAAGCGAATGTAGCAACTAATAACGTCCAGAAATTTAGCAAAGTCCATAAGGTTGGACAGGAGGTGAGTTAGGTAAAGTAGACCTTCCGCATTCGACGTTGAAGGGATTGGCAGATGTGATAACCAGTCCTTAAACCGCCTATAAGACTTTAGGCTGGTGAGCTTTATTAATCTTCAGTTCAATAAAACGCCCCGGTGATCCGAGCACGTTTTATTTTCTTTTAACTACATTCAAGCTTATGCTTGCTGATCTATCTGCTTTAAAGCTACAAACACAATTGCCCCCCGCCTAAATGGAGTGGAGGGGACGCAGTAGAATAAGCTTTGTAAAAGCTCTTTGTAAATTAGAAATGCTTTCTCAGGCTACTTTTAGTATAACTCCTTAGCTTAGCACATCCTTATACCCCTAGGGAGGTTAGAATTTGGGCCTGCGGCCCTAGGGCCTACGGCCCTCCTCCGCCGGATGAAAATAAATACTACTACTACTACTATAAGACTTTAGGCAGTGCACTAAATACATAGGGGCTTTAGCAGCACCGCAGGAGCATTCTGTAAGAGTATCCGCATACCTGAATTTGTTATGGTACTAGGCAAAATCCCTATAAACAAAGCGGATGGTAAGGAGCCTGTGTAGTTGGTTCCTAAGAAGGTCCAGCTCCGGAGGGAGTTCAACCCGGTAGGTCAAATCCCATTTAAGGTAATGAGCGGACAGCTTTGCCTTACGCTTAATCCACCAGGACTGTTGAGCCCCGGATTGCAAATCACAAAATATGAAGCCGATTCCGCTGATGATAGGTAAGGATACGGAACCAGGGTCGCAATCGGGCGTGTATGTGCTCCAGTATCCGCCAGTCTGTCGGCGGCCTCGTTGCCTTTGATCCCTGTATGTTCCAATAACCATTTGATGCAGATATTATACACCTGCATCGCATTCTGACAAGTAGTAGTAGTAGTATTTATTTTCATCCGGCGGAGGAGGCCGTAGGCCTAGGGCCGCAGGCCCAAATCCTAACCTCCCTAGGGGTATAAGGATGTGCTAAGCTAAGGAGTTATACTAAAAGTAGCCTGAGAAAGCATTTCTAATTTACAAAGAGCTTTTACAAAGCTTATTCTACTGCGTCCCCTCCACTCCGTTTAGGCGGGGGCAGTTGTGTTTGTAGCTTTAAAGCAGACAGATCAGCAAGCATAAGCTTGAATGTAGTTAAAAGAAAATAAAACGTGCTCGAATCACCGGGGCGTTTTATTGAACTGAAGATTAATAAAGCTCACCGGGAGCGGGTTCGATCGCAACTTATTATTGTTGCGTAAGTGCGGGTGTAGAGAAAAGGGGTAAAGAAGAAGAGAAAGAGGAGGGAGAAAGAGGGGAAAGAGGAGGAAAGAGGGGGAGGAGAAAGAGGGGGGAGGAGAAAGAGGGAGGAGAAAGAGGGGGAGGAGAAAGAGGGGAGGAGAAAGAGGGGAGGGGAGAGATTGAAATTTTCGTGTCCGTTGCTGGGGCTCACCGGGAGGTGAGTGTAGCAGCCTGTGACGTCCAGGAATTTAGCAAAGTCCATAGGGTTGGACAGGAGGTGAGTCAGGTAACGTAGTCCTTCCGCATTCGACGTTGGAGGGATTGGCGGGCGTGATGGCCAGTCCTTGAACCGCTTATGAGACCTTGGGCAGTGCACTAAGTGCATAGGGGCTTTGGCAGCACCGCAGGAGCATTCTGTAAGAGCATTCGCATGCCTGAATTTTTTATAGGTGCCAGGCAAAAATCCCCATGAGCAGAGCGGATGGCGAGGAGCCTGTGTAGTTGTTCCTAGGGAGGTCCAGCTCCGGGGAGTCCAACCCGGTAGGTCAGATCCCATTTCAGGTAGTGAGCAGACAGCTTTGCCTTGCGCTTGATCCACCAGAACTGCTGAGCCCCGGATCGCAAATCACAAAATATGAAGCCGATTCCGCTGATGATAGGTAAGGATACGGAACCAGGGTCGCAGTCGGGCGTGTGTGCTCCGGTGTCCGCCAGTCTGTCGGCAGCCTCGTTGCCTTCGATTCCTGTATGTCCCGGGTGACCACTTGATGCGGATATTATACACCTGCATCGCATTCTGACAGAATATTAGGCGTACTAGTATCTCAAGGACGTCTATAAAAATCGTCCTTCATTCCATAGATTATATAAAGAATGACAATAATAATTATTACAATAAAAGATTTAAATACTTATACTTTAACTAACTAAATTAATACCAACACTAATTAATAACATTACAAATTAGAGATCTTGGATTCCACAATCAATATTAAGTATTAAGAAATAGTTTTTGAGATTAGTAGGAATTCTGAAGAGATTAATGGATCAGATATAAAATCTATTAAATAAATTTTTATATTGGTTTAGCGGTGTTAAGGAATATATTCTTAAAATGTAATCTTATTAAATGGAATTCTTTGTAAAAAAAATATATATTTTAATGATTGATTTTGTTAAATAAAAACAAAATTTTATTTGTGTTTATTATATATCCTTTATACCATACATTATATAAAGAACCATCTTATCCTTTATTCTATAATCTACATTTTGTATTCTATATTCTATATTGGCATTTTACAATTTTCTATATTCCTATTTATTTTACATTTATACTTACAAAATATCTATTTTGTTTAATATTCAATTTTTAATAGTTACTGTTGGTATTAACTTGGTCAGTTAAAGTGTAAGTACTTAAACAAGCCTTATGCTTGCTGATCTATCTGCTTTAAAGCTACAAACACAATTGCCCCCGCCTAAATGGAGTGGAGGGGACGCAGTAGAATAAGCTTTGTAAAAGCTCTTTGTAAATTAGAAATGCTTTCTCAGGCTACCTTTAGTATAAACTCCTTAGCTTAGCACATCCTTATACCCCTAGGGAGGTTAGGATTTGGGCCTGCGGCCCTAGGGCCTACGGCCCTCCTCCGCCGGATGAAAATAAATACTACTACTACTACTAAGTACTTAAATCTCTTTTTGTATAATCATCGTTGTTATTCTCTATGTAATCTATGGAATGGAGGACGACTTTATAGACGTTCTCGAGGTGCTAGTACGCCTAATACGGTTAGACGTATTATTCGTACAGCAGCCCAAAAGTCACATGATCCATTTCCCGACACTGGCAACTATCTAAAAGTGAAAGATCATGTGCTCAACCCTCAATCTCCTCTCTCTACCCATTGGGACTCCTTGATTATCAATTTATTAGTATCAATCAAGTCCTTCAATGCTTGACAAGGCCTATCCTTGGTCATAGCATCCGCTGGATTGGAATTACCATCAATCCACTTAATCTCCGTGATCTCCCTACGCTCATATAGTCCACTCTGCGCGTCTGCCCCTGACATGGTGATATTTAGTCCTTTGATTCGAAGAGTTTTTTCGAAGTTGTCGAGCATCGAGTTGATGAACAGTTGCAAATTCGTTCTTTGTGAATAGCTTAAAATCCTCATGGAAGACTTCAGCAAGGTCATCATCGCATATTGTGGCCGGCAAAGTCGATATCTCAACCTGTACGTGGCGCCGGCTACGAACTTTCAATCTTTGATTGAAGAGCTGATGAGATTAAAGCGCATTCGATGGAGCTGGGTGGTGCTATACACCAACTTGAGGCCGTACTGGGAGTGAAGGTACCTGCAGCAGAGGGTTGTCACCTTGCGATAGGCCCGGAACAGAGGACTACCATCAACACGGTTGTGAAAACCATCCGACAATCGAAAATATATATGACGAATTCGAAGCGGTGCCGGCCCTTACGAGTCTGTTGTGGGAAGCAGAGCCTGTGAAGGAAGCATATATAGTAGGAGATAGACAGGACACCTCTGGGATAATAGTATACGAATCAAGATACCAACAACGCGTACGTTGGCGCTCGACGGAAGTTTACAGATGGTAAGGGGAGTAGTGGTGAAAACTCTTTATGTAGGGTAATTTCTGGATTTGGAAAAAAGGGACGCTTTTAGCACCTTATCTAATTGAAGGAAAGAGAATTATATATATAAAGATTGGAGGGACATATTAGCACTTTATCTTATAAGTGTGTAAGAGCGTAGCATAGCGGCGGAGGAACTTTCGAATGAGAGGGACGTTTTTAGCAAGCTTCGCTTTAACAGAAGCACTGATTAGACAACATGGCGATGGATGAGCTCCGGCAGAGGCCGCCTTTTAATATATATAATACTACGGATTTCGACAGATACTATGGCGGCGGATGAGCTCGAGCAGATGCTATTTCTCAATTCGGGTTTTGCCGAATATAAAGGATTCATTTACATTACGAACTATACATTGGGAGGACGGATTCGAATGATATTATTTTGGTTAGTGGGCTGGAAACACTAGTATTATACTGCTTGGCTAAGAGTATAATACTAGCAGAGCCTGCAAGACACGGTCGGCCTTATAGGGGAGAAGAGATTCGATAAGGTAACGCGAAACAGCATTTATACACTGCGGGGCGTGGTATATAATGGCAGCGACAGTGACACTGTCTATATAGCCCGAGAGGACGGACGCGCGTGTCGGTCTACAATAGGGTATCAGGCAGATGGCAATGAGATACCGGGTAGGCTTATGGAGCAAACAGAAATAGGGGCGTGAAGCAATGGTTTTGGCGTTAACCAGAACTTCCGAAAGTAAACACATTATAGATGATTTAATGTAGTTGGAAAATTCTACAAAAGCCTAGTACGTGGCTTTATCATAGTGTGCTGGGAAAGCGTTTATAGGTGTAGCGAACCTATTTGTATAATAGGGTATTCTAGAAAGTAACTATAATATATCTATTTCTGCATGGCGGGGCCCTCCCCAAACGCTCAGCTGTGGATTTAGTAGCCTCCTTCGTTTACGATGTGGAATCGGCTTTCGCTCAGGGGAAGGAGGTGACGCTAGTTACACTGGACGTGCAGGGCGCGTTCGACGCACTGCTGCCCAGAAGGCTGCTTGAACGGATGCGGAAGCAGGGCTGGCCTGGGAAGCTACTCCGGCTAATCGGCTCGTTCTTGGCGGACCGCAAGGTTATGGTCCGGCTAGAGGGCACGTACACCGCGGAATCGAAGACGCAATGCGGAACCCCACAGGGTTCGCCGTTATCCCCGATTCTGTATGTACTATACCTGGCTGAATTGCTGAATCAGGACCGCTCTCTACGCTTCGGGTATGCGGACGACATTGCTATCTACAGGGCTTCAAAGTCCGTGGAAAGCAATGTGACTATGCTAAAGCGCGACGTGCGCCAGGTTATGAGGTGGGGAGCTGAGAATAAGGTAGCCTTCGCGCCAGAGAAGCTGGAGATGATCCATCTTTCGCGAAAGCGGAACACAAATGCTCCCAGTATTAGAGTGTCACCAGAACTTACGATCACGCCAGTAACCGCAGTGGGCGACGAGCAACCGGCTTTGCGCTGGCTCGGCGTCTGGATAGACCGCAAGCTATCCTTTAAGAGGCACGTAGCCGAGCGCTCAACTAAAGCGCTGAAAGTTGCACGCCACATTAAAGGGCTAGCGGGCGTAAGGTTCGGACCACCTGCTGCGTCGTTAAGGAAGGCCGTAGTCACATGTGTACAGTCCTCCCTACTATATGGGTCGGAGGTCTGGTACGGCGGCAGGCGGAAGCCTAGCGCGTCGCATGGCTACAACCGCAACCGGCTGGTTAGCACGAGACTTGGCCCATTGATCGAGAAGACCAATAAAGTTATGGTTCTAGCAGCAAGAGGAGTCCTTCCTGCTTGGCGTACGGCGCCCACGGCAAGTGTTCTGCGAGACGCGGGACTACCGTCGGGTAGCACCGCCCTCGAGCACGCCCGCATACGCTTCGCGCTCCGGCTCAGGACGTTAGACGCCGCCCACCCACTGGTGCGCCGGCTCGAAACCCCGATCCTACCCTGGCAGCGTGCAACGAAACTGCGCTGCGCGGATACGCTCATCCCGTACGCTCCCAGGCCAGTACTAGCCCAGCCACATTTCTCACCTGGCTGTAGGACTGATCCTACAGAGGGAAGTACAAAGGAAGCCGCAGCAGAGCAGTTTAATACGTGGTGGAGCCAGCTAAGCGACAACACTATCACCGTATTCTCGGACGGCTCTGAGCAGTACAAGGACGGTGCCAAGTTAGTAGGCTACGGATACGCCATATACCGCGGCCAATCGCTAGTTAGAACAGGAAGCGGAGCGATAAACAGCATCTCCCACGTCTTTGACGCCGAAGCGATTGGAGCCCTCAAAGGTCTGCAATGCGCGCTGGAAATCCTTCGGCCTTTGGATGAGCATATATGGATGTGCATCGACAGCACTTCGGTGATCTGGTGTATGCGGGCTAACGCGTCCAATACTTCCCAGTGGGCCTTCCTTGAATGCCATGCCCTCATAGACCAGTTCAAAGTCGGCATTAGATGGTCCCCAGGTCATATGGGCATCGAAGGCAATGAGACGGCTGACGAGCTGGCTGACGCTGGCGCGAACGAGGGTCGCATGGATGACGACCGTTCGGCAGAGCCCACAATCAGCGGAATAGGCACAACGGCAAGGGCCCTTGCCGACGCTGCGACCTCTGATTGGTGGAGTCGGTGCCTTACAGGACTCTCAGCATCCTACCGCAAATGGGGACTCGGGTACTCTATAGCGGAGCCTCCAGAACTCCGCCTCCCTCGTACGCTGCTCCACCGGCTTCTAGCCGCCCGAACGGCTCATGGCGACTTCGCGCAATACCATAGAAGATTCGGCCACACCGACGCTGAGCTCAACTGCCTTTGCGGATACGCGAAAACTCCTGAGCATCTCGTGTTCTGTGAGATCTCCCAGCGCAAGTTCCATGCCTGGCCGGCCAAGCCGGAACGCCCACCTAGTCGCCCTAAAGAAGGACGGAGGTACATGAGCGCAATACTAGCGCACCCCAAGCTGTTCGAGGATTTTCTCACAGTGACGCAATATTTCGCCATCAACGCCCGCGCACAACAAACGCGCGATCTGACAAGTCCGGGTGGTCCCCAACAGAGCTACGGCTTACCGAAGACAAAACCGCCATTCTTTAACTGCTGTATAGCGATAGGCCGCGCCCTATATAATCAGCGCACGCATCATACAAAGGCACCGCCCTAAATGTAAGAACCGGCAAACTAAAGTGCTTTCCTATATGCACATACGCCTTTCTAAGGACAGCAGCTATACTTAAAGATCTGCTACACTTAAAAGGTAAGCTAGCAAATAAAAAGCGCTAACCTATAAATATGTAGGATTTAGAAGAGAGCGAGCAGGGACGCTCCTCCAAATGGAGGGAGGAGGACTGCAGGAGTAGCGGGAAACGGCACTGTCTAGGTGTAGGGACTGAAGGACGGGGCGCTAGGAGTACCATCAAGTATAGCAACAGGCTATGCACGGGAGGCGCGCGGGAGGCCCTGCCTCCGTCGCGGGCCCGTCGCCAATACCCTTCGGGAGGTCAGAACTAGCCATTTTATACGGAGACGTTAAACTGTATATAAATAAATAAATAAATAAATAAATAAATAAATAAATAAATAAATAAATAAATAAATAAATAAATAAATAAATAAATAAATAAATAAATAAATAAATAATAAATAATAAATAATAAATACCTTTTAATAAATCCGGAATCTAATTTGGTGTCGGAATACTGCATAGTCGTACTAACGAGACGAGAATTGCCGGTCTTGTAGAGTAGAAAAAATGTTTTGGTTGCAAGACCGTCGTAATTGGCTGGTCTTCCACTCCCCCCTTTCTTAGGTCGGTATTGAGGTAAGCGCGAAAGTATATCTGCCTTTTCGTTTAACCTTTCTGGCTTAAAGTTGATAATAAACCAATAGATAAACATAATTTCGGCTTATTTCGCTTATCGTTTATTTAACATTTTAGCTGTAGTGAAGTAGGCTAAATTCTAGTGGTCCAAATAGATTTTAATCTTATGCTCAGTTTCTTCCAAATATTAGCATTATTTTTGAAGACAGTCGATAATACTAAGTAACTCCTTGTCATATATCTCGTAGTTCATCTCGGCTGGTTGCAGTTTGCGTGAGTGGAACGCCACCAAATGCCATTTTTGATCTTTTCCTTTCTGGGACAGGACACCTCCTAAGGCATAGTCGAAGGAGTCTGTCTCGACTATAGCTGGCTTGGTGGATTGGAAGTGAATTAAGATTGGGGCATTGGTAAATGCTTTCTTAAGATCCTCAAACGCTATAGCCATTTCTGTTGTCCATATCCAGTTTCTCTTATCCGCCTTGTTGGCATCTATTAAGGGTTTGATTACAGCAGAAAAGTCTTTAATGAATTGTCTGTAGAAGTTGGAAAAGCCGATGAATTGTTGGCATTCTTTAAGGCTTTTGGGTGACTTTCATTCTATAATGTACGACACTTTGTCTTGTAACATTTTAATACTTTCAGATTTAATGTCGAAGTTTAGGAATTCTACGCTAATAACACGCCAATGGCATTTCTTGGGGGCTACTACAAGGTTGTGCTTTAACAATTGGGTTAGGATTTCTTTAACAAGTTTTTTATACTCTTCGATGGTTTTAGCGTATATTAGAACATCGTTTAGATAGATCAACATACTAGCGTTAATCAAGCCTCTAAAGATCCCATTCATCATTCCTTGGAATGTAGCCAGGGCGTTAATCAATCCTATAGGCATTATACAATATTTGAATAATCCATACTTATATCTAAATGCTGTTTTCTATTTATCTTCTTTTTTGATACGCATAAAGGAAGACCCCACTTCAAGTTAATATTATAAACTATTTTGTGGTTTTTTAGCTGAATTGTAGTTTTGAATTGAGGGATTGGTACTGTATAGGGACCATATTCTGTTAAGCCCCCTAAAGTTAATTATTGGTCGAAGAGAATTAGTAGGATCTTTCTTATCAATGAACATAAGAGATGTACTATATTTTCGAAGATAAGGGCGAATTCTTTTAGTTAATAGCATATCTTCAAGTTAAAGTTTAAGAGTTGTTAACTTTTTACGGATATTGTATATAACAATTAAGGTGGGATGGCATTCTTTTAAAGATAATAGTATAGTCCCAGGGTTATTTATTGGATAAACGAAGCAAAGCTTTCTTACTTATGATAGAAAGGAACTCGCGGAATTTAGATGGAATACAATCCTCAGCATTTTCTTCCTAGTAGTAGTAAGTAGTAGTAGTAGTATTTATTTTCATCCAGCGGAGGAGGGCCGCAGGCCCAAATCCTAACCTCCCTAGGGTATAAAGGATGTGCTAAGCTAAGGAGTTATACTAAAAGTAGCCTGAGAAAGCATTTCTAAATTTACAAAGAGCTTTTATAAAACTTATCTGCTGCGTCCCTCCACCCCGTTTAGGCGGGGGCAATTGTGTTTGTAGCTTTAAGCAGATAGATCAGCAAGCATAAGGCTTGAATGTAGTTAAAAGAAATAAAATGTGCTCGAATCACCGGGGCGTTTTATTGAATGAAGATTAATAAGCTCAACTGGAGCGGGTTCGATTCGTAACCTTGTGCATTACTGGGATAAAATGTGTTGGATATATGTATAGGGTGAAGAAGTGCTCCAGCAGCCCTCGTGCAGAGGTCGCAGAGTTGGAAAAGAAGAAAGGGATCGCCGTTTATTATTATCAACTTTTCTCTAATGCCAAGGCATCGATCTCAGCTTGTGCCATTCCTTGTGGCAGGCGATATTACTGGCGTATGGGCTAAGTTGTTGACGTTTAACAAACTACAAACTCTTAGTATGTTCAGAATCTTCGAAAGCTGTTTATTTACGAGCAGTTTGACTTAAAAGCAGAAAGTGTTTAATCTTTTTTCGACTGTCTTTTTGATTATCAATATAAGATATTGAAACAAATTAGCTTATTTCCGATTTAGAAAGTGTATTCTCAATTGCTGAGTGCGTTGCTTGAAACTGAAATCTGGCAAATACAACGGAACTTTATTACGTTTGCGGATATGATATATACGATGTGGTATATACTTTATAGCAAGCTAAAAGAATTCTTTGTGGTTACAACAAATCAGTCCTGCATTAAGCTAAAATTGTGCAGAATAGTATAAAGGAAAAGAAGTATAAGGGCTCAAAAAAAAGGAGGAAAAGATGTGGAAACTTTTATGGAATTGGTAAAGGTATAATTCTGAAAGGGATGATACAAATTCGTCAAGCTCTAGCAGATTCGATGGACCTGAATTCTCATGTTTGCAGATTCTGCGAAAGGAAAGGATATATTAGCGATACTGCAAGCTATACAAGAAAGTTAAAGTAAGGAAGCAATGAAGAATTTGCTCAAGTAGCTGTAAAAAACGAATACATTGGTTCCATTTGTGTTACTGCGTTGTATGCTGAAATTCACAATGATACATGGATCCTCGATTCAGAAGCAGTCTCACTACTTCACTAGTTTAATGGAAACCTTTCGAATTTAACACTCTGGGGATCACCACGAAGAGTCAAAACTGCCAATAATGTATATACTTCAAGTATTGTTTATGGAACTGCCACCATCGGAAACCTTATACTGTATAATGTATGGTATGTAAAAGATTTTCTGGCTATTTAGCTAATCTCTGTTTGAAATCTTTGCTGAAATTAGCCGAAAGATTATTTTCGAAGGGGATTCGGTATTTACTGGAAGTTCGGTCAATTAGAGATGTCGCAAAACGCGGTAAATGGAAATTATATTGTTCGACAGCCTTCTATTCAAGCATACACAGTTCAATCAGACTCCAAAGCAGAGGAAGCAGATACGAGCAACGATAAAAACGAGATTATAAATCAATGGCTAGATCACCTCAACTACGATCAAATGGATAAGCTGAAAGCTTTAAGTGTGCTTATGTACCAATGGAAAAAAAGTGCTAAAAAAAAAAAGCTTGTAAGCCTTGTCTCGCAAAAGGATAAATGAGCACTTTAATAAACATACAGTAATTTATACTGCTGGGGCTCAATCAAACATACACTGCAGGGGTTATACAGTAGCCTAAGCCTTTGCTTCTTCCCCCAAGCCTGGAAGCTGGCGGAGGTAGCCATGCTTTCCCAAGGTGGGGAAAAAGACAGGACATCAGTCCGCTCCTGGAGGCCCATAGCGCTCATTTCATGCGTCTCCAAGGGCCTGGAAAGGACCATCGCCCGCCGGGTCGCTTGGACGGCTCTGACATACGGTATCCTGAGTCCCCAGCACGGAGGGGCCCTCCCCAAACGCTCTGCTATGGACTTGGTAGCCTGCTTCACACACGACGTCGAGCTAGCCTTTTCGAAAGGACTGGAAGTCACCATGTTTACGATGGATGTCCAAGGAGCGTTCGATGCGCTGCTGAAACGCCGGCTACTCGACCGGATGAAGACCCAAGGGTGGCCGCTGACCCTCCTCAAGCTCATAGACTCCTTCTCACCAACAGACTGGTTAGGGTCCGTCTGGAGGATTCCACTACGCCAAGCCACAGCGTCGCTTGCGGCACTCCACAGGGATCCCCCCTCTCGCCTGTCCTCTACATGCTCTACCTAGCGGAGCTCCTATCGCAGGACTCTAACATAAGGTTCGGCTACGCCGACGACATATGCCTCTACAAAGCTTCGACATCGGTGGACATCAATGTGGCGTCTCTGGCTACCGAGATCAGGAACATCATGCATTGGGGAACTCGGAACAAGATCGCCTTTGCTCCGGAGAAGCTGGAGATGATTCACCTCACCAGAAAGAACGGCTCGCGGGCCCCAGACTGTGTGGTCTCCCGGATCTCGTCATACCACCAATCACCACCTCACCCAAGAAAGGGGACCAGCCGGCCCTTAGATGGCTAGGAGTGTGGTTTTGACCGACGGCTTACTTTCAAAAGACACGTCGCGGAAAGAGCCGGAAAGCCCGACAGATCGCTCGACACATCAGAGGTCTGGCCAAGACGGTGGACGGCCCTCCGGCATCTGCTTTGAGAAAGGCGGTGATCACCTGCGTCATCCCTCTTTGGCGTATGGAACGGAAGCATGGTACGCAGGCCGGACGAAGCCCCCTAGGCTTCTCCGGTCTGGCCGCAGCACAACGGTCAGCGCCAGGGTGGGATGGCACATCGGCACACTAGACAAAACTCTCTCCCTGGCCGTCCGAGGCGTCCTTCCGGTCTGGAGGACCACCCCTACGGTTACACTCTACAGGGACGCCGGCATTCCGTCGGCGGAGGCTATGCTGGAGGAGGCCAAGCTACGCTTCGCACTCCGCATTCAAACGGTAGATGAAGCACACCCCCTGGTGCGCAGGATCACCCCCCCATCATCACCCGCGGCCGAGGCGCGGGCTCAAGGCAGGTGGCCAAGACCAAGGTCCAGAGGCTGGGGGGCCTGTTCCCACAGGTCCTCAGGCCTACTCTCAGGCCTCCACACTACACGCACGGCTGCCGTGTGGACCCCACGGGTGGAGTGGACAAAGAAACGGCTGCGGCTGCCTTCAAGACATGGTGGAATGATCTCCCTCCTGATGACGTCACCATTTTTCTCAGACGGGTCCGAACAGTATCATGAGAGACAGAAGTACGTAGGGTACGGGTATGCTATCTACCAGAACAGGAAGCAAATCGGATCTGGATCAGGGTCAATCAACCCCATCTCGCACGTCTTCGATGCAGAAGCGATTGGCGCCTGGAGAGGCCTCCAACACACCCTTAGGATGCCGCAGGAAGTCCGATCTCAGCGCCTCTGGATGTGCATAGACAGCACCTCCGTCATATGGTGCCTCAGAGCGAACGCTTCGGCGTCTTCACAATGGGCGTTCATCGCCTGTCAGAATGCGATGCAGGTGTATAATATCCGCATCAAGTGGTCACCGGGACACACAGAGATCGAAGGCAACGAGGCCGCCGACAGACTGGCGGACACCGGAGCACACACGCCCGACTGCGACCCTGGTCCCGCATCCTTACCTACCATCAGCGGTATTGGCTCCATATTTCGTGATCTGCGATCCGGGGCTCAGCAGTCCTGGTGGATCAAGCGCAAGGCAAAGCTGTCTGCTCACTACCTGAAATGGGATCTGACCTACCGGGTTGGACTCCCCCCGGAGCTGGACCTCCCTAGGAACCAACTACACAGGCTCCTCGCCATCCGCTCTGCTCATGGGGATTTTGCCTGGTACCATAACAAATTCAGGCATGCGAATGCTCTTACAGAATGCTCCTGCGGTGCTGCCAAAGCCCCTATGCACTTAGTGCACTGCCCAAGGTCTCATAAGCGGTTCAAGGACTGGCCATCACGCCCGCCAATCCCTCCAACGTCGAATGCGGAAGGTCTACGTTACCTGACTCACCTCCTGTCCAACCCTATGGACTTTGCTAAATTCCTGGACGTCACAGGCTGCTACACTCACCTCCCGGTGAGCCCTAGCAACGGACACAATAATTTCGATCTCTCTCCTCCCCCTCTTTCTCCTCCCCCTCTTTCTCCTTCTTCTTTACCCCTTTTCTCTACACCCGCACTTACGCAACAATAATAAGTTGCGATCGAAACCGCTCCCGGTGAGCTTTATTAATCTTCAGTTCAATAAAACGCCCCGGTGATTCGAGCACGTTTTATTTTCTTTTAACTACATTCAAGCCTTATGCTTGCTGATCTGTCTGCTTTAAAGCTACAAACACAATTGCCCCCCGCCTAAATGGAGTGGAGGGGACGCAGTAGAATAAGCTTTGTAAAGCTCTTTGTAAATTAGAAATGCTTTCTCAGGCTACTTTTAGTATAACTCCTTAGCTTAGCACATCCTTATACCCCTAGGGAGGTTAGGATTTGGGCCTGCGGCCCTAGGGCCTACGGCCCTCCTCCGCCGGATGAAAATAAATACTACTACTACTCCGTTTAGGCGGGGGGCAGTTGTGTTTGTAGCTTTAAAGCAGACAGACAGATCAGCAAGCATAAGGCTTGAATGTAGTTAAAAGAAAATAAAACGTGCTCGAATCACCGGGGCGTTTTATTGAACTGAAGATTAATAAAGCTCACCGGGAGCGGGTTCGATCGCAACTTATTATTGTTGCGTAAGTGCGGGTGTAGAGAAAAGGGGTAAAGAAGAAGGAGAAAGAGGGGGAGGAGAAAGAGGGGGAGGAGAGAGAGGGGAGGAGAAAGAGGGGGAGGAGAAAGAGGGGGAGGAGAGGGGAGGGGAGAGATTGAAATTTTCGTGTCCGTTGCTGGATGAACATCAGAAGTGATATTGAAAGAGGTATATTCTATATACCTGTTATATTTTTTAATCTTATTACTACTTATAAAAAAAAATAAAAAAAATGGAACAATTATACCATTCCATTCAATAACAAAATCAATATAGTTTATAAAGTATATAATATAGAAATTATAACGATATAGAAATGGAATGTTTATTATCTTAACTTTGAGATAAATCTTTCTAAAAAACTACTTTATTGCTTTACTTATATAGTTTGAATCATCTTGAAACTATAGCTAAATTATCTGAAGACCATCTCTAGACCATCTCAGAACCATCTCAAAACTATACAAAATTATTTCGAAATAATCTTAAATTATATTAATATATCTTCATTTATTTTAATCCAATATAAAAACTATGCGAATTTCAATTTAAGTTTATTTTATTATTATATCATTGCAACAACTCAATAACCAGCTTAACAAATTAAAATAATATTAGAATATTTTGAATTTTAATACCATTTTAATATTATTTCAATATTATTTTAACATTCTATTTATTAATATTATTAGTACTAATAATAATACTATTTTAAAATACTAAAAATATAATATATCATTATTAAACATATAGCAGTCTATTATTTTTCGTAAATATAATATAACATTTTATGTAAATTTAGAATAATATTAAAAGTATTTATATAATATTTATATCATTATAATATATGTTTAATTTATTATAATTATTTATATTTATCTTTTATATAAAACATATATTTATAACTATTACCATTGCTTACTTCGTTATTGTTTACCTTGTCATCGCTTATCTCACTATTATTTACTTTCCTATTGCCTACTTTATTATTGCCTATTTCATTATTATTTACTTTGCCATTGTTTATTTTGCTATTGTTTATTTTGTTATTGTTTATTTTACTATTGCTTATTTTGTTATTATTTACTTTCCTATTGTTTATTTTGTTATCATTTATTTTGCTATTATTTACTCTGTTATTATTTACTTTACTATTACTTATTTTGCCATTATTTATTTTTACTATTATTTATTTTACTATTATTTATTTTACTATTATTTACTTTATTATTATTTATCTTGCTATCGTTTATTTCGCTATTATTATTTTTTTTTGCTATCGTTTCTTTCGCTATTGTTTACCTTATTATTGCTTATCTTACTATTGCTCATTTTGCCATTGTTTACTTCGCTATCGCTTATTTTGCTATCATCTACCTCGCTATCGTTCATTTTGTTGTTTTAATCGATTCTAAATTGGATATTTCTTAGTATTGATGATAATAAGCAGAATTCTAAGATAAATACAAATATAATATATTAATTTTTCATCAATAAGAAAATGAAATAAAAAAAAGTAATTTCGATATTCTTACTATAGGATTTCAAAAAAAATACATTTGATATTAGATATAAATAGATAAATAAAGATATATTAGAATATAAGAATTGTTATTATACTTAATAATTGCTTTAAATCAATAATATAAAATAACTATTTAAAAGAAATAGTAAACCAATTGCAATGGATAACTAAGCTTATTCTGCTACTACTTATTTTGCTATTACTTACTTTATTATTACTTATTTTGTTATTATTTACCTTATTGTTTTAATTGATTTTAAACTAGATATTTATTAACTTTTATAATAATAAAGAAAACTTTGAAATAAATATAAATATAATATAGTAATTTTTTTATTAATAAGAAAATGGAACAAAAAAGACTAATTTTTACTATAGGATTTGAAAAGAAATATATGCAACATTAAATATAAATAAATAAAGGTATATTAGAATATAAGAATTATTATTATGCTTAGTGATAGTAGTAGTATTTATCTTCATCCGGCAGAGAAGGGCCGTAGGCCCTAGGGCCGCAGGCCCAAATCCTAACCTCCCTAAGGGTATAAGGATGTGCTAAACTAAGGAGTTGTATTAAAAGTAGCCTAAAAAAGCATTTCTAATTTACAAAGAGCTTTTATAAAACTTATTCTGCTGCATCCCCTCCACTCCGTTTAGGTGGGGGGCAATTGTATTTGTAGCTTTAAAGCAGACAGATCAGTAAGCATAAGACTTGAATGCAGTTAAAAGATCTAAAACGTACTCGGATTACCGGGGTGTTTTTATTAAACTAAAGATTTATAAAGCTTATTGGGAGCGGGTTTGATCGCAACTTTATGCTATTATTGTTGTATAAATACGGGTGTAGAGAAAAGGGGTAAAGAAGAAGGAGAAAGAGGGGGAGGAGAAAAAGGGGGAGGGGAGAGATTGAAATTTTCGTGTCCATTATTGGGGCTTACTGGGAGAAGAGTATAACAGCCTGTGACGTCTAGGAATTTAGCAAAGTCCAGAGGGTTGGACAGGAGGTGAGTCAGGTAATATAGACCTTCCGTATTCGATGTTGGAGGGATTGGCAAGTATGATAACCAATCCTTAAACTGCTTATAAAATCTTGGGCAGTGCATTAAGTGTATAGAGGCTTTAGCAGCATTTTAGGAGCATTCTGTAAGAGCATTCGCATGCCTGAATTTATTATAGTATCAGGCAAAATCCCTATGAGTAAAGCGGATGGCAAGGAGCCTGTATAATTGGTTCTTAGGGAGGTCCAGCTCCGGGGGGAGTCCAATCCGGTAGGTCAGATTCCATTTAAAATAGTGAACAGATAGCTTTGCCTTGCACTTAATCTATCAGAATTATTAAACCCCGGATCGCAGATTACGAAATATGGAGCCAATACCGCTAATAGTAGGTAAGGATGCGGGACCAGAGTCGTAGTCAGGCGTGTATGCTCCGGTGTCCGTCAGTCTATCGGCAGCTTCATTGCCTTCAATTCCTGTATGTTCCAGTGACCATTTGATATGGATATTATACACCTACACCGCATTCTAACAGACAATGAACGCCTATTATGAAGACGCCAAAGCATTGGCTCTAAAACACCATATAACGGAGGTGTTGTTTATACATATCCAGAGAGGCACTGGGATCAAACTTTCTGTGACATCCTAAGGATGTATTGAAGGCTTCTCCAAGCGCTAATCGCTTTAGTATCGAAGACGTGTGATATAGGGTTAATTGAGCCTGCTCTAGATCCAATTTGCTTCTTATTCTGGTAGATAGTATACCCATACCCTATATATTTCTGTCTCTTGTGATACTATTCGGAACTATTTGAGAAAATGGTAATGTTATTAGGAGAGAGGTTATCCCACTATGTCTTAAAGGCAGCCGCAGCCGTTTCCTTATCCACTCCATCTGTAGGGTTCACACGGCAGCTGTGCGTATAGTGTATTTTGATACTCTTAGGTTTATTATAGCGTAGCTTAATCTTTTCCCCTATTTGGCTTATTTTCAATATATATAACAAGGTTTAATATTAATATAAATAGTTAAACGAAATGCTTAATATCATTAGTATCATTTAAATGCTTAATATTTAGTAAATCTGAAACCCTTGAATGAACTAGATTTACAAACTTTCTAAATTACAATTTTGGGATTCTATAATAATATTATTCTAGAATCTGAATTCTTTTATTAGAAAGGAATGTAATAAACATTTTATAGTTAAAGCTGGTATATATATGCTTAAGAAAGTCAGATTTAGAATATATTCTATATTAGAAATAGGTTTATTAAAAATTTTAATAATATCTATATTATTCATTAATAATTATTCAACTGAAACAATCCCTCTAAAGTAGTAGTAGTAGTATTTATTTTCATCCGGTGGAGGAGGGCCGTAGGCCTAGGGCCGCAGGCCCAAATCCTAACCTCCCTAGGGGTATAAGGATGTGCTAAGCTAAGGAGTTATACTAAAAGTAGCCTGAGAAAGCATTTCTAATTTACAAAGAGCTTTTACAAAGCTTATTCTACTGCGTCCCCTCCACTCCATTTAGGCGCGGGGGCAATTGTGTTTGTAGCTTTAAAGCAGATAGATCAGCAAGCATAAGCTTGAATGTAGTTAAAAAAATAAAAACGTGCTCGAATCACCGGGGCGTTTTATTGAACTGAAGATTAATAAAGCTCACCGGGAGCGGGTTCGATCGCAACTTATTATTGTTGCGTAAGTGCGGGTGAAGAGAAAAGGGGTAAAGAAGAAGGAGAAAGAGGGGGAGGAGAAAGAGGGGGAGGGAGAGATTGAAATTATCGTGTCCGTTGCTAGGGCTCACCGGGAGGTGAGTGTAGCAGCCTGTGACGTCCAGGAATTTAGCAAAGTCCATAGGGTTGGACAGGAGGTGAGTCAGGTAACGTAGACCTTCCGCATTCGACGTTGGAGGGATTGGCGGGCGTGATGGCCAGTCCTTGAACCGCTTATGAGACCTTGGGCAGTGCACTAAGTGCATAGGGGCTTTGGCAGCACCGCAGGAGCATTCTGTAAGAGCATTCGCATGCCTGAATTTGTTATGGTACCAGGCAAAATCCCCATGAGGCAGAGCGGATGGCGAGGAGCCTGTGTAGTTGGTTCCTAGGGAGGTCCAGCTCCGGGGGAGTCCAACCCGGTAGGTCAGATCCCATTTCAGGTAGTGAGCAGACAGCTTTGCCTTGCGCTTGATCCACCAGGACTGCTGAGCCCCGGATCGCAGATCACGAAATATGGAGCCAATACCGCTGATGGTAGGTAAGGATGCGGGACCAGGGTCGCAGTCGGGCGTGTGTGCTCCGGTGTCCGCCAGTCTGTCGGCGGCCTCGTTGCCTTCGATCTCTGTGTGTCCCGGTGACCACTTGATGCGGATATTATACACCTGCATCGCATTCTGACAGGCGATGAACGCCCATTGTGAAGACGCCGAAGCGTTCGCTCTGAGGCACCATATGACGGAGGTGCTGTCTATGCACATCCAGAGGCGCTGAGATCGGACTTCCTGCGGCATCCTAAGGGTGTGTTGGAGGCCTCTCCAGGCGCCAATCGCTTCTGCATCGAAGACGTGCGAGATGGGGTTGATTGACCCTGATCCAGATCCGATTTGCTTCCTGTTCTGGTAGATAGCATACCCGTACCCTACGTACTTCTGTCTCTCATGATACTGTTCGGACCCGTCTGAGAAAATGGTGACGTCATCAGGAGGGAGATCATTCCACCATGTCTTGAAGGCAGCCGCAGCCGTTTCTTTGTCCACTCCACCCGTGGGGTCCACACGGCAGCCGTGCGTGTAGTGTGGAGGCCTGAGAGTAGGCCTGAGGACCTGTGGGAACAGGCCCCCCAGCCTCTGGACCTTGGTCTTGGCCACCTGCCTTGAGCCCGCGCCTCGGCCGCGGGTGATGATGGGGGGGGTGATCCTGCGCACCAGGGGGTGTGCTTCATCTACCGTTTGAATGCGGAGTGCGAAGCGTAGCTTGGCCTCCTCCAGCATAGCCTCCGCCGACGGAATGCCGGCGTCCCTGTAGAGTGTAACCGTAGGGGTGGTCCTCCAGACCGGAAGGACGCCTCGGACGGCCAGGGAGAGAGTTTTGTCTAGTGTGCCGATGTGCCATCCCACCCTGGCGCTGACCGTTGTGCTGCGGCCAGACCGGAGAAGCCTAGGGGGCTTCGTCCGGCCTGCGTACCATGCTTCCGTTCCTTCCATACGCCAAAAGAGGGGATGACGCAGGTGATCACCGCCTTTCTCAAAGCAGATGCCGGAGGGCCGTCCACCGTCTTGGCCAGACCTCTGATGTGTCGAGCGATCTGTCGGGCTTTCCCGGCTCTTTCCGCGACGTGTCTTTTGAAAGTAAGCCGTCGGTCAAACCACACTCCTAGCCATCTAAGGGCCGGCTGGTCCCCTTTCTTGGGTGAGGTGGTGATTGGTGGTATGACGAGATCCGGGGAGACCACACAGTCTGGGGCCCGCGAGCCGTTCTTTCTGGTGAGGTGAATCATCTCCAGCTTCTCCGGAGCAAAGGCGATCTTGTTCCGAGTTCCCCAATGCATGATGTTCCTGATCTCGGTAGCCAGAGACGCCACATTGATGTCCACCGATGTCGAAGCTTTGTAGAGGCATATGTCGTCGGCGTAGCCGAACCTTATGTTAGAGTCCTGCGATAGGAGCTCCGCTAGGTAGAGCATGTAGAGGACAGGCGAGAGGGGGGATCCCTGTGGAGTGCCGCAAGCGACGCTGTGGCTTGGCGTAGTGGAATCCTCCAGACGGACCCTAACCAGTCTGTTGGTGAGGAAGGAGTCTATGAGCTTGAGGAGGGTCAGCGGCCACCCTTGGGTCTTCATCCGGTCGAGTAGCCGGCGTTTCAGCAGCGCATCGAACGCTCCTTGGACATCCATCGTAACCATGGTGACTTCCAGTCCTTTCGAAAAGGCTAGCTCGACGTCGTGTGTGAAGCAGGCTACCAAGTCCATAGCAGAGCGTTTGGGGAGGGCCCCTCCGTGCTGGGGACTCAGGATACCGTATGTCAGAGCCGTCCAAGCGACCCGGCGGGCGATGGTCCTTTCCAGGCCCTTGGAGACGCATGAAATGAGCGCTATGGGCCTCCAGGAGCGGACTGATGTCCTGTCTTTTTTCCCCACCTTGGGAAGCATGGCTACCTCCGCCAGCTTCCAGGCTTGGGGGAAGAAGCAAAGGCTTAGGCATCTACTGTATAACCCCTGCAGTGTATGTTTGATTGAGCCCCAGCAGGCTTTAAGTAGCCTGACCGTGACGCGATCCGTCCCCGGTGAGGTGCTAGAGACACCTATCGTGTTCCTTTCAACCTCCTCCATTGAGATGGTGTCTGACCAGGGCAGTGTGCCAGCGCCGTCCCAGGGCTCCAGGGGGTCTTGCGCCAGGTCATCGCTTGCGCTGAATCTGTCAAGAACCTCCGACCACAGAGTTTCGGCCTTCTCCATAGTGCCTTCGACGGTATTCCCATTGACCACCAAGGGGGGGGCTTTGAGATTGGTCCCGAGTTTGTGCCAGTTGATAACCTTGTAAAGATCCTTATCGTCTTTCACTCCGTTTATAATGTCTTTCCAGTACGCCTTCTTGGCCTTCCGCACTATCTTGTGAAACTCCCTGGTTTCCGGGGTTGACGCTGTCTGGTGTGTTTTTTCGAGCCGCCAGATGTTCGCGGTGTGCGTCCTGGCACTCTTGGGTCCACCATGGCGCAGCTCGACCTCTTCCCCTATCTGGCTTGCCTGCAGTGCGTATGGCGGAGTCCAGTATTGATGTGAAAAGCTGAACGAAGTGCTCGATGCCCTCGGCGTCGCTTAGGTGCCTGGCGTCCGGCAGGCCTGAGACCCCTAGGTGAACCAGGTCTGCGAACTTTCCGAGCTGCGATTCCGGGATTCTGTAGTGGTGTTGTTCTAGGGTCTGGACCCCCTGTTGGGGAGGGATGTAACGAGCGTTTCGTGGTCGGAGCCGGTATGCATATCCTTGCGGACAATCGTGCTGGCGAAGGGGATATTTGAAAAGGTCAGGTCCAGAACATGTCCTGCGTTATGGGTGGGCTCGCCGGGGGTTCCGATAAAGTCCATGTTACTTTCCGATGACCATCTGGCTAGATCAGCCCCTCTGTGGGTAGACCGAACGCCCGGCTCAAACATGTCGTGCCAAGCGTTGAAGTCACCGCCGACGAGACATTTGGGGGAAGGTGTGAGATGAGTAACGTAGTCCAAGACTTCGGGTGTAGTGGGCTGTCTGTACGCGTTTAGGATGGCTATACCGTTGACATCCGTCCAAAGCAGGTCTCTGCTGTGGATAGGACGCCTTTGTTGCACTCGGAGGCCAGCTCCTTTGCGTATGTAAGTCATTACTCGAGGGCGGGCGGATTCCCTGTCCTCGGGCGTGTCGTAGATCCAGGAGTCTACCGGTGAGTAGCAGTCATACCCTGGGTGGTTCTGTGTTTGCGAGTTTGTGCTTATCCAGGGTTTCTAAGCACAGATAATGTCTAGTTCCTGTATGAACGATGTTGCGAGAAGTGTCATGTGAGCAGAAGCGCTTTTGCCTACATTGGCCCAGCCGATCTGCATCTCTCGTGGTTGGGTCCCGCTGTTGCGGCTACTGCCGCGGTGCTGGTTCTGGTGTTCTAACATACCGAGGGTGCGAGAGTGGCGAGCTCGTCTTCGTCCTCTGCTATGGATTCATTAGAATCGCTAGGGGGATCAGAATCGGGCATCAGGGAGCTCAGTATCTGGCTTCCGTTTCTAGGGTTGGGGGTGCAGAGAGGAAGAATAGTAGAGTTCGTGGCACGAGGAGCGCAATCAGGCTTCGGCGCCCGCTGTCCTGCATTTTCATGTGCTGTCACGACGGCTCCGCGCTTGCGCTTGGGCGGTGCGATGACTGGTGCTCCTGTGCTAGAGGCCGGGGTCGGGGTGGCGGGCGGGGGTGTGTTGACTGTCTTGAAGGCTAGCTCGCCATGCTTTCGGATGGCGTCGAGCTCCTTACGGGTAGGTTTGATGTATTTGCCATTCACGCGCTTAGGGACCGCAGGGCAGCGAGCATGGTTGGCATCAAAGGGTCCGTGGCAATTCGCGCACTGTGGGGGGTTCGTACAGTTGGATCCGGAGGGGCCAGAGTGCTGGTCCAATCGGATGCTGCAGTGGGCGCAGCGCGCGTAGCGGGTGCAGCGCGACAGGGTTGCAGAAGCCCTGGCATCCGGGATCGTGTCGGGCGATGGCGGTCTTCTTATCGATGACTTTGGCCACGTCGCTGCTGTCAAAGAGCCTAAAGGGTCTCACCGGCTTGAGGAATGAGATGATCCAGGTAATCTTGCCAGTGTCGAGGTTGGCTCCGTGCCTGGACGGCCGGCAGCTCACCGGATGTTGGTGTGTTTGAGCCAGTGCTTCTTCAGAGACAAGGCTGGCGTCGGTGAGTGTCATGCCTCCGATGAGGTTGTGAAATCCTGTAGGCACATTCGTAACCGCGTAATTAAACCAGGTTACTGGGATCTCTAGAGAGTAGGCGCTAAGGGTACGCTTTGTAACCTCCGCATTCTCCTGAGTGAGGAGGATGTCGCGGGTGGCGATGTCGGAGGGGTTGATTGCCCATCCTGTCGCAGTCGGGAGTGATGGACGGGATTGAAGCAAGGGTGAGGCCGTCGATCTGCTTGGCTAGGCTCTGGCGCAGAATGAAGGGCTCCGGGCGGTTAAGGAGCGTCTGTGGGTTGCACTTGGCCAGAATTCTTCGATCGGCGTTGCTGCTTAAGGCAGTGTTGGCCGACTTCGTGGGTCTTGCGGAAGGCGCACGTGCATTTGAGCTGGGTGTTTGGCCGGCGGCGCTCGACACGCTCACCGTGCTGTTCCGTGATTTCCTGGGGTCTATGGAAAGCTGCTGAGGCCTGCATTGGATCTTGCGCGATCTGCGTAGGTCACAGTCTTTGTGATCGAGGCTAGAATATCAACGGACGGGTTGCCGCGCATGGATAGGCTGGCGCTGGGGCCGCCGAGTCGGTCTCCGCATAGATCGAAGCAGAGAGGAAGGTAACAACCTTCTGTGATAGCTCAGAAGCAAGTTTGCGCTCCTTGGCAGTGGTGTACGAAGTGACGAACGAGTCGACGCTGTGTGCGAACGCCAATACCATGTCGCGTTTCTGCTTGGCGTCGCGTTCAATTGCAGCGATGTGGCCACCTATGGTGCTTGCTACGGAATTGTTGTTGAGCTGGCTGGAACCTAGATCAAGACGAGGAGGCAACTGAATGTCCATCTTAATGCCTCGAGGTCTCTTTGCAGCTGGCAGGTGGAGGTTCTGCGGTGACTCCGGCTCCTGTGGGCTCGTAAAAGCGATATGGGGGCAGAAATAGATTGTATTATAGTTACTTTCTAGAATACCCTATAATACAAATAGGTTCGCTACACCTATAACGCTTTCCCAGCACACTATGATAAAGCCACTAGTACTTGGCTTTTGTAGAATTTTCCAACTACATTAAATCATCTATAATGTGTTTACTTTCGGAAGTTCTGGTTAACGCCAAAACCATTGCTTCACGCCCCTATTTCTGTTTGCTCCATAAGCCTACCCGGTATCTCATTGCCATCTGCCTGATACCCTATTGTAGACCGACACGCGCGTCCGTCCTCTCGGGCTATATAGACAGTGTCACTGTCGCTGCCATTATATACCACGCCCCGCAGTGTATAAATGCTGTTTCGCGTTACCTTATCGAATCTCTTCTCCCCTATAAGGCCGACCGTGTCTTGCAGGCTCTGCTAGTATTATACTCTTAGCCAAGCAGTATAATACTAGTGTTTCCAGCCCACTAACCAAAATAATATCATTCGAATCCGTCCTCCCAATGTATAGTTCGTAATGTAAATGAATCCTTTATATTCGGCAAAAACCCGAATTGAGAAATAGCATCTGCTCGAGCTCATCCGCCGCCATAGTATCTGTCGAAATCCGTAGTATTATATATATATTAAAAGGCGGCCTCTGCCGGAGCTCATCCATCGCCATGTTGTCTAATCAGTGCTTCTGTTAAAGCGAAGCTTGCTAAAAACGTCCCTCTCATTCGAAAGTTCCTCCGCCGCTATGCTACGCTCTTACACACTTATAAGATAAAGTGCTAATATGTCCCTCCAATCTTTTATATATATAATTCTCTTTCCTTCAATTAGATAGGTGCTAAAGCGTCCCTTTTTTCCAAATCCAGAAATTACCCTACATAAAGAGTTTTCACCACTACTCCCCTTACCATCTGTAAACTTCCGTCGAGCGCCAACGTACGCGTTGTTGGTATCTTGATTCGTATACTATTATCCCAGAGGTGTCCTGTCTATCTCCTACTATATATGCTTCCTTCACAGGCTCTGTTTCTCATACAGACTCGTAAAAGCTGGTTCCGCTTTGGCGCTTGTTATCCGTAAGACATTCGCAGGCTTTGCTTCCCACAACAGACTCGTAAGGGCCGGCACCGCTTCGAATTCGTCATATATACTTTCGATTGTCGGATGGTTTTCACAACCGTGTTGATGGTAGTCCTCTGTTCCGGGCCTATCGCAAGGGACAACCCTCTGCTGCACGTACCTTCACTCCCAGTACGGCCTCAAGTTGGTGTATAGCACCACCCAGCTCCATCGAATGCGCTTTAATCTCATCAGCTCTTCAATCAAAGATTGAAGGTTCGTAGCCGGCGCCACGTACAGGTTGAGATATCGACTTTACCGGCCGATTGTATGTTAGATCGATAGTAGTAAGAAGGTTTAGCGAAAGATAATTCTTTTAAATAAAGTAATCCCCAAAATCGGTATAAAAACCTTTGCATTATAAGAATTCTAATCTTATATTAAGAACACTAATAGGAAGTTTACGATTTCAATCTTTATTATTTAAGAATCGATCTATTTAAACAGACCGATTTCTAGTAAATTCAATAATTCTATTACCTTAACCATCTAACCCATTTGATTTATATTATTCGTTATCAAAAGGATTATTTGATGAAGAAGACGATTTATAAGGATCCAAGCCTAATAATTGTTAGCCTGAAATGAAGGATACAGGAATATCGAAGAAGATAATATTGTAAATATCAATAAAGGCAATAAAAGATTTAACTAGGCTAGATGCTAAAAGATCAACAGTATTTAAAAAGGCTACTACTGAAATCAAAGCTGCACCTATTACACCTGTTTCGCAGCTAGAATTATTTTAAGTTATTTATTTATTTATTTATTTTCAGTTTAGCGTCTCTATGTAGAATGGCTAGTTCAAACCTCCCGAAGAGTATTTAGCGACGGGCTCGCGACGGAGGCGGGGCCTCCCCGCGAGCCTTTCGTGTATAGCCTTGTGCTATGCCTGTCGGTACTCCTAGCGCCCTTGCCCTTCCGTTCCTACCTCCGAGCAGTGCCGTTTCTCTTTTCCCCTGCGGTCCCTCTCCCTCCATTTAGAGAAGCGCTCCCGCTGTCATTCTTGCGCAGTTTGCGCTGCGTTAAAGAGTGTATGTGTGCGTAGGAAGCACCTTCGTTCTGCCGGTTCTTACCTTAGGGCGGTGCCTTTGTAGATTGGATGTGCTGCTTAGGTAGGGCGCGGCCTATTGCTAAGTAGCGGTTAAAGAGTGGCGGTTTTGTCTCGGCGAGCCGTAGCTCATATGGGAACCACCCGAAATTGTCTGATCGCGCGTTCGCTGTGCACGGGCATTGATGGCGAAGTACTGGGTTACCGCGAGAAAGTTTTCGAAGAGCTCGGGATGCGCCAGTAGTGCGCTTAGGTATCTCCGCCCTTCCTCGGGGCGGCTGGGCGGGCGTTCGGGTCTAGCCGGCCAGGCGTGAAACTTGCGTTGGGAGATCTCGCAGAATACGAGGTGGTCGGGAGCCTTCTCGAACCCGCAGAGGCAGGTGAGCTCCGCTTCGGTGTGGCCGAACCTTCTGTGGTACTGCGCGAAATCGCCGTGTGCCGTTCGGGTAGCCAGGAGCCGATGTAGCACTGTACGGGGGAGGCGCAGTTCTGGGGGCTCGGTTACGGAGTATCCGAGCTTCCATCTGCGGTACGAGGCCGAAAGGCCTGGGTGGCATTGACTCCACCAATCAGACGTTGCAATGTCCGCGAGGGCCTTCGCCGTTGTGCCTATTCCACTAATCGTAGGCTCCGCTGAGCGATCGTCGTCTGTCCGTCCCTCGTTCGCGCCGGTGTTAGCCAGCTCATCCGCTGCCTCATTGCCTTCGATACCCATGTGGCCTGGGGACCATTTAATGCCAACCTTGTATCGGTCTATGAGGGTATGACATTCGAGGAAAGCCCACTGGGAGGTGTTGGACGCGTTTGCCCGCATGCACCATATCACCGAGGTGCTGTCGATGCACATCCATATCCGCTCGTCTGTAGGCTGGAGGATATCTAGTGCACATTGTAGGCCTTTAAGGGCGCCTATCGCTTCTGCATCGAAGACATGGGAGATGCTGTTTATCGCTCCACTCCCAGTTCTGGCCAGCGTTTGGCCGCGGTACACAGCGTATCCGTAGCCTACTAGCTTTGCACCGTCCTTATACTGTTCCGTGCCATCCGAGAATACAGTGATCGTATCCCTGCCTAGCTGGCTCCACCATGCGTTGAAGTGCTCCGCTGCGGCTTCTTTCGTCCTTCCTTCTGTAGGATCGGTCCTACAGCCGGGTGAAAAGTGCGATTGGGCCAGTATCGGCCTCGGGGCGCGCGGAACCAGTGCGTCTACGCAGAGCAGCTTAGTTGCGCGTTGCCAGGGTAAAGGCGGCGCTTCGAGCCGGCGGACCAGCGGATGGGCGGCGTCAAGAGTCCTAAGCCTGAGCGCGAAGCGTATGCGGGCGTGCTCGAGGGCAGTGCCGCTAGAATAATGATCTTGTTGACTTTATCAATCAGCGGGCCCAGCTTTGTGCTGACTAGTTGGTTGCGGTTGTAGCCGGCCGCTGCGCTAGGTTTCGGTCTGCCACCGTACCAGATCTCCGAGCCATATAGCAGGGAGGATTGTACGCATGTGATTACAGCCTTTCTTAGCGATGCAGCGGGCGGGCCGAACTTGACGCCTGCCAGCCCTTTAATGTGGCGTGCAACCTTTAGTGCCTTCGATGCACGTTCTGATACATGCCTTTTAAAAGAAAGCTTGCGGTCTATCCAAACGCCAAGCCAGCGCAAGGCGGGCTGCCCCTCGCCTACCGCAGTCACTGGGCTGATGATAAGCTCCGGCGATACTGCGACGCTAGGTGAGCTTGCGTTTCCGTTTCCGCGAGAGGTGTATCATTTCCAGCTTCTCCGGCGCAAAGGCCACTTTGTTCATAGCGCCCCATCTCATAATCTGGCGTATATCGCGCTCTAGCATGGCTACGTTGCTTTCCACTGACTTTGAAGCCCTATAGATCGCAATGTCGTCCGCATAACCGAAAGCGCAATGCGCGATCCTGATTAAGAAGTTCCGCCAGATACAGAACGTATAGAATCGGGGATAGCGGCGAACCTTGTGGGGTTCCGCATTGCATCCTCGATTCTGCGGTGTACGTGTCCTCCAGCCGGACCTTGACCCTGCGATCCGCTAGGAACGAGCTGATTAGCCGGAGCAGCTCCATAGGCCAGCCCTGCTTTCGCATCCGTTCCAAAAGCCTTTTGGGTAGCAGCGCATCGAACGCGCCCTGCACGTCCAGTGTAACCAGCGTCACCTCCTTGCCCTGAGCGAATGCCGATTCCACATCATACACGAATGAAGCTACCAAGTCTACAGCCGAGCGTTTGGGGAGGGCTCCGCCATGCTGCGGGCTGATTATTCCGTAGTGTATCGCTGCCCAGGAGATTCTCCTAGCAACGAGCCGTTCCAGGCCCTTCCCGATACACGACAGCAACGCGATCGGCCTCCACGAGCGTACCGAAGTCTTGTCCCTCTTACCCGCCTTCGGAAGCATTACTACTTCCGCAAGCTTCCACTCGGATGGGAAGTGTGTCAGTTCAAGGCACCTTTGAAAGAAGTCCCGTATGAACTCCCCGATGTGCTGCCAACATGCCGTTAGTAGCGGACGGTAACGCGGTCCGCTCCTGGAGAAGTGCTCGATACACCAATTACGTTCTTCTCTGTCTCTTCTAGCGAGATGGCCGTCGTCCACGGGAGCGTCGGTCGCCGCACTTCCGCCTCGAGGGGATCGTAGTCCAGATCGCCCGAGTCGTTGTATCGATGTAGCACTTTTTCCAAAAAGAGCCTCCGCTTTCTCCCTGGTGCTTTCAATGCTTATACCATCTACAACCAGCGGCGGGGCCTTAAGTGATGGGGACAGCTTGTGCCATCCCACTACCTTGTACAGATCGGCGTCTTCCGCTGCATTATCGATGATCCGGCGCCAGTAGTCGCGTTTGGCGTTACGGATCGTCGAAAGCATTATGCGCCGTTTACGCTCTTGATCTGGCTCCGATCGCTGGCGCGCTTTCGCATAGCTAGCGTGTAGCTCAGCACAAGCCGGCGTCCACCAAGGTGCTGACCTGGCTGCATTTTGCGCTTTCTTCCCCACCGCTTTGATAGCGTTTTGAAATAGGATGGTCAGAAGTCTGGCGACGTCATCTAGGTCGCCTGGTCCCTGTGCGCTAGCCGGCCGCGGTAGGAGCGGGACCTCCGAGTTAATTATATGCGCAAACCTCTCCAAACTATCCTCTGCAACTCGGTAGCCCGTGTTAGCGTTAGTTTGCTGGCCTCTTCCTGGTATTAGTGTAACTAAAGTGAAGTGGTCCGAGCCGCTATCCAGATCGTGCCTGACCTTCGTCTCCGCGAAGGGGATGTTCGAGAAGGTTAGGTCAATCGTGTGGCCAGCGCGGTGCGTGGGCTCTCCTGGGTCCCCGATGAAGTCTGCTCCGCTGCTTAGTGACCAAGCAGCCAGCAGGGAACCTTGGTTGGAGGAGTGGATTCCTGGCTCAAACATGTCATGCTTTGCATTGAAATCCCCTCCAATTAGAAAGTTCGGCGGTATCTGTAGGCTTATTATATAGTCAATCATATGTCTAGTATTGGGTTCTCTATATATGTTAACAATATGAAAGCCATTCACTTCTAGCCAGACGATATCCCGGTCGGTGCCATTCCGGCGCTGTTGGGTGGTCAGGCCTGCCGCCTTCCGTGTATACGACATGGTCCGTGGTCTCTCCGCTTCGCGTTCGGCCGCTTGCACCTGTTCCCAGGCATCAACGGGCGCGTAGCATTCGTATGCTGGGTGGTTTTGTGTTCTCGTTCCAGGATATGCGCTAGGTTCCTGGATACATACTACATCGGCCTGTTCTTCGAATGCCAGCTGCAGCAGAGCTAGGTGCGCAGGCCCTGATCGTCCTACATTCGCCCAAGCTACTTTTAGTCCGTTGGCTCGTATAATCGCGCAGTCTTCACTGCATCTTTCTGCTCCGTTTTCTAGCATAAAGATGGGGTAGGGGAAGTGGTTGCATCGAGGTCCATGCTGCTGTCTGGGAATAGAGCTCATTTCGTCCTCGGATGCGGTCTGAATGCTTCGCTTCGATAGCTCTGCAAGGTTTAGGGATCCAGTGGGGGCCGTTTTGCGTTTTACACGGCGCGTTTGTTGATTCGCTGCCTCATAGTTTCGCTACACGTGCTCCTGGGGTTGGAATCACGACTTGTACTCCATCCTTGGAGGTGCGCTCCTGCTGGCGTTTAGCTGCCAGTTCGCATGCTTTCTGCGTGGCTAACTGTTGGCGACGGATTTCGCCTAGCTGGCGTGCAGTAGGTCGGACAAACTTGCCATCCACCTTCTTTGGGGCCGCCGCACAGTGTTTGTGCCCTGCCGGAAAGGGGCCGTAGCATCCAGCGCATCTAGGCGGAGCTGTGCAAGCAGCGCCTTGCGCTCCCTGGTGTTTCGCCGTTGCCACCCCGCAGTTATTGCACTTGGAAGGTGCGCGGCAGTGAAATGAGTTGCAGAATTCCTGGCACCCTGGATTGTGGAGTTCCATGCTCTTCTTCTTAACGGAAAGTCTGGAATATCCCGAGGATCCGAAGAGGGTAAACGAGCGGACTTCCTTTTTGAAGCTAACGTACCAGACCGATGTAGGACCTGATGATTGAGTGTGGTGGCAGCTCACCGGCTTGCTTCCCGTTTGGATCTCGGCTTCCTTGGAAACGATATCGGCTGTAACGAGCTGGTTATCCAATAGACCTGTCAGGACGTTGGGGACGTGGGCTAGTCGATACGTAGACCATTTCTCCACACGCTCAAGGGTAGTACAGCGGGTGGCCCTGCAGATTGCAATAGCGTTCGATTCTTTCAGAATAAGATCGTATACAGCTTTAGTGCTAGGCTTAACCGCCCAGCCTGTAGGGGTGGCCCAAAGCCGTGGGATATCCTTGGCCACAATCTGAGGGACCGCCTTTACAATGGCCTCCCGAATGAGGAACGGCTGATCTCGGACAAGCAGGGATCCTGGTTCGGCCCGAGCGTAGATGCGCAGGTCCGTCTTTTCTTCAAGGGCCCCGCTGGCGCGTTCTTGGCTACGGTGGGGCTGGCCGCCGGAGTGGTGGGGTTCTCGGGATTTCTGGAGTGTTTTCGGGGGGGGGGGGCGCGTTCTCAAGGCGCGTTCGTGTTTGTTGTTGCCGTATTTGCGGCTTTAAGGGCTCCCGCGTATGATTGTTTTGTTGGCTGTTTTGCAGCGGGAATCCCAAATAAATGCTGGTTAAGGAAGGCTAACGATCCGTTTAGGATCTCCTGGGCGAGCACCTTGTGTTCCTCCGGCGAATTGCGTACGAAGCTCCTCGATAGTCGCAGCAAAATTCCCGAAAACTAAGCGTCGAAGCGCTGCTTCGCGTTCCATCCTTTCGAGTCTGTCCAACACTGTTTCGAGCGCTGGTGAGCCCGTAGGATTGGTTACTGGTGGGATCGGTGCCGTGCCGTAAGGAACTCCGATAGATTGGAAAGGCGTAGGAGATACGGCTGTTCGCTCACGCGTATGCGTGTCTGCATTCGCGATCATAGGCCGGTGCGGCGTCTGAGGCGCCATTCTTGCCGTCGGCAGCAAAGTGTAGCGCCGGCTTCGAATCCTATTATTGAGGGTATAGCAGTATATGTAAAGCTAATTTCGATAGGTTGGAAAAGCGTTGCAATAATTGTTAATAGGAGATATAATTGTCGTGTACAGAGTAGGGAAATCGGTTACTTTAACAACCTCCTATTGACCGGCATAGAATCTGACTCGCTTGCATACCAATCAAGAAATCTATATGAGTCCTGGTAGCTAGAAACATACAATACGGTGGTCGAACTGAAATTTTTGTTATTGTAATATGATAATGGGTACAATATAAAACATATTTTCTAATCAATCAACTTCTGGTTCACTACATTACTAGCATCCATGGTTTCAATATCTCCCTCCGCATTACGATATGCCTCAATCAAACCCCTGGCAACGGCTAACTCCTTTCTGATCCTGATGATTTCCTTCAGTGCTCCCAATTGCTCTATAAGTGATTTTCTAAGTGATTTTCTTATTTTTTTCTTTAGCCTTTCTGATACTATCACTTTCCAATGACTTGCCACTACCATTTGTCGAATTCTTATTACCTTTCTCTTTACCCCCCTTATTATCTGCCTTGTCGAGCTTCTTTAATTCGCGCTCAAGACCCTCCCTTCCCTTATTCAAACCAATCCATTCCTCATAGGCCTCTTTACCCCCAAAGCATATGTGATACAGTCGACAGTAGGCCAAGTGCTCGATGGGGCAGTCGATTGTTTTACGCAGAAACACTTTGGTCCGTCAGTGTCTTTAAATTTCTAATAAAAAGAAGTGCCCTCCAGGGGACTTACAGTAATGCCACAGATGTTCCCAAACTCGACCGGAAATATCATCCTTCAAATCACTTTCGAGTAACCACTCGATGTGTCGATTATATTGCGCTCTTGGCACTGCTTGTATTACTTCTCTCACAACCACAATTTGACTGCAACACGGGCTCGCCAAGAACTCAGGTATGTCGTATATATCAAAGTTAGCGCGGAATGAATTTTGCATGTTTCGTTGCTCTGGTATTCCAGCTGGGCTTTTTTTCGCCTGCGGTGGTGTTGAGGACTGTGGAACAGCCATCTCCCCACGTGACACGCAAGTTAAGGAATTTCCTTCGTTGTACCTCTCTCAAGTCTAAACTATTCAAGGCTGATACTATGTTCTGAGAATGTAAGCTGTCAATATGCCATGATCTCTCATGTGCATGGATGAGTATGGAGATATCTGTAACAAAATGAGCTTCACCGGGCATAATCGACACTAAACGAAAACTTACCGGGTAAATCATCATAAAAATCATAGAAATATTGATGATATATCATGGCTTCGTGGCCTTTGTTCATCTTGGTGTGATATGCGGCACTGGAATTATCTGCACTCATGGTTAATTTGCAAGTCAACTCTCTGTAGACTCAAGCAGACCTGCAATGTATGGCAAAACTTTCAACTTAGGTATTTTGAGTTTCTTCACCCATGAAAAGTCCTCCTTGGACTTAGCGGCAATAACTAGGTTGATACTTGGTGCGGGACTCCTCAGTATCCCGTAAATGCCCCCATATTGCCTGACTATTTGCCGTTCCAACCTTTCGCTAGGAGTTTTCACGAATACTCCATGTACCAAAAAGACATATAAAAGTCAAAACGACAAGTGATAGTAGTACTCGTGGGGTTCGAGATACGTCTCTCAACCTACTCCGAATATGATGCATACCCAGTAGTTGATTGCCGAAGCAGAAATAGCATAGTGACCACAAACTTGATGAAAAGAACAGAAAATATATTATAGGAATGCAAATCAGACTGTATACGACACAAGACAGTTCTATATATGTTTATATGCCAAGGAGCATCCGGAAAATAAAAGCGATAGAATTCAGCTGTATGCCCAGAACCAAATATAGACAAGTTGCAGCTCTTTCAACTTCCACGTCCTCTCTTAATGGTTTCTTGGGTATGGATTCAGAGCTACTGAACAGGGGAACTGATATATCCTTTCCAACCCCAGAGGTGGAGATTTCTTAATGACTTGAAATAAGCGCCTATACATATATTTGGGGATGCCGATTCCAATATGTTGCATAAAATAACCCTTTGAGTTTATCTTCAGCACTAAACACGGCACGAAAGGGGAGTCAATTCTGCAGCCCGAATGTGCACTCTGGAATTCGACCAATAAATCTATTCAACCCAAAAAGATCTACATTCAAAATTTGAATCAATCTCGTATTACACAATCATTTCTGTGCCTTTCCCAAAGCCTAAAATGAAAACCTACCTATGAAAAGTAATAGGGATGAAGTTTAGGGACATTTTAGCATAATGTGGAAGAATTTATTAAACCTTACCTAGTATATGAGGTTCCTTAGGTGTGCTTCTAATAAATTAAGATTAAGTTCTAGTTTAACTAAAACAATCGCCTCCCCGCACAAAAGGCTGATAAGCAGCCTCGCCCTCGTCTCTCAAACAATAATACACCCAAAAATGTTGTGTCGTGGTGAAGTTAAACACTTCAGATGGATTCAGGAGTTCTTAAATCGAGAAATGAAATATTTCAGGAGGTAAAGATGTCTCCTTTCCCCCCCTTTTCTTGGCCTTTCTTCTCTCCCGATTCTAAATATTGACATTGGTGAACAGCTCAAACCATACTGTGTGAGCCTTAGTCAACTGGCATTGAAGAAGCTGGTGAAACTAATACCCTGATACCATTGACGGAAAAGCTTCTTGCTGTACTACAGCGAGCTTGTGAGAATGAAGCTTTCGACGAAAAACTGGCAGACGTACGTTCCGATATATTTGGATTTTTTGTGAGATACCGACAATGACTGACAAATAGTGTCTACTAGATGCTTCTTCCCGTTATCTCAAATTTTACGTTCGAAACAGAAGTATACAGATAATTATCAGAGCTCACAGTGAGATGTCTAGGCTGCTATTGGAACAGGGATGGCGAAACCATTGCAATAAATCTTGCCAAACAACTCTTGACCTTCAACTCTGATGTCGGAGGAGTGCCAGGGCAAGATTCACAACCACCCAGAAGAAAGTTGCTGAAGCTCTTGGTGCCCTTGCAGCTTTATTTTATGACCTGGCGCGCACCCCTGACGCCCTACCTACAATCCAGATCAAAGTACGATACCAGCATTGGACACTGCATTACAGCTATACTTGATGCCACAACGAAGGCCATCGGTAGGAAATACAAATAAAGGCTTGAATGCTTGAAAGCTGTATGGTACTGTACAAAGATGCAAAGGCTCATGCCAAGTTTCCTCCAGGAACGGTCTCAGCACCACGAAATGCCTCACACCTACCACAACCTCTCGAAGATCACAGAAAAACCATCGCGTAGCACTGGAAAGTCTACAGTTGATCCTTACTACAGTCTGAGTGATATCAGGACTCGTACCATAAGGGCAGCCAAAAGGCGGACGTTAAAGAGGAAGCGAAGGTCAACAGGATGTGCTCACAAAATCCTGGCTCAATGCTACTACTTCCAGATCAAACTTTCTTTAGCGACGTAGTGAGATTTACGCACACATAGATCTAACAAAGTTCGTATTTCACTCAATAAATTTTGTATTGTGCTCCTGGATGAGTGTCATATACCTGGTTGATCAACTTCCATCCTGTGGAAACTTGCCTATCACAGTTGATGGAGGGTTCTATCGATTGGCTCACTTCTATTGTGACGGCAGCCACATTCAAACATTGGAGAGTCGATAAAGGAACATTCTATCACTGGGTGAATACTTGCCCCGAGTGATGCAAAGACGATGAGACTGTCAAGGTATCTGCACTCATCAGCTTTCTGCATCGTACGCTACTGAGTACGTTGAATTTGAGCTCTTCTATGCTGAAGAGCACTTGATCGTTACGAGACACCTTTCGATTACAATAGAGGCCTCTTCACTACCTAAGGTGAGGCAAGAGACCTCATTGGGTACAATATTCGGTCCGATGGCCTTATCGAGCGAAAAGATGCCCTTGAAAGATTTTTGCACCTATACTGATGCCCGAGGAAAGTCAAAAGTCTACAAGATAGCAATGCTAACCTTCCTACGTTCATTGAGTGCACTGCAACCACGGATGAGTATGGCCATGAGATGCTTGAGTATGTTCGAAAAGGTTCTGGCCCGGGTTTACTTGCTGCCTACTGGATTTCGTCTCGGCTTATAGAGTTTGCTGCTCCTCAGAACGAGGAAATGAATGAGTTTTTTGAGTCAACACTCTCGCTCCCATGACTATTTGACCGCGAGTCAAGATTTGTATTCATATTCTATATCATATTATCTAGTGAAGACGAAAATGTGGTTCGCGAACAAAGCTGTCGCGCTAGAAGTTGTCTCTAATCAGCTCAACGCCTAAAGGAGGATTTCGAGTAGAACTTGTGGATATACTATACCCGATCGCAACTCCTAGGTTCGCCTAACAGCGATCTAAGAGAGCGCGCCACTGTTTGTCTTAACGTACTCGCAAAAGCTTGTGGACCCAAGCACTCGGAGAACTCATCGTGGAGAATGTTGATTACATGGTGAACGCAATTTCATTGCAGTTAAATACATTCGGTATATCACCTCAAGCTCCACAGGTTCTAATAATGATGATCGACTGACGGGACCTTCGTTACTCTCTATCTTGACGATGTGGTATCTTCCTTTGCCGCTTTGGATAATTTTCATGGCTACCAGGGGTTGGTAGAAGCCCTATTTGGTGCTTGGAGAGATTGTAGAGATTGGTGCTCAATCTGGCCAATTACAACTGACTGATGATCAGTTGATACCACGGAATCTATGGCTCCCGTGTTACACTCACTAGTATCGTTCAAACGATTGAGAAGCAGCGTCGAAAGGCTAAATTTGAGAAAGAAATCGTGCCTGATGACTTCCCGCGAGAACCGTGGAAAAGTGCGTATACATTATTGGACGAGATGGGTGAGAGTAGCGAAAACAACAAAGACGGATCAAATGAAGAAACAGAGGTACAAAGGCACCGACAGCAAAAACTTACACGATGGTTCAGAGCATCATTCGACTCTGCCAGCATTATCTTACAAACCCATCCCCAGCACTACGCATACGACTCCTGGCTTAATTAACACGTCCTCCGCTGCGTTACGAAGTGATCAGAAAGCTTCCTACCCCTTGTTAACGATATATGGCCTGTAGTAATCGATCGACTTACGATAAGGAATCGTTTGTCGCCATTGCAGCTGCAGACTCAATTGCTACCATATGCAGATGTGTGGCGCTTCTTACCACTAGAATCGCCATGCAGTGGCCCGTTTAATGAAGTTGGCCAGACAAACCAGAGCCGATATGTTGGCCGAAAAGTCTGGATCAAGCGGTCGTGGAATATACTCGCAGGTAGCGCAGAGGTGGGAGAGTATGGTAAAGCTTTTGATAGCTACAGTGGAGTGTACGGGGTGAATGATGAAGATTCGATGATGTTTTGGATCTTCTAGCAGCTATCATGCCGCACAGAAGGATATCCGCGAGACATTGTCATGCGTGAATGCCGATGCGGTTTGGTTTATATTGCAGGCTGATGTGAGCCATGAAGTCAAGAAGATACCTTCACTCGATGAGTACTTATTCCGGTCCCCTGAGCCCTTCATAATAGTTTAGCGTAATAATATCACCTTGTCTGCAATCAGGGTTACAAGATCACATAACTTCTTCAAAAGGATTTCTTGGTCAGTTAATGAAAGAGCGGAATTTATTTGTTTATTATGAGCACAAGCGCCACTTTTTTGATATACCAAGAAGCAAAACCAAAAAGGACAGTAGAGGCCAGCCAATGAAAGATCTTTGAAAAGTATCCGGGCTTGAACAAGAGCCCATAATACTTCAATTGACGTGAAGGCTTGACAGTAAGACTATCTAAGACAGAAACTCGAATCTGAAATAAAAACACGCCATGTAAATCCGCTCAGAGGCCTTATTTACTTTTCATTCAGACTCCTCGTCATCGCTCTCGGCCTCGGCCAACCATCTCAAGAATTCATCTGCTGACTTGCGAACCTTCTTGCTTACGGCAAGGTCATTAGTATACTTCTTGCTAGCTTTGGTACCCACTTAGTAAGAACTTCTTCGGTGAGGAGATCCTGATCATAAAGGACCATGAGCACCTTTGAAGTTTTTCATAAAATTCGGGGTTCTTCCGACCCGCGTGACCAATGAACTTTTCAATTCCACTAGAAGAGCCTTCTCATGTTTTCAGAAGTCACGATCTGCAACAGGGTCAGTACTGATACAAGATAGCCAAGATGAATGCCTGTGCTTACGTTTTTAAGCATTCCTGCTCGCTTTGGAATTTGCTTCACGATGTTCTCATCAAAGAGTGTTAGAGCAAGGACGACAAGTGTGCGGTGCTTTGCCTCAATTCCCAACTCCTTTGCCTTTAGATAGATCTCAAGATCGTCTACCTTACTGACGTCACCTTTCTCGGCTGTCTGTTCTTCGATCCAGTTTGCGAGTTGATCGTAAGTGGAATTTCCACCACCTTCCTCATCATCGTCCTCTTCTCCACCACCGCCGCCCAAGACGAGTTTTTGCTTGAGATCATCAGGAAGTTGTTGTTGACGTGCCTTGATAGCCTCTGGGGCAATGTCGACAGCCCAATCATCGTCTTTGACTTCGGCAGACTGCTGAAGCTCTTCTGCTTGACGAACGAGCTCATCATCACTTGGCGCATCAAGTGCGAGATCGCCATTGCCATTGCCATTGTTGTCATTGGATCCATTTTCAGATGCATTCTCGCTTCCACTACCATTTCCATTATCTTTGGCTTCACCTTTGTCTGCCTTAGCCTTACGAGCCGCCTTCTTTTCTGCTTTATCTTTCTTATTTTTCTTAGATGGCTGATTCTTCAATATGAAGCCGCTCAACTTGAGTCTGGGGTCGACCAATGAGCGCTTTCCGCATGCCTTGCAATCCAATACGATGTTGCCATCTTTGAAGATTACTTCCGTTTCAGGGTTCTTGCATTCCTTGCAGAGTACGAATTTATTGATGAAACCATCCAAGTAATCCTGCAACTTGCTTGCTTCATGAGCACCGTTGATGATCCAACGATCGTCGGCAGGATTGGTGTTGGTTTGAGCTCCGAGCTCGAAGCCGAAATACTTGATAACATATGCTCCTGGGCGGCTAGAGAATTGGCGATGCTGGTGAGGTTGACGATGACGGTCTTTATTCCGTTACCTTTTCCTCAATTTTGGATTGGATCTTCTCCATCTTATATCTGTAGAAGTTGTCCTTGACATCGCGACGGATATTAACGGTAGCCATGATTGCTGATAGGTAGCTTGAGTCGAAATATTTATTTTCGTGAGATTCAAAAGGTGCGGATATTTCTTAGACAATCTAAGGATCTGAGATATAACATGCAGAAAGGTTTCAACTTCCTAGAGGAGCAAAGACGGTCGAGATTGGTGAATTTTGTTTAGTGGTTACGGGAACATTCGAATCGTGGATGGTAATACTTAGCCGTTGGAGCTGAAGTAAGAACTACAAGGTTTCCGCGGTATGCGAAATGGTTGCAGCTCGAGAGGCGGCTGATGTCTGAGGTCGTTGGCGTTGGGTGTGAGATACATATAACGCAAATGTATCACTGTACGTGCTGATAGCTTTGGTTGAAGATTGTGAGGGAAGAATGTCCTTGTTTGCAAAGAGGAAAAAAGCTCGAATCCCTCCTGAAGGTCTTTTCGTTCTTGGGATTAAGGTTGTATCTGAAAGGTAGAAGGGCGAAAAGCAAGACGGCAGCTTGACTTATTCTTGAAGTTGTCAGATGTATGCTCTGCTGTTTGGTTTTGATGTATTGTTGAGGAAAGATGGGATAGTAGGGATAGTAGGGATAGTAGGGAGAGTGGTCCGTACCTGTCCTTAAAATATATTTGCTAATCAGAAAGGATCTTCAATAAATACTGTATTCTTCTTGTATTGTTGATGAAGTTGTTGACTGTTCCTTTGATTGTTGATATGTGTTTATTGATTGATTGATTGTTTGTATGGGTAAAGGAAGGAGGAAGGAGGAAGGAAGATGAGAAGATGGATTGTTGTGTATGTGTGTGTGTGTTTGTGTGTGTAAGTCGAAAAGAAGGGTTTTGAAAGAATTTGTGAAATAAAAAGGTTTCGGGTATGAATGGATTGATGAAAAACTAGCCCCGTCTTAGAAGAAAAAAAAAGGTAAGATGAATGGAGCTAAGACAAGGTGAGAAGTGCCGATATATTATATATATAAAAGTACTATAAAATATTACCCTTCTACGCTAGCTGATCTGGTGGTTTCTCTATATATAGACAAGTCGATAATAAATAGTAAATCATAGGACGAGATAAAAGTATCGAAAAGATACAATTATATAATAAAGATTATCTCATATTCAGACCCTCTTCGTCGATAAACGTTTTTAATTAGATTTATAGGTTCTTTATATTAATCTTTTTGGTGATAGTATTATTAGTTGCTTATTAAGATCGAATTTTTTTTCGGTTAATCAGGGATTAAAAAGAACATTTATTTTTCTAAAAGTTTGAAAGCTTTTGATTGTATTTTTGGTGAAAACCTAAATCTGTTTGATGAAAGCATTTTGAAAGTGTATTTGTATCTTTTAATTACTCTTTATTAAAAAAATGAATATATTATCGAAAGTTCTAATTTTCTAATATTTAATAAATCTACATAATAATAATATATAGATTTAATAAATTTAAAATTTATTATTTATATTTGTACTTTTTATTATTAAAAATGAAGTAGAAAAAGCTTATTAATTGTATCTTCTATCAATTTCTGTTAATTTCTGTTAACTTTTATTAATTTCTATCAATTTCTATCAACTTCTATCAACTTTTATTATCTTTTGGCTTTTTATATTCAAAATAATAGTATACTTAAATTATCTAATATTTTGAAGCAAAAGATATTACAATTATTCTAATATAATAAATTTAAATTGAAAGTCCTTTCATTGCAAAATAAAATGATATTTGTTAATAATTACAAGCCCAATATTGGATTGTAATTTAAATAATGCAAATGTATTTTTAAATTTAAATATAGTTACTTATCTAAGATCTAACAATTTATTTTATTTACAATTTATAGATTAAAAAACTTTAATTTACATATAAAAGCATGTTACGGGAGCTGCCTCTAGGGTCACGTGGAAGTGTCTAGAGATCTCTCGGGGTGGTTTAGACTAGACTTCAAGTAGGAGTTCAATAAGGTTGTAACTGGTTGCAATTCTCGTAACTATAGTAATGAAACTAATGATTGTTCTTGAGCACGAAGCTCTACATTGTAATGAAACCCATTCCCTATATAGACCTTGGTACTGAAGTCGACCGACAAGTCGATCGATAAGTCGATCGGCTTTTGATCACATGACACTTGTCCCGTGATTCCTATTGTCCTAGCTTGTCTTTTCTTTGTCCTGGGGCTTAATCCCCTGGGACATTACTAATCCTAGTGAAGCCTTCTTGCTTACTGTGTTCTGTCTTTCCTAGGACCTACTGTCCTGGGAACTATGTTCTAGGTTCCTAGGGTATCCTATGACTAATACTATATACATGCCTGAGGCTTTCCTTGGGTGCCTAGTGTCCCCCGGTATACTGCAGCTGAATCACTGAGGCCTATAATACCATTATAGCCTATAAGTCAGTGATTCTACAGCCTGTTACTAATCCGTTGTAACAAAGCAATATCGATATTTTTATATTATATTTAATTAATTGGGGAATATAAATCTATTAATTATAAGGATATATATAATTGTTATATTATCAGCATTACTAATAAAGCATTTATTTATTTATTTTATAATAAAAAACAATACTAATAAAAAAAATTGAATTATATTATAGAATTTTTTAGGATATATTTTTGGTAATTGAATTAATAAATGAAAATAGTATAAAAAAGAGAGAGAGTACTTACTATTATAAAATATTACTATTTAAAAATATCACTTTTTCATCTTTCAAAGATATATATATATATATTATAGAATAGAATAGATATAATAATATATATAAAAAAATAATAAGAAAATTTAGTTCTATATAATGAATTAGTATAAAAATGTTACGATTGTTAAATAATTTATAATTATTAAATGGTTAAAATACAAAAAGGTTGAATTGTTACTATTTACACTAAAGCCGGCAACGACGCGGTACTTCAAGTTCTGCAACCAGGAGCCCAACGGCACTCCAGACAACGTCCCACCGAGCGTTGCCCCCGACCTCTCCCCTCCCTCCCTCTCTCCCCCCCCCCCCCCACTCTCTCTCCGCTTCACCCCAGAGCCTAATCTGAGGCGCGATTTATAGAGGCGCGGCGCATTACTCTATACGACGATACAAAGGCTGCATCCTAACGTAATAACTGCTCTTTTAGCACTCCCTACCAGTGCGATTGCTGTATAGCCCGACATTCTTTTTCATGTAACAAGCAAAGGTTAATCCCTTCAATGCAGGACGCTCCCTCAAATGGCGGAAGGAGGCTGCCCAACAGAGCTAGAGTTGTGAGAGACCGCCGGGAGGAGGGCGGCCTCAGTGCTTCAACCTAGCGACGACGTACTATACGTACCTAAGTGGTGAGCTCTTGGGTCTTCGACCCACTAGTGTATCACCCGTCTCTAGTACCCCTCGGGAGGTCAAGAGTCTAGCTAGCTCATATAGACGTAAAACAATAATAAATAAATAAATAAATAAATACACTAAAGCCGGAACCAAATTGTTTCAGACCCTACAGTGAACCTTCGGGAGGCCCTGCCTCAAAATCAAGGCCAAAAAGCCTTGATATTATGTAATCACCGTGTGGTCTAAGGATGAGATAAAATAAAGATATAATTTTAACAACTTCAATGACTCTAATAACGTGAATGACTAATCATTTTAAAAATTCTAATAATCTAAATAATTTCAAGAACCCTAACAACTTTGATAATTTTAATGATTTTAATTGAAGATAAATAAGATTATTATAATAAGTATACATTATAACGCTTTTATTCAATTCTTATAATTCAACATACAGTATCAATCGGTATATTATATTATAAGTTAAAAAAAGTAATTTCGAGTATTTCGCTGAATCTCCCCAATTGTCTACTCCAGAAATCCACGTGCTGCAGCTTACTCATTCATATTCATTACTCATTTTCAATCATGCTACTCAATTCCTGAATATTCATAACCTGCCTCACATCTTGCCCTTTTCCTTCTCTTTCCTCTCCCTTCCTCTCCCTCCCCTTCCTTCCTTTCCTCCTATCTATGATTACCAACATGGCTTTCAAAAATGTTGATTACTCTCTTTACCTCGTGACGGATTCTACTCCTGCTATAACTTGGTAATAGAGATCTTGTCGAGGTTGTAGAAGCCGCAATCCGTGGAGGGGTTACTATAGTCCAATATCGAGACAAATTTAGTGACACAGCTGCTCTCATTGCTACTGCCAAAAAGCTACATACTGTTACTTACTCAAAAATACAATGTACCACTTCTGATCAACGATCGAATCGATGTTGCTCTTGCCGTTGCATGTGAAGGTGTACATGTTGGTCAGGATGATATGGGTAGGTTTCTCTCATGGCCAAGGTGATATATCTCTCTCCCTCTTCATGTTCCTAACTCCACTCTAGACCTGACTACAGCGAGGGTATTGTTGGGTAAAGATGCAATCATCGGAGTAACAGTATCCAATATCCAGGAAGCTTTGACGGCATCTGAAAGTGGTGCAGATTATCTGGGGATAGGCACTATGTTTGCCACACCAACGTAAGCATGTATTAATAGCTCAAAACTGAAGATCGATATTGAAAAGTAAATTGAGTTCAAGTGCTCTCTTTACTAGACAATACTACAATATACAACCTTGTTTAGTAACAACAAATTTTTTAGTCAAATTTCAGTCTTGAGCTGAATTGCACAAGACAATGGAACGGACACTGATGGACATCAAAATAGGAAAACCAACACCAAGGACATTATTGGAACTGCTGGCACGAAGGAAATCCTCGATTTCTTGCATAAATCAGGGAGTCAAGTGCGAACTGTATCAATAGAGGCATCAATTCATCAAACTTGCAGCGTGTCTTGTATCAGTCTGCAGCACTGGGGAAGCAGCTTGATGGTGTGGCTATCGTTAGTGCCATTATTGCAGCACAGGATGCCGAAAAGGCTGCCAGCGAGCTTTCCCAACTAATATGGACACCGCCTCCGTTTGCTTCAGCGCATTTACCGAATGATGAAACGAAGAAAGACCCCCGAGAACTTTTGTTACAAGTTCCAGGTGTCATAGCGGAGGTCGCTAAAAAAACACCTTTATCTCATAATATGACCAATCTTGTAGTACAGAACCTTGCGGCTAATGTTGCTCTGGCAATCGGAGCCTCACCTATCATGGCAAATTATGGAGAAGAGGCTACTGGACCTTGCAAGACTCGGAGGGAGCTTGGTCATTAATATGGGAACGGTTACCCCAGAAGGTATACAAAATTACTCAGAGGCCTTAAGGGCATACAATAAGGAAGGAGGACCTGTTTTACTTGATCCCGGTAGGGTGTGGGGCCACTGCCGTAAGACGATCAGCAGTCAAGGCACTTTTGGCTAGCGGTTATTTTGATGCAATCAAAGGAAACGAGGGGGAAATTAAAGACGCGATATCTGGATCACTTATTCAACAGCGAGGTGTGGACAGTGGTGCGAGTACATTAACTCCCATGGAGAAAGCAATAATAGTACGCGATTTAGCATTAAGGGAGCGGAATGTAGTGGTAATGACTGGAATGATTGATATTTTGAGTGATGGAGTACGTACTCTAGCAGTTTCTAACGGACATGAAATCTTGGGTAGGATTACGGGGAGTGGCTGCGTTTTAGGCACCATCATCTCAGCAATGTTGGCCGTCAATCGCGGAGACAAGCTTCTGGCTGTACTCTCAGCCTTACTTCTCTATGAGATCGCAGCTGAAATAGCAGTTATAAGAGATGATGTGAAAGGCCCGGGTACATTTGTTCCTGCGCTGATTGATGAGCTATACATTATACAGAAAGCGAACTCTCAGGGTGATTTGCGATGGCTGGAAAGAGTGAGAGTTTGAAGCTATAGTATAAATCACTCTACAATAAATCTGTGACATTGGATTTATTTTGTACCTGCATGAAATTTCAGCTGCTGACGTGCAATCTACTTTTTCCAAGCCACACCAAAGAACCACTTCATCCGGAACGGGACGCTACTTCGGCACGCGAACACGCTCCGGTCCATTAGCTTAGCTCCACATTACCTCGGCTTACTAGGTATATACCCCAGGACATACAATTAGCACCGCCGACAAGTAAACAAAGCCAAGTATACCACCAGGTATTTCTACATATCTTATCAACATGATAGACCACGTAGGAAAACGTCTACGTAAGCACATATACCTCCATCATAGTCAGCTCTCACAAACTCACCCAACATAGACAGGCCCGCCCTCTTGTTCGTTGTCGACCACCCACTACCCCCGCTCCCCCTTTTCTCACGCCACTAACCTCTACATCAAAAAGCATTTGCGACATCCAAGAGAAATTCCGCAAAACAATCTGGGAATATGAGAAAGTGTGCGTTCATCACCTCTCCAAGCTCTAGACCCATCACTAACCCTCATCTCCAAGCATCACTACAACACAAAAAATGATCAAAGCAAGCGACATCCTCCACATTCCCATCTTTGCCACGACCCAGAACCGCGCGCGATTAGGCGAGACGTGTGTTGAACTTAGTATTCCTAATGCCGTTGAGCATGCGGATAAGATGGCCTTTAGCATGGTATGTGAAGTTTATAATCAATATATACGGACCTCAAAATTGGAGCTTCGTATCACCACATTTCATTTCTAGCTAACTCAAAAATCCAATGTAGTGGATCCCCTCCATATCCCGACACTTCAACTCTGCAACCCCATCTGAAGTAATCATCGTGGGCATTGAATCACATATCTGCGTTACACAGACGACTTTAGATTTGCTCGCCAATGGCCACAAAGTAGGATCCGCTTTTTACAAAAACTAAGGATACTAATAACACATGACGCAGGTATATGTGTTAGCTGATGGGGTAAGTAGCTCTAATCCGCAAGAAATATACCCATAGCGCTCGATCGGCTGAGAGCCGCTGGTGCTATTGTGACGACTTCAGAGTCTGTTATATATGAGGTTATGGGTGATGCTAGGTATGTAGATTTCTCTCTCTTCATGATTCATAAGTTAAGCTAATTCCTCTAGTATTCCCGAGTAAGTAACATGAAACATTTGTTAATCTGTAATATAATGCCTAGTTTCGTTAACATTCAACTTTGTAGGTTTAAGGCGATTGCTACTATCGTGAAGGAATCTTCGGCGAGTTCAAAGGATGTTATGAGCACTCTTCTTAGTAAAATGTGAGAGAGATATCTAGAGAATCCACAAACATATATGGTTGGAGATACTACATTTTTCATTTAAATTATCTTAAACGCTGAGTCGACTACATAAATATTACTCCACATGATTTACTCAGATTACGTGCTTTTCAATCATAGATCAGGAATCTGTGGATGTGACTGAAGCCTTTGGCTTGCTGGCATTCATCCATGCAAAAGCTGAAGCACCCCCAACAGGATTTGAGGATCTTGGAATAGTTGTAATCACTTTAGAGCTCTTCTGCTCATCCGAACTTACTTTCTTTGATTCCCAACGAAGCTGTTGTTTGTCAGTCCCGTTGAGCTGATCCTTTCGTTTGAGATCAGCCATTGATCGTGAAGGAGCCGGTTCATAAGCCGCACCTGTTCTTGTCCCCGAAGACGATGAATGGCTTGCAGCTGAAGTCGACGGTGATGAGATGGATCTCGATGGTTTCAGGACTTTCATACTGCGGCCTCCACGAACTGCTCTTTGATATCCACTCGTAGAATCGCTATTGTGATCAGAAGTCAAGGGGGTGCTACCTTGTCTCCATGATCCCCAAGTCCCCACTGGCGTTTCGCGTTTAGGGTTGTTAATTGTTTTCGTGGACTCGACTTTGTCTGCATCGGTCACCCTTTGATCTGATTTGTATAGCCCTTCAGAGTCTGAGGAATTATCGTTGCCCTTCATTGAAACATCAGGTTCAGATTTAGGAGGATTACCTTGGACAGACGAGGATGAGATAGTGGTAGAATTGATTTGTGATTTTGCAAGACCTTCGGATTGGATATCTGAGTTCACTGGCTTAACATGATCACCACGTGACTTATCAACTACATCACTTGGGCCAGTAGTGCTGATCTTGGATCTCTGTTCACTAGGAGTAAAAGGGAGAGCCGTTGCTTTGAGCTCATTCTTCTCAGGTGGAATATTGGTGATGCATAAATGCTTGAAGAGAAGTTCATTCTCTGGCCGAACAAATGGTACAGATAGTTTATTACGATCATTGCCGAAGAGTGTCATGAGATTCTGTGAGAAAAGGATGTCTGCATTATGCGCACGGAGGGTATCACTACCAATAAATACGCGTATAGTTTTCTTGAGATCAGAAGCGGATCGTGGATTCATTCCAACTACCTCAAAATCAGCTGTAAGAGTGGGTAACTGCGGACCAGGACTATTTGATCTGGAAGATGGTTGCGTTATGATTGCCTCCGGGAGATAGACGGGTAGCCTGATCATGTAGCGTCCCTTGGCAGGATCCTTTTGCATTTGGCTTGTCAGGCCAAGCTCTTTCACAAGCGAATAGTCAAGAACAGATTTCTGTGAACCTGTACAAATATCGGCATATAGGAGTGCACTGTGGGAGAAATTGACCGTGAGCCAGCATCTGATAATAGAGGGTACTGATCCAAGGATAAATAGACCTGGAGGAGGGTCTGGCGTTTCCATGGGCGAATCATCGTCTGGGTCGCCGATCATAAAATTGGTATCCAAACCTAGACTACTTGTGCGCCCTGAAGGAACAGAATGGGTCGAGTGAACAGAATGTCCAGCAGAACTATGTCTTCCATCCGACTTATGTGACGAAGAGCGTTCTGTCATAGGATGACTACCAAACCCACTAGTTGGGCGAATAGGACCATATTCCCCTGATGACCTTGAAGCTTGTGCCCAATGTGACCCTTGTAGAGCGCTTACATCAAAGCGTACGCTATTTGCTCTTGAAGCACCTCTACGAACCGGTTCTTCGTCATTGTCTAGATGAAGACTACCAAGCAGGTTTTGCTCTTCTTCGTCGTCAAAATCTTCGAAAACATCGGCGGGTGAGTTGTGAACGGGGCCTATAATTTATCTTGTTAGCCTAACCAATTTTACGAGAATTAAATCTATCACTTACCATGCTGGGGGGTGCCACTCAGAATGCCAGGAAACGGAGAGTTTGTACCCCAGACAGACTTAAGGGCAGCATCATCGGCTTGGCGCTTCTCCAATCTCATAATACGGTCGGAATGGTTGATTTGTACAGCTTGTACATGCTTCACGTCCATTTGAACATGATATAGTTCTTCTCGAGAAGCCGGGATCTGTGAATCCATTCCAACCCCTAGTTTGTAGCCCCTAAGGAATTTTGTCTTTTAAGACTTATGCCTGGTTGCATAGGAATAGTATCAAATGATGCCGACCAATAAAGATTGCCGTAACAGTACCGTATGATTATCCAGACTAATTGTGATCTGTCGTTTGAGAAGGGCCGCTGCTTTGTGTTTCCCGATAAGGAGATATGCTTTGAAAGATTCAGAACCTAGGTAACCTTTGAGCGTCTGGGTAGAAAGCTAGATCCTCAAGTCTTGTGCTCAATGCCTGCGAAGTACACAGCGGCTCTTTGTGAGCCTCCCCCACGGCATCGGCCTACAACTTGGAATCTTGAAGACTCTCTCCCACCTAGTATGGTCGATGTATTCCTAATATCGAGACTTATGATTTATGCAGTTATCAAACAAAACCTGCTTTGAAAGGAGAACGAAGAGTCTCTGAGAATTGTTGTGCCCAATCGTTCTTTATAAATTGTGTAAGTATGGGACGAGGAGGAACGCAATGGCGGAGGAGTTTAAACTTTCTTGAAGTATTATCAGGGTACGCAGAAGGTGTCGTCCTATGGATTGAATTGCAATGAATTGAATTTCTTTGCTGTATATACTTCGGCCTTCAGCTCGTTTTCGTTCAGACAGATGGTTTGTTGTTTGTGATTTGATATTGATCGTTGTCTTTTGTTTGCCTTTGAGAGAGGAATGGAGTGTTGGTTGCAGTGGGGGGAACAATAAGTAGGCCAGTCAGTCAGTACCTAGGTATTAATGAAATTATGATGATTGTGCCACACAACACACAATAGATCGAAACTTTTATCTTTAGGGATACTTTATGTATTTGTATAAATTGAGCATATATGAAAGTGATGATTATTGTTTTGACGCCGATTTGTATTATTTGCCTACCTAGATAGATATCTTACAAAGAAAGATCCCCGGGCCGTCATTGTATTGTTTTCTGGCGGTAGAATCTAATTCGGTTGATCCTCTAATTAGTCGTTCTACCTATAAAATCGTAAGGGTAGCCTTAGTGATTTATTAGCTGTGGGATTTTATACCTAGGTACCGGTGAGGGATGCTAGAGAGCAGCTATAAGTAGAACTAATGGCTTGGGCTGGCTGGTATAAAGGTTATATTTCTAATCATCTTCTCATCGAATTACAAACTATTAGAAATCATCGCGCGTTCTAATGTTTCTTGTGATTACCTAGTATAAGCTGATTTGTTTGTATTTTGCCATCTGGGATATCTTTCCATGAGTTAGGTAGTCGGCCTTTGGTCAACCTGACCCCTTCCATTCTCTTGCAACTCGAGATCAACTCGAAAATCTTGTCAGTCCTCTCTCTATTCATGGATATGATATAATGATCACTTCTACTAATTACAGTGGAGCGTTCATTTTGCACGCCCTCTGGGTACAATGCCCCCCCGCTAATGACTACTAAACTTAGGGGCTACAGTCCACTATGACAATGTTAGCAATATTCACGTTGATTCTTGAAAGATATGGCACCACCTAGAAAACAGTTTCTGAAATTTCTGAATGGAACAAGAGATGATATGCTCACATGTGGAAACACCCAGCTCGGGTTATCAGTGGGCTCATCCTTCCACTCTTTTCCCACCAAGGGTATTACTTCGTTTAAGAATACCTTGTATCCTTCGCTAGAAAGATGAAGTCCATCGGTGAGAAGAGTTCTCATAGGTTGATCATCTCCAGCACGTTTTGTGCCAATTGTTTCAACATCGATCATCTTATCCGAACTCAACTCTATTGCTTTATCCATCAAAGCCCTCCAAAGATCAACTAATACCACACTTCGATCTTTCCACCCTGCAGCAATTTCTCTGACAACTGCCGCATATTTGGCAGTATTCTCCTGTTGTCGCGTGAGAGAAGCGTAACCCCTTTGAAGATCTTGCTCTTCAAGTTGAATCTCGTTGATTGGTGGCGGTGTAACCAACAAGATCGTAGGACATTGAGCTATGGAGCTCCAATAATGGAGAAGGGCTTCGGTGTTTTTTCTTGTAGTTTTCCAATGAAACATATTGACCTGTGGGGCCACCCGAGAGGCATGCATCATTTGCGCCAAAAAAGGATGAGCTTGCAGCAGATTCTATTAGTATGACTAGAAGGAGCCTGAGATACACTCCACACCAACATTGGAGGAACTTTTACAAAGGAATTTCTATGGAGGGGCGAATCCTGCAGATGATACTTGTTAACGTACCAAGTAGGAGACTTTAGCAGAAGTAGGATCTGGAACAAGATGCTGATGGATCTCAAGAGCATTATCGGTATTGTACCCGCTTAGACCATGATTTATGACCTGAAGTCGTCTAGAACAATCTAGATAAGAGTTAACAAGAGACCAGATGGTATGCAATTAACTCACGTTCTTCAAGACCTGCAGTAAATGAGAAACCATCCCGTAAATGACTCGAGAATTGAACAATGGAATCACCCAATAGGATAAATTGGGGATATCTTTTGAAAGGCATATTAAGTATGGTAACGTTGAGAAGGTGTTCTTCGTTTCCTGTTTTAACCCTCAACACAACAGCGGCAATGCAATGACGGGAAGCCGGGAAGCCGGGGAGTGGCAAGTGGCAAGTGGCAAGTGGTAAGGAATGTATTCAGTTTGATACAATCAAGTCAAAATCAAAGTCGAGATTAAAGGAAGCTCTTGAATGTAACCCAACGTCAAGAGATGTTGTTAGCTTTATCAGGTAAACTAGTATGTCTAAATTGTCTGAATATGGTATCCGTAGTTGAGAAGAGCACCTAGGTACAAACGAGAATAGTTTAACTAGAGAAGAAGACGACGAGGAACAAGCGATGATGAGTGGGGGTTAATTAGTTAATTAGAATTTTTGGCGGGAGTAGTTGTATATACTACTGCTAGGTAGGTAGGTAGTAGGTAGGTAGGGTACGCTGAACAGTAGATAGGACCGAGCTAGGATTCTCCACAGCTTATCTTGAGTTGCCCAGATGAATCATACACAGTACATATCGTATCGTATCGTATCGTATTTCATATCCTCTTCGGATCCACTCGAAAGACCTACTGCAAGGTCGATTGTACCATTCACCCCATGGCATTCTTACTATGCCTACTAGTTTCTCTTGAGTACTCTGCATTGTACCTAGTTTTATACATAGAGGAAACAATAAGTAGTCGGTAGTATAATTAGAAGACACTTTTAAGATAGTATCATTACCTAAGTATTGAATAGGCATGCATAGAACTGTATTGTGCCTGTAATGCTACAACGTCGATACCTTTTCCGATATCACGCGCTACGCTTAAATCCCCCTCCCCTTTAATGCCTACCTGCTAGGTACGATCCATTCCCTTCAGTAGATAGTAAAAAATAAGCATAATATAGTATAGTAATATTTCACTACCTGCTCAAGTTCAAAGGGTGGAGTCCAAGTAATCAATTCTAATTGGTTACCTAGTAGATTTATCAACAACCTTAGTCAGTATCATCAACATTGATCGGTTGGTTACACAGCACCTATTTTGTGACTACGCGTGCTGCATGGCTTAGCCACTCCGCAGGTGGTAGATCACAAGAATGAACGCATTCGTATGTTTCACAACGGCTTGTGACTTCTAAGAAGAATTCCCAGAGAAAATCCTGTCCATGAAGGGGGTTTTTTTTTGAGGTACTGTATTAACCGACTGTGCGCATATCATCTCCTCTCACTCCCCACTCCTGTTGTCGAAGAGTCTTCTTCCTTTCAAATATACCTAGGTAGGTAGGGAGGTAGGAGGTAGGGAGATAGAGAGGTAGGGGTAGGTAGGGAGGTAGAGAGGTAGGGAGGTAGAGAGGAGAGGTTAGAGGAGGTAGGGAGTAGGTAGAGAGGTAGGGAGGTAGAGAGGTAGGGAGGTAGAGAGGTAGAGAGGTAGGGAGGAGGTAGGGAGGTAGGGAGAGGGTAGACAGGTAGAGAGGTAGGAGTAAAGAGGTAGGAGTAAGAGGTAGGGAGAAGGAGGTAGAAAGGTAGGGAGGTAGGGAGGTGGTAGGTGGCAGGTGTAGGGTGATCACGAGTGATTGATGATCAAGTTGTCTTTGATATTAATATTTCCATATTTTTTTCTCCGCCTGCATGCAATATTCTTCGTCAGATGCTTCTTTTTCACTACATATGTATTTCATTTTTTTTTTATATTTTATATTCTTTTGATTATTCATCCATTCACATGATATATATATATCTACCTACCCATTGACAGCTACAAATCAAAACCTATGAAAGAAAGTCCGACCACTCAATGATAACTTGGAATCCCAAAGTTTGGTTAAATACCCGATTAGCAGTGATTAGCCGTTCGAAGATCCTTGTTTCTCCTCCATCTATCTACTGTCTATCTCCCAGCTATTATTCTACCTACCTACCTACGGCAATGGGATCCCTACTGTAGCATCCAAGTACATTAGTACATGCATGCATCAAGGTCCGCAATTCTTCCCAACTCCACTTCTACTGTACAATACAATACAATATCTATCACCAATACCCAACACCAACACCAGCACTTCTACCCTTCTGCCTTTTTATTACTCTTCTACTCCTCTATTCGCTTCTACTCTTCTACTCTTCTACGCTTCTACTCTTCTACTCTTCTACTTACTTTCTACGCTTCTACTCTCTACTCTTCTACTCTTCTACTCTTCTACTCTTCTACTCTTCTACTCTTCTACTCTTCTACTCTTCTACTCTTCTACCTTTTTACTCTCTTCTACCCTTCCATCCGTTCACCCTTCTAACCCTTCCACCCTCAAACTTCCTTTTCGATTCAAATACCTACAATCCCTACTGTAAAATACAACATCCAACGATTGCCGAAGCAGTGTGGGCTGATGATTTGAAATAGGCTACTGGTCTAAAACTTCTTATTATCATATCTTCTTTCCCTTTCCCTTTCCCTTTCCCTTCGCATTTGCATCTCCAGTCTCCCCCCACTTCTGTGTGCAAGCTTGCTTTCGATTTCTGCCATTGCGCACCCTGTCGTCATTACAACAATCTCCCATATTTGTGCCATGTATTAAGTGACACACCGAGACATTTTCGACATGCCGTATTCTGGCAAGAACCATAATGGTATTGATTCTACAATGCCGTTAAATATGCCACCGGCATCGAGGGAGTCGTCAGCTCCACCCTCACCTACAGCCATGAGAACTCTCCAGGGATCGATTAGTAACTTTTCCGACGAGCGAACTCCTCTTCTTCCAAGTGCTGGTCGCTCCCGTATACGCCTTAATTGCGCTGCAGAAATCAATCGTCTATCTACCAAGCCATCACAGTTTGTCTCGGTGAGTCATTGTCTCATCATTTTCCAAGATTCTACCTTTTCACATACCACTAGGCTCTAGGCTAATTTATACCACCCAGCAGGTAATTTACGAGGAAGTCGACATCATAGCCGCGCCGGATCCTGGGGCCAGCGTTTAGTCACGGCCTTGACCTCAGAAAGACATGGACCCAAGGACCCAGATGCAAGAACCCAAAAGCATGTTGGTCTCCGATGACAGAGTTTGGTATGATCAGTTTACTTCAACAGATTGGGTTCATGACAGTATTGCAGATGCATACCGGGTGAAGGGTCTTCGAAGCAGGAAAGATATTCGAGGTCGGGTCAAGTCATTTTTTGATGGCACACAAGGTTGGATATTAAGTGCTCTAGTTGGATTTGTTACAGCTACGATAGCATATGTCGTTGATGTATCGGAAACTCCTATTTTTGATTGGAAGGACGGCTATTGTCATGATGGATTTCTAATAAGTGAAAAGGTTTGTGGAGTTTTCTTCCGTTTCGCTCATTATTCGGCATATATCTTTTGAATTAGCTCGCCACAGCTTGCAGGTTGGCCCAGCTTCAATCAAAGAGTTCAATGTACTTTTTTATTTACATGATTTGATGATGAGTATACTGACGTCAGGTCTAGAGATGCTGCCCCGATGATGGAATCAATGCGATTCTTGGAAATCTTGGTCCAATTATGTCGAAATACCCTTTTTCAGTGAGGAGGTAACGGAATTCTTCATTTACGTTTTCCTCGTGGGTCGTTTTTGCAACGGCAGCATGCCTTTTAACCCTGACTACAAAAACGGTTGTACACATCAACATATCAACTATCTACACTCGATGAGAACCTTGGCGCTCTTAGCCGAAATAGTTCTCGTGCGGCAGTTGATGGCAATGCCAGCCCGAAGAACAAACTAGAATCCGAAGCGAACGCCCCTATGATCTATTACTCCCTGCCGGAAGTGGAGTGGCTGAAGTACGGGTAATACTCAGTGGCTTTGTATTGCATGGATTTCTTGGCTTCAGACTCTTCTCGTCAAAACACTCGCCCTCACATTGAGTGTTGCGTCTGGCCTGAGTTTGGGAAAGGAGGGTCCTTTTGTACACATTGCAACTTGTGTGGGTAATATTGCATGCCGTCTATTCTCCAAATACGATGATAACGGAAAACGTAGAGAGGTGTTGTCTGCGGCTGCGGCCGCCGGTGTTGCGGTAGCTTTTGGGGCCCCTATCGGCGGTGTTCTTTTTTCCTTGGAAGAAGTGGCGTACTTTTTTCCGGCCAAAACATTATTTCGAACTTTCTTCTTGTTGTATTACCGCTGCGCTGACGTTGAAATTTCTTAATCCTTATGGTACCAACCAATAAGATTGTCATGTTCGAAGTTCGATACTTATCAGATTGGGCATTCTTCGAACTTGCCGCTTTCATTATGGTTGGTGTACTCGGCGGAATAACCGGGGCAATATTCATCATCAGGCATCTCTCGGTCATGGGCCCAGTCTTTCCGTAAGATCGAAATTGTAAAGAAGTGGCCTTTATTCGAGGTCATGTTTGGTTGCTTTACTTACAGGTCTTGTTGGTTATTGGAACCCCCCCTATACGAAAATCCCAGTTGCAAAATTGTTGTTTAACCTAGCTAGCCCTTGTGATACTGATAAGTCAGATAACATGGGTCTCTGCCCCAATAACGTCCATGAGATTTTCCCAATTATTGGACAATTAGCTATTGCGTTTTTTATAAAGGGGCTATTGACCATCATCACATTGGGCATTGTATTTGGCATTGTATATCCTGTCCTTGGGAGTGATAATAATCAGCCGTTGCATCTTACCAGCAATCCTTGAGAGTGTGATTATCCACTAACATTTTGGCGCAGAAAGTTCCGCGGTATATACGTCCCATCGATGGTTGTAGGTGGTCTACTTGGCCGGATTGTCGGCCATTTGGTACAGTGGCTGGTGTTACGATTTCCTGACGCATCCATATTTGGGAGTTGCGCTGCCCACGAGAGTGGTACATCATGCATCACTCAGGAGTCTACGCTCTCATTGCTGCAGGTTCTACCATGTGTGGTGTGACAAGATTGTCTGTAACGCTAGCAGTCATTCTTTTTGAACTGACGGGCAGTCTTGATTATGTCTTGCCCTTTTCACTTGCAGTTTTGGTTTCAAAATGGACTGCAGATTTCATGGAACCTCTGAGCATATACGTAAGGACCAAATATGATGAGTGTGGAAAGAAGACAGGCTAACTTCTTCAGGATTTTATTGACTAATCTTAACGCCTACCCATTTCTTAACAACAAGCATAAACCAGTTTTCACCTCTGATCTTGCAGATATTGTTCCCCGGGTTCGAAGAGAAAGAGTGATTGATATCTCAGTCTCTCCCATGATTCCTGCTAGCAGTCTACGCCAAAGGTTGGAAATTCTCCATCAGGCCGGTGAGGTTGATGGTGGATTGCCAATCATCAGGGATGATATTCTTGTTGGTCTGATACCAGCGCCTGATCTAGAGTTTGCTCTCGATAATCTCGATAACGAGGAAGGCACTCTGTGCCTCATGGCGACTATCAACAATTATGACGATTCTGATGAAGAAGAACATGCTGATCCTACCGACTTTACGCCTTATATTGACCCTGTAAGTTACACTTGAATACTTGCATTTCCGAATCAGTTCTGATATAAAATAAATAGGCACCGGTGGCTTTGGATATCCGTTCCCCGATGGACTTGGTCTACGAATGCTTTGTGAAACTTGGCTTGAGATATGTTTGTGTGTTGAAAGACGGCCGCTATGCCGGTCTGGTAAGATTCACATATCCCTTACCGCATTTGGTTTAGAAATGACCTAACCCTTTTATAGACTCACAAGAAAACTTTTGTAAAGTACATACGAGAACTGGAAGAACGAGATGAACATGTTTGATTTTATTGCTGTGTTCTACTGCCTTTTAGCGTTAAGAATGCGAATTTGCGTCAATGGGTGGCGTTCTGATCTATTTCTGGAGGAGTCTGAATATCCAATACCCCGGTGTACTTTATAGAGCATTGGTATTGGCATTGGTATTGGCATTGGTATTGGGCTTTGGAATTAGCCTTTGACTTTGATCTTGCATGCTGGGCTGGGAGGTTTGGGTTCAAGAGGAGTAATAATAGAATCAACCATACATATCAGACATAAATTTTATCTTCATCATCTTGAATTATCTGCTTTGAGTTCAGCCATGAGTCCTCCCTTGTCTCTTTTCTTCAAGTCTTCTTGCAATCTTTGTGTGATGTATGCAGTCATATCCTTGACTTTCTCCAGCGCGATGTTCGTACACTGTAACAACTCCAAGGCATCGACTGCTATGCCACCTAGCTTGGCAATTTGACAAATTTCTCCATGCCGATTCATACTGATGGTACAACTGCCTTCTCGTAGTTGCTCTTCCAACAACGTAGTATCCACCAATCTAAGTCTGTTCTTCACCTTTTCCATAGAACGAAAACGTCACGCAAAGTGGGAAATGTAAAAGGCTCAATGGTACAGGCTCTCTCTCAGCTAAAGTGTAGACTGTTACCGTCTCACCCTCTGTGCTCGTGTCTGGTTTTTCTGAAGTGCTGTAATGCCGCTATTATAGCAATGCACGACGCATCGATAAGATTCCGTCATGCGATAAGATATGAACGTCAGCGCGGACGGACCAGCATTTCTGACCAGCAATCAAACAGAGAGATTCAGTATCGAGAGCTGCAGAGCGGCGTAATGTTTTTTCGAGAAGGCGAGAGAGAAGTACTTCTTGTTCAGTTGGGTCTATTGGGTCTCGAAAGCGGGAGAAGCCATAGGTGAGAGTTCCGTTGTAATAGTGAAGATGCCATCGAAGAGACGGTCTGGGAATGGACTCGTTACTTCTGCTGTAATATTGACCAAGACCCTGAAGAATGTTAGTCCTAATAAAGAATATTGCTAGTTTCATAAAGAAATATAAAATCACAACGTGTCTCTTATCAGCGCAAGTTCCAAAATTATCACTGACCTTGTCTTTCCTAATCTCACATCTGCAACACCATATTCATCTCCAAACTCTAACTCTAGAGCTCGGAATTGATCAAAACTTCTTCCATCAATTCTCAAGTTCTCCTTGAGAGCTTTCGAAAAGAACTGCTTCTCGTTGATAGAAGGCTCTAATTCTCGAGGCATCTCGAATTCCTTGCTGATGGTGAAGATACACGCTGAATTCGCATGTTGCGCGCGCACCTTTCTTGTTTCCCAAGATTTCTTTTTGCCAACCCGGAAGGCGGTGAAATCTAATCGGACTTAGCACAGCCTTATTTACATTCAATTGTGGTTTATCGCGCCTGGCCTTCACTTATCTTTTATCAACATCAGATCAAATTATATAGCAAACAAAATGACGACCGGTAAGTTTCCTCATTGGAGAAACAAAATCTGGATTAATTGTACTAATAGTTTCAAAGCACATAGACCTACTTTCGATCCCGTAAGTAGAATCGCGTTTAATTTTATAAATAATTCTGATGGGAAGACAGGCTAGGGGAAAAGAAGCACAGCGAGGACCGGCGTATCATCAAAGACTACTCCCAGCTCATACCCAATTAAAGTTTCGGTACAAATACTCGCCATTCGTTTTGGGAAATATCAGCTTATTTGAGTTATAGGAAACCAGGGCAAGGAGGAGATGCAGCTGCCGAAGTCAGAGACCTGCGAGCAGAATTATTACAAGCCGAAGCAGCGCATTTTGCTAAAACTAAAGGAGGGTCGAGCGCCGCAATCGAAGATACACAATCGTCTACAAATCCATCAAAGAGACAACTTGAGAATGGTTCAGCGGAAGACGATGAAGACGACCCAGAAGCAAAGCGGCGGCGCATTCTAGAAGAAACTCGAGATATAGATGCCGATTCGGATGATGCCGGAGAGAGTGATAGCAGTGATGATGACAGGTTCGCCGGTTTTCTACACGTATTACTGGGAAAGACGCTCACACAGTGTTAGTGATGATGATGAAGAAGATGAAACTGCGGAGCTCCAACGGGAACTCGAAAAAATTAAGCGTGAGCGTGCTGAGAAAAAGAGAACAAGAGGTTAGATTAAGGACTTTGGACTGTTAGAATCACCGCTAACTCTGATGGCCTAAACAGGAACGAGAAAGACTAGCTGCAGAAGAAGCGGAGCAAGAACATGACATTGCTCTTGGCAATCCACTACTGAATGCGAAATCTGACTTCAATGTTAAAAGAAGGTATGCTTGGGTGATTTTCAACTTCGCGGAGAGGATTTCACCAACATGAATTTACAGATGGGACGATGATGTTATTTTCAAAAATCAAGGCGCGTGGAACTGAAGATAAAGGCAAGAAGGAATTCGTCAATGTATGCTGCACAGCCCTGACGTAGATGACACGGATAGCTGACTGAATTTAGGACTTACTACGTTCTGATTTCCACAAAAAATTCATGAGGTATGTTAAGATACCTGAACTTCAAAGTAGTGGTAAATGAAGCAATTCAAAAGACGGGGCGCTAATTTGACATAGCAAATACGTGAGATAAATGATCACCTTGAAGCATTGATATCACAACGGTGGAATGCAGCAGCATGCAACGGCAATATATAATTATCTAGACGAGACTCGGTCATGTACTGTAGGGGGGCGGCGTCATGGTTACAGATGACTTTTGCATGGTGCATTCTTGAAAATCCACAAAGGCTTACGGTCATAAGGATCAAAAAGTCTAAAAACAATACAATCGATGTATGAATCTCGATCAGTTTCTGAGACAAGGCAATACAGTAAGAATAAGACAAAGACAACCAAGAAGTTATGAAATTTCACCAAGTCATTGCATATGTACTGTCAAATGAGAAAAAAGCTTGTTTATTGGATTTTCAGTGATGGATTTCTCCGCGTTCCAATTTTTGGATTTCCCGTATGGCAGTTATGGGTATTTGATTGGCCAGAATTAGTCTTCCTTATTTCTTGTTTCTTTTTTTTGGGGGGGGGGGGGTTGTTATAAAGCACCGCCACAGCGCGTAACCTGTTTTTGTTCTCAACAGGCGATCATGACGATTATCATTCATTTGTTCTTATGTTTTCGTTTTCGTCTTCGTTTTCAATATGGTAGAAAGATGCAACTCACGTCAAGGTGAAGTTCGAGGTGAAGTAAGTAGTTACTAGAGTGAGAATAGTTTCTGAATTCTTTCAAACTTCTTGTTTTCTTGGTATGTGCCATTACTGCATTCGGAAGGAAGCATGCAACCTATTTGGTTCATCCTTGTTTCGTTATTATAGTTGACGTCCACAGAGGTCGATATTTACTCACTTCCTTACTAATCAGCATGTATGCCAACTATTCCAAGCTCCCGCGGGGTCTTTCTTGGCAGCTACTAGGTACTCTTGAAGACTTACCCTCAATTAGATCATATCATGATTTATTACCTCATCGATGAATTGTTATAAGTAACCTTCATCTATCCCTCGTCTACACATTTATCTATTCATATAACAGGCAAAGATCAAATTCTCAACACCATTTCTTCAATAGAACATTCGACAGCATACCACTCAATATATAAAAATTTAAACATGTCTACCTACAACAACGACGATACTTATAGCAATACTGGTCGCCAGGGAGCTCCATCCAGTGCTGATGATTCTTTCGCAAACACCACTGGTGGATTCGGAAATGATAGTCGCGGCAACACTGCCAGTTCCAGAGGCCTTGCTGGTACCGGCTCAAACATTCGATGATCAGGATTCTGGAGCATATGGAGGATCTTCCACTCAAGAAAGCCGTGGTTTCAATACTGGAAACTCTGTAAGTTCCATGTAAATTATTGTCTTGGCAATAGCTGATGACAAATAGGGAGGATTGAGAGATAATGAGTTTGGCTCAAGCAATTCAAAATACGGAAGAGATCTTGGTGATGATCGCAACAACTTCGGAACTAGTAGCAGTGATCGATCCTATGGGGGCAGCGCCGGCTCTGGATTAGGTGATGATACTTTCTTCGGGCTTTGGTAACTCCTCGACATCCCGCTCTGGCTACGATGATAATACATCATCATCTGGTCTTGGAGATTCAGGACTTGGTGGAAACTCTAGCTCTGGTTATGGCGACAATACTTCATCAGGCCTTGGCAATGCATCTACTTCCCGTTCAGGATATGGGGAAGACAGGTCAACTGGTGTAGACAGCACTTCACGCTCTGGATATGGTGACAACACTTCTTCTGGTTACAGTGACACGACCTCTTCTGGATATGGTGACAAGACCTCTTCCAGCATCGACAGTACTCTCTCGATCTGGTTACGGAGACAACACAACCAGCGGCCTCGGCGGAAACACAGACTCTTTTAATTCCAACAAGACTAGTTCTGGAAACGCCTACGGCTCAGATGATAAATACTCCTCTGAAAATACTGGCCCGAGAGACTATGACAACACCTCCAGCTCTAATGCTGACGAGTCTGGTGATTCTACAATTGGCAAGGTATTTGAGAAGGCGGGACATGTACTTCATAAGGATAACTTGGTTCAAAAGGGCGAGGCCAAGCGTGCTGCTGCTGGGAATGACAATTATTAATTGCTTGGAATTGGATTGGGATAATGCGACGAGATGGATAACTTGATATTTTTGATTTGTATGATATTTTACTTGTCTGACTTAACAGATGTGTTTTAATGACTATTTAATTCAACGATTACCGTTACATTTAATATTCCACTCTCGTTCTCTCTCAATTCTCTCTCAATTCTCCCATCACAACTAAGTGATAGCTACTCAGTCCCGCTCACTTCTTACCCACCTATTATTTAAATTGTTTGATAAAACAAAGTTGAAGAACTTCGAATGACCATACCCAAAAAATCTTGATTCTATGTTTCACTATCGAGCAAAGCACCTCACCCAATATCCATAGATATTGACGCCACACCCAACAAAACCGAATCACCATCCTTGTTATCCACGCATCAGCACGCACATAAGCACATGCAGTACATAAGCGTCCATTCATGCAGAAGAGAAATCTACCCTACATGTCAATTACCGTCTGTATAACTCCTACGTCATTGTTTATTTGAGGCTTCCAATGTACCATCCGGGGATCAGTTGTACCGGTAAGGAAAGTGGTGAAGGTGAAATGGTGAAGGTAAAATGGAAAATGTGTTTTGATGGTCGTGGGCTTCGGATATTGTATCTAGGATCTCGAAATTATTAGGATGTCCATGAGAATTTTAAATGGATCGGAAATGTGTTTGTGCACTCGGTTAAACCCCTTCATCTCAATGTCTTAAATGATGGGCGTAATTGTTGACATTGATTACTCGGTGTTGGAGAAAACTTGTGTCGTTAGTCGCTCAATACTGTACGTAGTTTTAAATATGGATAGCCTATCGATAGAAATGATTGAGGCCACCACTGACTTAATGTCAGAATTGGTTTATTTCATGGACACTTTTCAACATCGATAGAAGCCAAAGTGAACGGTAAGATGAGAATGACATTCAAAGGTTCTTTTGTCCAAATTGTCATTATCAAATTAACCCTGTCAATTATGCTATAGTCCAATTAGTATTCCTAACACCTCATAAATTTCGTACCATCTCATCAATTTATCCTACCATCTCATATACCAATTGTTACAATCTACTCCTAATTTCTCCCAACCCTCCACTCATATATGGCCCATTATCGACCGTTTCCCTCCCAAAAAGTACTTGATCTCTGCCTCCCCACGTACTCCACCATCCTACACATACAGCACTTCTCTCTACATCCATCTCCCCACTTTCTACTACTTCCCAAAATCTTGCCTTGCAGCGTTCCCGCATATAATTATCTTCGATTGTATTTAAAAGCTCGGCGGATATTGGTAGCCAAGCTTGTAGAACATCAATAGGAAGATTAGGTAAAGCATCCAATAGAGTGAGCATAAGGATAGCCTGTTCCGAAAGTGATGCTTGACTATTTTCTTGACTCGCGGTATCTCTCATATAGACAGATTGGGGTAATGGTGAGGTAAGTGCATGAACCGCACGATAATGAAGCATCTCTAGAAGAGTTTCTGCTAACATTGGCTCAGCAGTTGAAAGGGGTGTAGGTGGAGTGGTAATATGTATTAAGGATTTAAAGGCGAAACGAAACTGTCTAGGAGACAAGTTGTTGGGGAATGAATTAAATAGAGCATCGACATAAGTTGGTATAAACTGGGCCGTCAGTTTTGTATTTTGAGGAGCTGATAGGACTGCAAGAACAGCACTATGAGCAGCTTCGAAGATTTCCAAGAAGCCAGGATGAGCTGTAGGATTGAGATAAGGAGCTGCTACACCAATGATCAAGCCTTCATTGTCAGGAGGGCTAAGGATATTAGTTAAGTGCTCGCAAGTGTTAAGATAGAACAAATCGTGGTTGCGTTGTAATGGGCTGGCTGGAATCTCGCCAGCTTGCGTGGGGTATATTGCTTTGAGAAGTTCTCTTGATTCAAGAGGATAATTAGATAGAATGTCGATAGAAGACAAATTGACGAACACGTATGCAGAGAAAGAGTTTGAGCCAAGTCGAGATGAAATAAAGTGAATGTTTCCAAGAATAATGAGTGTTTCCGACGCACCTATCGGAGCTAGGCGTTTTGTCGATAGGACTGGATCAACCAAAGTCCTTCCCATTAGACCCTGTAGAATTACTACAGTTGCGAACATTGCACTCTTCAGTACCTGCCATAGGACTGGTGCGGTTCTTTGAAGGGTTTCAGGAGTTAAAAAAGTCTCTTCTTCGGACAGATCAATCTCTGATAACTTGTTTCCCTTCCAGCCCTCTAGAAGTCTACTCGTAAAGGAAAGAAGGTGCTCTCGGATTTCCACTGCAAGTAAAGAGTTACTCATATTCTCAATTGCATGCGCAATCAACCTTGACAGTGGACCCATTGATGACAGTATAGGGCTTGATGCTTGTCTTTGTAATTCCAGAAAAGAGTTGGACTTGGACGACCAATCAAATTTATCTCCTGGTACTTGTTTGATATCCGCATCAATATATCTTAAGAATATTCCATCCTGATATCCCTCCATTGAAGTCACCGTTCTTACCATTATCATGACCAAACCATCATAATTCAGGCCAGCCTTTATTCCGTCCGACAACAAGGGAAATGCGTGATTGAGGGCTAGGACAATGGATTCCGCTGCGAGAATTCCATCTCTTGTCGGGTCCTCCAATGCTAAGTTTGCCGCCGTGACTAATGCTCTTTCAATTGTACTTCTAAGTCCCCTGAAAGGCCATGTCCCCCTCCGCTTCCCATACCCAACAACACACCTGCAATCACAAGCAGATGCTGCCATCTTGGCGATCTATCATCCGCGCCTTTAATAACAGCTCGAGCCCAATCATCAGAGCCAATCCCGCCTCCTTTTCGAGGTTGATATGCATCATATGGTGGTTGCTCATTATGACCTTCTAATTCATTCTTGTGCACTGTAATAGCAGCAGTATTGAAGACACTGATAATTCGAAGAGATATTCGTAGACCATCCGTATTATTCCATATAGCAGGTGCGGTGAGAAGATGTGATGTGAGAAGACTTATATTCAATGGATTCGTAAGAGTGGTAAGTAACGAGGCAGTTGTCCCAAGGATCCTATCCGTCTGCACTGGGTCGGGCTGGCCGTGATATGCACGTAACACACTGTCGTAAGAAGTCTATCTGCCGCCATATTCAAATTTCTAGAAGAATTTTGACCAGGATTCATATAATCATGGTGCATAAAAGGTTATTTGGTGTTATACAGCCGTATCATATAGAGTGTGATGGTGACAGTGATGGATGTTGTGTCAATTATACCTATGGAGTTTCACAGCCGAGGCACTTCAGCCTTATCTTGTGTGCCTAGCGCCAAAATAAAGCTTCACAAAGCTCACCTAGCCTAAAGTTACACTGCATTGTCGCACTGTAACAACTACCCTAATGTTAAACGAAAGACTCCTAATAAATACATACCATTCTCTCATAATATTACTATGAACTTTATGCTTCGATAAAATATGCCGTCTCTCAAGTAAGTTACCTCAATTTTCCGTAGCTGGCGGCTGTACTAATCTATTCTCGCAGTACTATGATCGAAAACCCGGCGCCTCTTGACTATTCCACTCCACCATTCCCATCACTGTATTGGCCCCTCCATGCGAAGCCTGGTGTTCCGAATTACCTTTACTACGCTCATGATATATGGCGATTCACTCTTCTATGGACACTCATTGTGTATGGAGTAACACATGTGCCTGTGGTTATTTGCGCTATCGTAATGCCATTGGGAAAAGGGAAAATCGCATGGCAATACTTTTGGATTATACCAACTCTTTATGCTTTGATGGTTGGCATTGCAGCTTTATTGGCAGGGAGTTTTGTCGGCTTGATGTGCGTATAACTATAATGATTTCTCTGGTTTCACATGGGCTTCTGTTTGTTAATCATCACTCTTCTAGACTGGGAGCAGTTTACAACGCTGGATATTTTCAGATGTCAACATGGATTCCATTTATATGGTCATTGATTAACGGATTGGTGTTGATTATATCTTCTTTTTCAACCCCCAGGCAGGTCTATGAGCTGTAAAAATGCTACCATCATGCATAAAGCATTCGAACCCAAAGCAAGAGCGATTTCGGCTGATGTCAATTTTCAAGTCTTCAGGACTTCAGATTTGGATCTGGCTCTTTTGGCTCTATCTTTCTAATTATTCTCGCTGGATTGCCAGCTACGACGTGGAAATCAGGAACACTTTTCGTCACGACACTTCCAGCACCGATAGTACAACCTCGGCCGATGGTTACTCCCGGGCATACAGTGACACTACCTCCAAACCACTGAGAAACTGTTAGTTTGATACACTGAGAAATATATAGGAATTCATTTGCTAAAAGCATCAATATCTGGTGAAGTGTTTTCAGAAATACGTACACAATCTTCGCCAATTGTTATGGGAGCTCCGAGTTCGGGGCCATTGGTACCGCTACGAAGAAAAGGGTCCAATGGATGTGTGGCAGCGTAGAACGAACAACTTGGCCCAATAAGAGTACGTGCCCCTATAGTGATCAGGCAGGTGTCAAGGAATACGCAATTGAAGTTGATATAGACTCCTTTGCCAATCCTATAGATGATGAGCACTTTCTCGGAACGTGGATTTGCATTTTTGGAATCTACCTGAGATTTGTTCCATAGTCTACATTAATTGGACCATCAATATATGGTTGTTCTCCTAAGATGCGGAATTCTTCCTCTTCGGTAGATCCCGCTGGAGGAAGAGGGGTTTTATCGTCGATGATACTGGTAGACGTCAGGCTCCAAAGTGCCATCAAATCAGCAGGGGATGCTTACTCCTTCCACAGTTCGACTAGTCTTCGTCTTGGGGCATCACCAGCACTGTTGAATCTTTTACAAGCATAATGACATCTTATAGAAGAATAATTATTAGCGATAATGGAAGGACTGGAATATCTCCTTGGTATAGTATCTCGTTTGTCTCTCACCTATTCCGTTTCTCAGTGAGTTTTGGTACGAAAGCATAATATAGCTCTCCTTTCAGCATTCGAGCTTCATTCTCAACTTCATCAATGCCTTCCATGATGAAATGTTGATGTTTGTATTTGACAGAAGGTAGCTATAAATGGATAGTTGAAGGAGGGTTAAGTGAATGAATGAATGAATAAGCGAATGGAATATGTTGAATGACTACTAGGTACCTATAGCTAGTAGAACTGAAAGCTGTCAAAAAGTAAAGATTACCTAGGTAGCCCGAGGTAGGTAGTAGATATCACTAGGTGGTTGATCATGCCTAGTACCGCTTTACCATTTAAGCTCGAGCTTCTACTCGTATATGAAGCGAGTGCTCCACTTTGTCTCATATAGTTGGAAGGCCCAGCCAAGTACAACACATAACCCCGGCCTTACCTCCTCCTATCTAGTATATAAAGGATGTTAGGGTAAGTATTATAAAACATAATTTTAATCTATATACCCCCTATAGATTTCGAATAAAAAGTTTTTATTGATTAATTTTAATTGTTTCTATATTACTTTAATAAATGTATTTTAAAATCAATAATAAAATTTAAAAGAGATTTAATAAAAACAATATAATAAATATTAAAATAAATGACTCTTATTATCTTTATTACCTTTTCCCTTCAGCTGAATCTACGATTTTTTATTAAATTTAAAATAATTTATAATTTTAATTAAATAGAATAAAAGATTTAAAAAATCAAGAAATAGATTTAAATTATTAATAGATAACTTATATATGTTTAATATATTTAATATTCAAGGCTGTCACGGGCCAAAGATAGAGAGGTCAATATAATTGGTGGTTTATATTACAAGGAGAATTAACTAAAGAGAAAAGAAGGATCTTTCGTACAAGCAGAGCTTTTTGTTGTATCGTTATGCTGAGTCATGCGAAATGTGCGCAGGTCATGTGACCAAGCTTCGTACGGGTGTAACCCGTCACACAAGGCATTTCAATTAATATTTCTTTCTATTAATTTCTTAAGTTAATATTATTAAGTTTATAAAAGAGAATTATTAAATGCTTTATTAGAAAATGATCTAAATATTAAAATAGAAAGCAATAAGCAAAATACTATATAATTTAGACTATAATCTCAGTCGTGGTGCTTCCCCCCCCGAGTTTAGCGGTCGTCGCATTAGGCAACGTGCGTGCACGTGCCAGCCGCCGCTTTCAACATCTATAAGAATCGCGCTCCCCCCTCTCAACCCTCTTTTCTCTTCAATTCCCATCCAACACTTCCTCGTCTGGTCATTCAAACTCGCCATGCGTCGTAAGCCTTCTCCGTATCGATCCACTTCACATTTTCTCTTACATCGGCCTCGCCGCAGCTGAAAATCTCGATGGAACCATCACCAATTACAATCTTCGATCTGCTACCTTGAACTCGATGCTTCTCATCATTACGATCATGGTCAATCAATTTACCTGAAATCTACTGGCTAAGGTACGAGGATGACGGCAATCCGGCTTCCTATCTTCGTCAACGCATCATCGCAACCTCCACAACCACTTCAGTGACTTCAGCTGCAGAACCTTTCACTTTGGCCTTGACCTCTTTCGCCATGATTCAACCAATCAAAAAAATGCCTCATTATAACATAGGGTGCTTCTGCTGTCTCACCGCTAGAGATAGCTGGTGTGCTGAAGGAAGGATCATAGTAAGTTTCTGCACAGCGAAATTATGATATGCGCAGTCTGCCTTGGACTTGGGCTGATTTGTGATAAGAGTAGCCGATCTTTACCACAAACTGCAATCTCCTGAGTATCGACGACGAAAAACATTGGCGGTTCGAGGATTGGGTCGCCCGCAGATGGCCATGGGTATCTATAAGGAGGCAGGTCGTATGACCTCCGAACAAGTCCTATTCGGAATTGTAGCCATGTCAGAAGTATAGACTTCACATTCAGTTTGGAAGGATTATCGGCCCAATATCCTAATTCTTGCAGAAAAGTGCGTAGCCATCAGAGTGGATCCACGGCCATCACACAATCTTATTTCTACAAGGGGAAGGTTCTCCGGTGCAATTCGACTTGCATGAAAGCTGATGAGGAAATTTGGAATGGTCATTCGCAGTGCTGCCGACGATCGAGAAATACTGCTGTGATCGGTACATTATGATACGGATGAAGTGTTTGCGATGGTTGCAGATAGGTGTATTTCGGAATGAGAGCGTAGGATTGATAAACTCAGTCTGCAGTTGCAGGGTATCTTTTTGTGGCAGAGATGATACATCAACGCTAAGGCATTTTTGACGACGAGGATGTTGGAAAAGGAGAAGCAATAGTATAATGAGAGTATACGGCGGGTCGCAAAGCGTAGCTTCATTCTACGGAAATAGTACAAGAAGTCTACATAAGCCCTTCGATTTCCTCGTTTCTATCATCTTCTTACAGTCCAGTTGTGTATCAACATACCAGAAAATTTCCGGAATATTATCAATCATTTCTACTTGTTCAAGATGACTACTTTTGATCCTATCTTTTATGATTATGTGCCCACTGCTCCACGCTTCAAAAGCGCAACCGCCCAACACGCACCTGCCCAGAAACAATCCAGCATTCCCAACAAGACCGAATGTATCGAGCCAAATAGTGCACCATTTGATAGCACCCGACAAGTAGCGGTGGTGGTATCAGCCGACGATGATCCAGGCTACGGGTCAGAAATTCGAGGTATATTCCAATATTAAAGTGTTCAGCTTTTAGCGACGGTGACTGACTTGTAGGTAACCGAGTAGGAACTACCACTGTCTACAGCGACAACATGGAGAACAATGAAGAAGATAACGACAATCGCGAGCTTCCCACAACTGAAGAACTACAATATACTTCTCTACGGTCGAAGGATGTTGTGCCGAAAGACTCGAGCCCAGATGATACAACCCGAGGAGATGAGAACATAGCTTTGAACACACAAAACAACGATTGCCTATGGATGAAGGAGATTACAGATCCACCTTCGAGTGAGGGGATCTTGACTGAAAGACATCAGAATAGCTGGGGCACTCAAGGTATACACGTCGGCCATATACCATTATAAGAAGCAGTTTTCTGACTATACACAGGTACAGGTAGACTACTGGTTCTGGCAGATAATGAATCAGATATTCCCAATCTTCAAGCCACTTCCGTTTCCACCTCAGCCTATCTCCCTGATCATGAGAAATTGTGGGATGTCGAAGAAGGCGGTTTCGAAAATGAGGACCCTCCTATTGAGCAGGAAACCTTAGCCTCTATGTTTGGCCAAGACCAGCCTTATTCTTACCAGAACCCCACTGGAACATCACAGAATCATATCAACCTGCTTGAGAATGACAAATCCAAACAAAGCGCATCTGAGACGGCATCGCTATACCCTTTGCTTACAATATTGGATGAGAATAGTGAAGGAATGGGCAACAAGGAGATTTCTGAAGATGGAACAGACTTGCTCTTAGCTTTTGAGAAGAAAGAAAAGTCGTCTGCTACTATTCTTGGCTTCCCATATTCTTATCCTCACTTCGCTGAGCTATCACATCTTCACAATGATCAAGGGCATGAGCAGAGTGTAATCAGTTATAGTGGATCTGAAGAGCTCGGGGATGGCTCTGTGCCTCAACAAGATCACGATGTAGATCAGCCGGAGCAGCAACAACATGAAGAAGCACCAGAAGAAGCGGTATGGGAGGATGATAAAAACCATCATATGATGGATGGAGGAAAGCGGAAGCGAACGTATCAGGATAAGACCAACGAAATCCATTCCTTCGAGGATAGTATTCCTGATACAAACAGCAAGGATGACAACAACCCACAACCTGCAAAACGACGAAAGCCACAGCTATTGCCTCTCGATGACGCTTCAGCACTATCTCCTAAGTATAACCGCAAATGTCGTCTTAGACAGCGTCACAGCCGTTCACTGCCTCTAACTACACAACACGAAATGAATAATGGGCAGTCTCGAAACAATTGCAATCATTTACTATCATTCAGAAATAACGACTATTCTTACGCTTCCCAAACCTTTCGAAATTCCGGCGACATGATCGAATCGGTATCAATAGCCGAATATCACGAATGGCCTCTTCAAGGTCTTATAAAATGTGCTATGATCGAAAACGAGACAACGTACAAAATCTCTTTACAGTTGGATCATGTTCCAGAGCACTTTCATGCTTCTATCCTTTCCAAAAGCTTGGGTTTTGACACCGACAATGTAATAATTGACACTTCCAATACAGTCAATATCACCGGAGAAGATGAATGGGAAGTGAATACTATTCTGGCAGTACGGAAGAGATACAATAAGCTGGAATATAGAGCAGATTGGCTAGGTGTCGACGAGGACTCGAAGTATTATCCGGCCTCAGATTTTAAATATTCACCTCATAAAATTCGGGATTTCCATTTAACTCACCCGTATTTGCCTGGGCCACCAGAGAACCTTTTGAAGTGGATCAAGAAATGGGAGGATGGAGTAGACAATTACGATGAGCTAAACAGAAGCAAGGAAATGTCCCAATATTCAAGGACAAGATTTTTTTCGGAAGGGGGGTGTGGTGTAATGATCTGATCATTTCTCGAGGCTGGCCGGTATTATACAAGTAAGCAAGAGGGTAATAGAATTGGGTTCTTTTAGCTAATATACCGCTTCATAAGAAATATACTGCTGTGTGCATAAAATCCGTAATATTTTCGGATTCCTTCTTATATCATTGCTATTGGCTATAGGAAGCTGGGAGGCGAAGGTTGCTTGGTAAACCCGGGTTTAAAATAGCTTTTAACCTACAAATGAGAATATTCCGTGCTAGTGGTAGTAATGTATGTATATCGAAAATTATATCTTCCTACGGATTTCAACATCCATTTCTCAACATACAAACTCAGGTTTCAATTGCAACATGTTCCAAAAGATCTTCATCTTTCTGTCCTCCCCGAAGCATTGAATACTAGTCTAATAAAATGATATCTGCAAAAACTTCAAACCTTCGCAAAACTATTGTATCTTCTATGCTGAACACGAAGACTTCAAACACTTGCAGCGTCGTTATACATTTCAAGATACAGCCAGCAATGTTGCAGGCTAAGAGAAAACGCATTCCATAAAAACCGAAAGAGAATAAAACGATAATCAGGATGAAGAAAGGTGGTAGAGAATAACAGTATATAATAAAACCATACAAAGACTACTTACAGTCTGAGGTCGGAAGCTGGTGGAGTGTCAACGTTGTGGAGATGCAAGTCGTGAAGTTTAACTTACCTTATTTCAGAGCCACTTCAAACAATACCATGATGACCACGAAGGATTGCTCTCTTGTGATATAAAGAGAGTGCAGTTGTAAGTAGGGAGGGTCAATGGCGAAAAGATACAGGGTTTGAGGAGTTCACATACTCGATTGATAAGCGGCTGGGGTCGAGAAATGGGGTGATAAACAGTAGGCAAAATCTTCGACTTGGTACCTTGTTCAAAAAGCAGTACATTCTAAAAACATCACCTACTTTTTGGTAAGCACCTAGTTTAACCTAGGTGCTTACCTATCATAGTACCTATCCTACAAAGCGTACCCCAATATAACTAAGTACCTTTGATAGAAAGGTACCTTTTTCTAACTGTGCCATTCAAATCGACGGTACACATAGCTGAAAATCATATCCATCAACATCACGTGCATTGACAGACTTCGGAAGGATTTCCTTACAGTCACTGTCCTCAGTAACTATGTTACTGAATTGCATTACAAATTGCACTTATAATGACTTCTCTTTTAGTTGGCCTTCTATTTGATATCTAATACTTATCAGATTCTTAACACATCCACGTGATCTACAAGATCCCTACAAATAAATTTCTGTTAGTAGATTTTCTACTGGTAGAATTTTGTTAAAAGATATTATCAAGAATTCCGAGAATTTAGAAAGTAAACTATATTACTACTAGAAATCTACTAACAGAAATTATTAAAGATTTCAAGATTAAATTGCTAGTACTACTACAAGATTTCTTCTAGTAGAAAATACAAAGTAATTTGTCGAAATGGGTTTTCTAATAATACTATTTTATTATGAGAATTCTACTAGAAGAAATTTTCTTGTTACTCCCGCATTCTAGATAACCGATTACTGTTAACAGTACTAGTATATCGAACTTACGTTTGTAGTTTTATGTTCTTAGCTTCGTCAAGATGAATTCAATCAAGTCCACTATCACAGAAACGTTTGAAAACCCACTTCCACCGACTTCTGAATCGAGTATTATATCTGCATTAGAACTAGAAAGCGAACTCTTACGACAGCAATATAGATCTCACTAGAAGCATTGAAACTCGGGCGGTTAAAGGTTACAGTTTATAAGCCAATAAAAAAATGGATTTCAGAATACCACGGTATTCAAAACTAAAGCTCTTATTGGCTATTATCGTGTACCTTCGCGCGATGTGATGCCGGTGATTGGTACTATATTGTATGCTTTAACCTAAATTGGTTAGCACAGTAATGGGGTAAGCACATCCCGATGCTAGTCATATTAGTAGTCGCTGCCACAACTTATTGTTTACCTTTTTTGTTTACTTACATTCCAACAATTGATTTAAAATATCTTTGCTTACAACTCTTTTCTATTCTGCAACTGTTTATCTACTATAGCCTTGTTCTTTTTGTCTTTATCTTCTACAGTTTTCTCTATAATCAAAATGTCAACCCACGATCTCCAAGAACAACTGCGCAGAGCTATTGAAAGCGCGGAAGCGAGAACGACAACGGGCTGAAAACGAGCGAAAACGAGCTGAAGATGCTGATCAGCGTGCCAAATCCGAGCGACAACGGGCTGAAGACGAGCGAAAACGAGCTGAAGATGCAGCGCAGCACGAGCGGAAAACAAGCTCTTGCTGAATATCTTGATCTTTGCATACCCATCTTTTCCGATCAATATCTGTTCAAACCAATAAATCTCTCACAACCCAAGGAGATGTTACAAGTCCAAAAGGCAAATTACGCCCAAATCGACTTTGTCCATGGATCGATTTTCTTTCGACCCAAAAACATACACAAGAGCGACTTCAATCGGCATATACAGATCATAGTGAGAAGAGAATCTTTGAAAACTTCTCCTTTATCAAAGGGCTTGGAGAAAGAGTGGCATCAACGAAAGATAGCCAGTGAGGGAGACCTTGCCAATCTTCAAAGAGCAACCATCGAGACACCTGTTGCTTCGATTATCCATCTACAGTCCTCGATTCTGTGCAGGACGAATTTAACATCGGTGATGGATTTTCTTCGACAATCATCCTAATACATTGAGTGATAAGCAGAGGAGGTTTCTCAACGACTCAAAAATTTACAACCGTTTACTCCAACTCGTTCGACACCTTTATTCAGTGGTCTACGAGCTGATCAAAATGTGTTTATACAACTGCTGAGAATAAAGATACACTTCGAAAGCTTTGCTTTTGTAGTAGAATAAAAGCCCCTCACAAACTCAATTTGCTAGTCTTCGTTTGGCCTATCGAGAGATGGACATTAAATCGGTCATCGATTGTTCTTTGGTGCCTCAGCTAAAGTTCAGGCATTGATAATCCGAACATTTTCAAATACCATGCTGATCGATAGTGGCATCCGCAATAACACAAACATTTTCATAATGATTCAAGGAGGAATCAATATGCATATTTACTACGGGCGAAGCTTTTGTTTTTCTTCAAGTACTCTCGACGATCCGGGAACCATTTACTATCATTTGGTCGAACCAGGAAACGATGTAGCGCAAACAGAGCAGGTCAAGAATTGTTAGCATCGTACAGCAATCAGCCAGATTTTGGCATTTACTTTGCTAGATTGGAGTGGAGGCAGGACCAAAATGGATCGAGGATCAATGAACATGCTCGATTCTGACGTGGATTATGAGGCATTCTTCATACATGCCTGATAGGTACGAACAGCTCCAAAGTTCGGAATATGTCCAAAACATATATCGGCTAGGCTGTTCGCCATGAACTTCGAAATAGATCTGCCAACAGACATGCCCTGATACGTCCCTCTTGACAACGATAATCCGGAGTCTCCTGTGCATCCGACACGAGTTCCTCCTGATCGCCTACTCGACCCACCATCGTAAACGTCCATCAGGTTCGAAAGGATGGTTCTAAAACGCAAATGCTTCTCGATATGGAATCAAGACGATCTTTCTGTACGCAACGTTGCTTACACGGACTTGCGAAAATGGGGAATTTAGATATGTCTTGCCCTATATATTGGTCATTGCAAGCCAATCACAAAAAGCAAACAAAAACTCAATCGTCAACATTTTTTTTTCTCTCAACAGCTTGACGAAATCGAGTGATGATTCTATCCATTGGGGATAAGGGGAGTCGCGGCGTCTGTTCAAAAACACGTTAAGTCACATGGCTTACCGTAGGCAAAAGGACCGTGAGAGCTTTGCAAAGATCTCTGAACCGAATGCGAGATATATGAAGTTTGAAAAGACAAGGGTGTTTGTTCAATCTGTTTTGGAAAATAGATCTTGTCATCTATTTTACGATTTGGGTTCAAATCGTACATATGATGATTCTCTCATGGGCGGAGAAAGATTGGACAAGTGCAGGGTTGTGAAGGATAGATCAGAAGATGTGGGGTACTATGGTGATGCGATCATAACAATTATTGATATTGCATGGGAATGGGGTCCTAACATTTCTGGAGAGAGAGGGTGACCGTTGTGATTGATTTGAGCGGTCGGGGTTCTCTGGATATAGAAAGGGTGCTTACCAGTCAACGGAGGAGGAAGCAGTTACTGCAGAGAAGCAAGCAGAAAAGCAAAAAGAGCGATGATGTTCTACCATGTTGAAGTCTCAAGTGAGATTCGCTTGCAATGAAATATCAATTGCAAAAGAATTGACCAGATAAATCGACGATGAATGTCATATGATTTTTTATTGCAATGTCTTAGGGCACTATCATTATTTTGATCTAGATTCAACCCAATCTCATATTGGGCACGCATTCTGCAAATTCTTTCTTTTATAATAGAGTTCTGTTACAGCCTGCGGGCAAAAAAGAGTTGGAGCCTGTCTGTCTTGTACATACCGCATATTAAAATTTCAGCCACTTCTGCTGTCAAGCCACATAAAGCACGGCATCAGACGCCGCGATCGACGACTGTCAACTTACATGTGCTTACCAATCTAGAAGGTGCTCATTTGTGTTACCACGTCTTATTAGGTGATATCGTGGATTCTGTGAGCGATGGAATGCAAGCGATTGCTAGATGTCCCTCTTAACCTTGCTGGAGGTGCGGGTAAATTATGACTTGCTTGCAAACTGGACCATATCTTGATGTGAAGGGTAGTGAGCTCTCAGAGTTCTAGGTGCCCCAGAGAATCACAAGATGGCTGTCCCAGACAGAGTTCCATGCTGGGAGTCCAATCCAAAGAGGTCACAAGACAGCAACAATGCCATTGGTATAATTCACATTTTAACTAACTATAATTATTCATTAAGTCTAAAGCTTCAAGATTTAAAACAACATATTTTTACACAGCTTAGCATTCATTTCTCTGTTGCCGCCGTTGCTACCACCGCCGCCACCGCCAACTCCAATAAAAAAAATCATATGATCAATTCCATCGTCGATTTATCTGCCGGTCAATTCTCTTTGTGCAATTGATATTTCATTTGCAAATCGTAATCTCACTTGAGATTTCAACATGGTAGAACCATCATCGCTCTTTTTGCTTAGTTCTGCTTGCTTCTCTGGCAGTAACCATTGTTTCTTCCTCCTCTCCCGGTTTGGACTTGGTATAGCACCCTTTCTTAGATCCAGCATAACTTCCGACCGCTCAAAATCAATCAACATAACCCGGTTCACCTCTGCATTCCAGAATATGTTAGGGACCCGCAGATCCCTATGCAATATTCCAGCATGATGGATTTGCTTAATTGATCGCATCACCATAGTATCCACATTCTTCTGATCTATCTCTTTCACAACCTTGCACTTGTCCAATCTTTCTCCGGCCCATGAGAGAATCATCATATGTACGATTTGAACTCCAATATCGTAATAATATGGATGAGCAAGATCTATGTTTCCAAAACAGATTGGTATACAAACACCTTGAATCTTTTTCAAACGTTCATATATCTCGCATTCGTGTTGGAGATCTTTTTGCAAAGGCTCTCACGGTTCCTTTTGCTGCTACGGTATAGCCATGTGACGTTAACGTGATTTTGAACAGAGCGCCGCGAGCTCCCTGTATCCCCAATGGATAGCAATCATCATCTCGATTTCGTTCAAGCTGTTGATGTAGAAGAGTAAGAAATGTTTGACGATTGAGTTGATGTTGTTTGCTTTTGTGATTTGGCTTGCAATGATCCAATATATTAGGGCAAGACATATCTAAATTCCCCATTTCCGCAAGTCCGTGTAAGCAACGTTGCGTACAGAAAGATCGTCTTTGAGTTCCATATCGAGAAGCATTTTGCGTTTTTAGAACCATCCTTTCGAACCTGATTGTGACGTTTACGATTGGTGGGTCGAGTAGGCGTATCAGGAGGAGACTCGTGGTCGGATGCATCAGGAGACTCCGGATTATCGTTGTCAAGAGGGGACGTATCAGGGCGGCATGTGCTGTTGGCAGATCTATTTCGAAGGTTCATGGCGAACAGCCTAGCCGGGATATATGTTTTTGGACGATATTCCGAACTTGGTGGAGCTGTTCGTACGCTATCAGGCATGTTATGAAGAATAGCCTCATAATCCACTTCCCAGATATCGAGCATGTTCATTGTATCCTCGATCCACTTTTGGTTTCCTGCCTCCGACTCCAATGCTAGCAAAGTAAATGCCAAAATCTGGCTGATTGCTGTACGATGCACAAATTCTTGACCTGCTTCTGTTTGCGCTAATACATCGTTTCCTGGTTCGACCAAATGATAGTAAATGGTTCCCGGATCGTCGAGAGGTACGTGAAGAAAAACAAAAGCTTCGCCCGTAGTAATATATGCATATTGAGTTCCTCCTTGAATCATGTATGAAAATGTTTGTGTTATTGCGGATGCCACTAATCGATCAGCATGGTATTGAAAATGTTCTGGATTATCAATGCCCTGAACTTTAGCTGGAGGCACCAAAGAACAATCGATGACCGATTTAATGTCCATCTCTCGTAGGCCAGAACGAAGACTAGCAAGATTGAGTTTGTGAGGGGCTTTGTATTCTACTACAAAAGCAAGCTTTCGAAGTGTATCTTTATTCTCAGCAGTTGTATAAACACATATTTGATCAGCTCGTAGACCACTGAATAAAGGTGTCGAACGAGTTGGAGTAAACGGTTGTAAATTTTTGAGTCGTTGAGAAACCTCCTCTGCTGTATCACTCAATGTATTAGGATGATTGTCGAAGAAAATCCCATCACCGATGTTAAATTCGTCCTGCACAGAATCGAGGGACTGTAGATGGCCGATAATCGAAGCAACAGGTGTCTCGATGGTTGCTCTTTGAAGATTGGCAAGGTCTCCCTCACTGGCTATCTTTCGTGATGCCACTCTTTCTCCAAGCCCTTTGATAAAGGAGAAGTTTTCAAAGATTCTCTTCTCACTATGATCTGTATATGCCGATTGAAGTCGCTCTTGTGTATGTTTTTGGGTCGAAAGAAAATCGATCCATGGACAAAGTCGATTTGGGCGTAATTTGCCTTTTGGACTTGTAACATCTCCTTGGGTTGTGAGAGATTTATTGGTTTGAACAGATATTGATCGGAAAAGATGGGTATGGCAAAGATCAAGATATTCAGCAAGAGTTGTTTTCCGCTCGTGCTGCGCTGCATCTTCAGCTCGTTTTTCGCTCGTCTTTCAGCCCGTTGTCGCTCGGATTTGGCACGCTGATCAGCATCTTCAGCTCGTTTTCGCTCGTTTTCAGCCCGTTGTCGTTCTCGCTCCGCGCTTTCAATAGCTCTGCGCAGTTGTTCTTGGAGATCGTGGGTTGACATTTTGATTATAGAGAAAACTGTAGAAGATAAAGACAAAAAGAACAAGGCTATAGTAGATAAACAGTGCAGAATAGAAAAGAGTTGTAAGCAAAGATATTTTAAATCAATTGTTGGAATGTAAGTAAACAAAAAAGGTAAACAATAAGTTGTGGCAGCGACTACTAATATGACTAGCATCGGGATGTGCTTACCCCATTACTGTGCTAACCAATTTAGGTTAAAGCATACAATATATAGTACCAATCACCGGCATCACATCGCGAAGGTACACGATAATAGCCAATAAGAGCTTTAGTTTTGAATACCGTGGTATTCTGAAATCCATTTTTTATTGGCTTATAAACTGTAACCTTTAACCGCCCGAGTTTCAATGCTTCTAGTGAGATCTATATTGCTGTCGTAAGAGTTCGCTTTCTAGTTCTAATGCAGATATAATACTCGATTCAGAAGTCGGTGGAAGTGGGTTTTCAAACGTTTCTGTGATAGTGGACTTGATTGAATTCATCTTGACGAAGCTAAGAACATAAAACTACAAACGTAAGTTCGATATACTAGTACTGTTAACAGTAATCGGTTATCTAGAATGCGGAGTAACAAGAAAATTTCTTCTAGTAGAATTCTCATAATAAAATAGTATTATTAGAAAACCCATTTCGACAAATTACTTTGTATTTTCTACTAGAAGAAATCTTGTAGTAGTACTAGCAATTTAATCTTGAAATCTTTAATAATTTCTGTTAGTAGATTTCTAGTAGTAATATAGTTTACTTTCTAAATTCTCGGAATTCTTGATAATATCTTTTAACAAAATTCTACCAGTAGAAATCTACTAACAGAAATTTATTTGTAGGGATCTTGTAGATCACGTGGATGTGTTAAGAATCTGATAAGTATTAGATATCAAATAGAAGGCCAACTAAAAGAGAAGTCATTATAAGTGCAATTTGTAATGCAATTCAGTAACATAGTTACTGAGGACAGTGACTGTAAGGAAATCCTTCCGAAGTCTGTCAATGCACGTGATGTTGATGGATATGATTTTCAGCTATGTGTACCGTCGATTTGAATGGCACAGTTAGAAAAAGGTACCTTTCTATCAAAGGTACTTAGTTATATTGGGGTACGCTTTGTAGGATAGGTACTATGATAGGTAAGCACCTAGGTTAAACTAGGTGCTTACCAAAAAGTAGGTGATGTTTTTAGAATGTACTGCTTTTGAACAAGGTACCAAGTCGAAGATTTTGCCTACTGTTTATCACCCCATTTCTCGACCCCAGCCGCTTATCAATCGAGTATGTGAACTCCTCAAACCCTGTATCTTTTCGCCATTGACCCTCCCTACTTACAACTGCACTCTCTTTATATCACAAGAGAGCAATCCTTCGTGGTCATCATGGTATTGTTTGAAGTGGCTCTGAAATAAGGTAAGTTAAACTTCACGACTTGCATCTCCACAACGTTGACACTCCACCAGCTTCCGACCTCAGACTGTAAGTAGTCTTTGTATGGTTTTATTATACTGTTATTCTCTACCACCTTTCTTCATCCTGATTATCGTTTTATTCTCTTTCGGTTTTTATGGAATGCGTTTTCTCTTAGCCTGCAACATTGCTGGCTGTATCTTGAAATGTATAACGACGCTGCAAGTGTTTGAAGTCTTCGTGTTCAGCATAGAAGATACAATAGTTTTTGCGAAGGTTTGAAGTTTTTGCAGATATCATTTTATTAGACTAGTATTCAATGCTTCGGGGAGGACAGAAAGATGAAGATCTTTTGGAACATGTTGCAATTGAAACCTGAGTTTGTATGTTGAGAAATGGATGTTGAAATCCGTAGGAAGATATAATTTTCGATATACATACATTACTACCACTAGCACGGAATATTCTCATTTGTAGGTTAAAAGCTATTTTAAACCCGGGTTTACCAAGCAACCTTCGCCTCCCAGCTTCCTATAGCCAATAGCAATGATATAAGAAGGAATCCGAAAATATTACGGATTTTATGCACACAGCAGTATATTTCTTATGAAGCGGTATATTAGCTAAAGAACCCAATTCTATTACCCTCTTGCTTACTTGTATAATACCGGCCAGCCTCGAGAAATGATCAGATCATTACACCACACCCCCCTTCCGAAAAAATCTTGTCCTTGAATATTGGGACATTTCCTTGCTTCTGTTTAGCTCATCGTAATTGTCTACTCCATCCTCCCATTTCTTGATCCACTTCAAAAGGTTCTCTGGTGGCCCAGGCAAATACGGGTGAGTTAAATGGAAATCCCGAATTTTATGAGGTGAATATTTAAAATCTGAGGCCGGATAATACTTCGAGTCCTCGTCGACACCTAGCCAATCTGCTCTATATTCCAGCTTATTGTATCTCTTCCGTACTGCCAGAATAGTATTCACTTCCCATTCATCTTCTCCGGTGATATTGACTGTATTGGAAGTGTCAATTATTACATTGTCGGTGTCAAAACCCAAGCTTTTGGAAAGGATAGAAGCATGAAAGTGCTCTGGAACATGATCCAACTGTAAAGAGATTTTGTACGTTGTCTCGTTTTCGATCATAGCACATTTTATAAGACCTTGAAGAGGCCATTCGTGATATTCGGCTATTGATACCGATTCGATCATGTCGCCGGAATTTCGAAAGGTTTGGGAAGCGTAAGAATAGTCGTTATTTCTGAATGATAGTAAATGATTGCAATTGTTTCGAGACTGCCCATTATTCATTTCGTGTTGTGTAGTTAGAGGCAGTGAACGGCTGTGACGCTGTCTAAGACGACATTTGCGGTTATACTTAGGAGATAGTGCTGAAGCGTCATCGAGAGGCAATAGCTGTGGCTTTCGTCGTTTTGCAGGTTGTGGGTTGTTGTCATCCTTGCTGTTTGTATCAGGAATACTATCCTCGAAGGAATGGATTTCGTTGGTCTTATCCTGATACGTTCGCTTCCGCTTTCCTCCATCCATCATATGATGGTTTTTATCATCCTCCCATACCGCTTCTTCTGGTGCTTCTTCATGTTGTTGCTGCTCCGGCTGATCTACATCGTGATCTTGTTGAGGCACAGAGCCATCCCCGAGCTCTTCAGATCCACTATAACTGATTACACTCTGCTCATGCCCTTGATCATTGTGAAGATGTGATAGCTCAGCGAAGTGAGGATAAGAATATGGGAAGCCAAGAATAGTAGCAGACGACTTTTCTTTCTTCTCAAAAGCTAAGAGCAAGTCTGTTCCATCTTCAGAAATCTCCTTGTTGCCCATTCCTTCACTATTCTCATCCAATATTGTAAGCAAAGGGTATAGCGATGCCGTCTCAGATGCGCTTTGTTTGGATTTGTCATTCTCAAGCAGGTTGATATGATTCTGTGATGTTCCAGTGGGGTTCTGGTAAGAATAAGGCTGGTCTTGGCCAAACATAGAGGCTAAGGTTTCCTGCTCAATAGGAGGGTCCTCATTTTCGAAACCGCCTTCTTCGACATCCCACAATTTCTCATGATCAGGGAGATAGGCTGAGGTGGAAACGGAAGTGGCTTGAAGATTGGGAATATCTGATTCATTATCTGCCAGAACCAGTAGTCTACCTGTGTATAGTCAGAAAACTGCTTCTTATAATGGTATATGGCCGACGTGTATACCTTGAGTGCCCCAGCTATTCTGATGTCTTTCAGTCAAGATCCCCTCACTCGAAGGTGGATCTGTAATCTCCTTCATCCATAGGCAATCGTTGTTTGTGTTGTTCAAAGCTATGTTCTCATCTCCTCGGGTTGTATCATCTGGGCTCGAGTCTTTCGGCACAACATCCTTCGACCGTAGAGAAGTATATTTGTAGTTCTTCAGTTGTGGGAAGCTCGCGATTGTCGTTATCTTCTTCATTGTTCTCCATGTTGTCGCTGTAGACAGTGGTAGTTCCTACTCGGTTACCTACAAGTCAGTCACCGTCGCTAAAAGCTGAACACTTTAATATTGGAATATACCTCGAATTTCTGACCCGTAGCCTGGATCATCGTCGGCTGATACCACCACCGCTACTTGTCGGGTGCTATCAAATGGTGCACTATTTGGCTCGATACATTCGGTCTTGTTGGGAATGCTGGATTGTTTCTGGGCAGGTGCGTGTTGGGCGGTTGCGCTTTTGAAGCGTGGAGCAGTGGGCACATAATCATAAAAGATAGGATCAAAAGTAGTCATCTTGAACAAGTAGAAATGATTGATAATATTCCGGAAATTTTCTGGTATGTTGATACACAACTGGACTGTAAGAAGATGATAGAAACGAGGAAATCGAAGGGCTTATGTAGACTTCTTGTACTATTTCCGTAGAATGAAGCTACGCTTTGCGACCCGCCGTATACTCTCATTATACTATTGCTTCTCCTTTTCCAACATCCTCGTCGTCAAAAATGCCTTAGCGTTGATGTATCATCTCTGCCACAAAAAGATACCCTGCAACTGCAGACTGAGTTTATCAATCCTACGCTCTCATTCCGAAATACACCTATCTGCAACCATCGCAAACACTTCATCCGTATCATAATGTACCGATCACAGCAGTATTTCTCGATCGTCGGCAGCACTGCGAATGACCATTCCAAATTTCCTCATCAGCTTTCATGCAAGTCGAATTGCACCGGAGAACCTTCCCCTTGTAGAAATAAGATTGTGTGATGGCCGTGGATCCACTCTGATGGCTACGCACTTTTCTGCAAGAATTAGGATATTGGGCCGATAATCCTTCCAAACTGAATGTGAAGTCTATACTTCTGACATGGCTACAATTCCGAATAGGACTTGTTCGGAGGTCATACGACCTGCCTCCTTATAGATACCCATGGCCATCTGCGGGCGACCCAATCCTCGAACCGCCAATGTTTCGTCGTCGATACTCAGGAGATTGCAGTTTGTGGTAAAGATCGGCTACTCTTATCACAAATCAGCCCAAGTCCAAGGCAGACTGCGCATATCATAATTTCGCTGTGCAGAAACTTACTATGATCCTTCCTTCAGCACACCAGCTATCTCTAGCGGTGAGACAGCAGAAGCACCCTATGTTATAATGAGGCATTTTTTTGATTGGTTGAATCATGGCGAAAGAGGTCAAGGCCAAAGTGAAAGGTTCTGCAGCTGAAGTCACTGAAGTGGTTGTGGAGGTTGCGATGATGCGTTGACGAAGATAGGAAGCCGGATTGCCGTCATCCTCGTACCTTAGCCAGTAGATTTCAGGTAAATTGATTGACCATGATCGTAATGATGAGAAGCATCGAGTTCAAGGTAGCAGATCGAAGATTGTAATTGGTGATGGTTCCATCGAGATTTTCAGCTGCGGCGAGGCCGATGTAAGAGAAAATGTGAAGTGGATCGATACGGAGAAGGCTTACGACGCATGGCGAGTTTGAATGACCAGACGAGGAAGTGTTGGATGGGAATTGAAGAGAAAAGAGGGTTGAGAGGGGGAGCGCGATTCTTATAGATGTTGAAAGCGGCGGCTGGCACGTGCACGCACGTTGCCTAATGCGACGACCGCTAAACTCGGGGGGGGAAGCACCACGACTGAGAT